>ML788367.1:139004-272550 GCA_009831015.1 Picea engelmannii
TCAGTCGATACATCAAATGGTGCAAGAGCAGTTGGAAAAGAGTCAAGCCAAGTACAAGACAAGACATGACAAGCATCGTGTTGATCACAGTTTCCAAGTTGGAGATGAAGTTTGGCTTTACATTAGTAAGGATAGGCTTAAAGTAGAAGGTAAAAAATTGAAACCAATTCAATATGGTCCTTTCACGATTATTGACAAGATTGGTAACAATGCCTTCCATTTAGATTTGCCTCCTTATATGCAAATGTATGCAGTTGTTAATGTTGAGAATTTGAAATTGTATGAGCCTCCTTTGATTGATGATCAAGGAGAGCATGTTCAGATTCCTTCTATAGATAATTTTCCCCCAGAATATCTTACAAAATTGCATGAAGACACAATCCTTGATAGGAGAATGAGAACTTCAAAATGAGGAAATGTGGAATATCTTTGGGTTGGTCTTAAAGGAACAAATCCAAGCAAAGCCAAGTGGATTGAGGTTGAAAAGGTGAGGGAGTTATACTCTCATCTTCAGATAGACTGAAAATAGTCTTTTGGAGGTCCAAAAGCTTTCCAATGGGGAGGTGTGATCCAGGGGATCAAATTTTGCTCAAAATTTAAAGTGCCCCGAAACTCTTCAAATCGAACAGGAGCATAGGCCTCATCGTCACGAACCCAATGCAACTCATTTGGGTTCAAATGAATGTCGGATGACAGAGATATCACATTCTGTTCAAAATGACAAACATGCAAAAAAAATGTGTTGACTGTACAGTCCGTACAGATGCTGACGTGGCAGGGTTGTATGACACTTGGTAGGGTCATATGAAAAATGACAGGCAGTCGTGTGGAAAGTTGGCATATGACGTGGCTTGTTTGCAGTGAATGGGATGGTGACACGTGGCCCAATCAATGGCCTCCATGTGTCACCTGGATATTGGTTTAAAATTTATGTTGTTGGCTGAATTCGACCCCGCGACCTCCGGGTAGCGGTAAAGCCTTGGGAAGGGCTGCCCAACCAGTGCGCCCACATGTAGTTCTTATTATATATATGTAAAACATTATATTTAAATTGCAATGGTTGTTGTATGGGGCGCAGTTTGGGCCGGGGCTTAGCCCCAACCCCCGGTCGTATACATTGTAATATAACCACCAGCACGACATGTTTAACCATAGCCCTTTTTGTATGAGCCCCAGTCACATGTTTTTGTGCATAGAACCATCGGCGCGCGCCTGACCGTTGTCATTTGATTTAGACTTGGCCCATTTTATATGCGCGCGAGGTCATATGGTGGTGCATGTGCCCTCGGCCTTGGCGGTTAAGGGCTAGGGCGTAACTGTCCTATAGTTTGTACCAGTTGTGAGGTTGCGACCGGTGCTGGGTTTTTCCACATTTATGCACGTGGGGGCTAGGTTGAGGAGGCAAGGGTGCATTTTGGCGATCCAGAGACAACAAGTTTGAAGGGGAACTTCCAAGAAGCCTATCTTCTTCAATTTTTGGCCAAACGAGGTGTCGAAAAATCCCAACTAAGGGTTTTTGGACGTTCTGAAGCCATTGGAGCTATCTATTTGGCATTTTGGGCATTGTAAAACACATATTTGTGCACTTGGAGCAAATAATACAAAATATCCATTGGAAGCTGGACCAGGAGATGTAGCCCAAGAGAGGGGTGAATTCCTTTATCATTTGTTGTGTTATGTGTTTTCTGTTCACTGTTTATTGATGTTGTTTATATGCATCTTGAATGAGTAATTTCTATAAAAGTTGTGTTGCAAAATTAATCCATTTTCATTTTAACACATGAAATAAATCTTGCAAATATTTTCAAGAATACAAGTCTTCTTCATTTTTAGATCAATGCATTCTTGGGATATTAAAGAATATTCCTAATTTCATTTGTACCTACCAAAATTTTACTGTATTTAAGACCCCCTCCCAATACATCTTTCTAAATTAAATATCCCTCAATTTTCTCCAAATATTGCAAGTACCTTTTTTTCATGACATTTTATTATATCCCTTATTATTATACTCTTAGTATGTTGTTCCTAATATTTGACATATGTATCCAACATCTAATTTAGAAAATGTTTCTTCTCATATGCTAGTTGAGCTTTGATTTAAAATCATCAAACATATTCCTTAGGAATGAGAAGACCATTTCATCTTTATATCCCTCTATGAAAACTATGGTAATTTTCATTGTTTGTTCAAAGACTTTCATGGTTCATTGGGAATTTCAGTAAAATACAAGGACTAGATATGTATCACCCTACTCCTTCATGAGATGCTTCACTTACAATTAAAAAATCATAGAGATGGATATCATTTTATTGTTAATTCAAGATTTATCGCCTCTTACTTCCAACCTCTTAATGCTTCCAATCAAAAAATGTGTCAATAATCCAATACTAGAATTTTCGAGTTATGTAGGTTTCCAACAACACTTCTTACTTCCAACCTCTTGATCATTTAAATCGAGAAAGAACTTATAGGTTACCAAATATATATAACTTTAGGAGGATATGATAATATACTTTCCACACAATGTCATATATGCCTTTGAAATATAACATATTTCAACATAGAAAGAATTCAAACTCTAAAATACTTTCATTACAAATTCAATAATGCCATCTCAAAACAATGTTCAAGTACCAAATTTAAAGTCAGTGTTATCTTTGCACCTTACATTTTGGTTAGTTCAACCCTCCTTCCAATATGTATCGCCATTTTAAATTAAAAAATCCACTTACCCACTTAATATGATCCAATGTATTCAATTACATTTTATAGTTAAAAGCCCCAATATGAACTTACATGATATGATCTTATATTACGGGTAAATCTCTTGTGCATGAGAAAGGAAGAAAATGGGACTATAAATTTGAAATAAAATACAAAAGCACTATACACTCTTATATTAATTTTTATTTTTTGTTTTAAAATTAAAAAACGATCTAATAATATAGAGATTGATGAATATTTAATATAAAATTTTGAAATTTTTTCTAATACCTTTATTACCAAGACCGTTTCCTGTGCGACCTTGACATCAAGGAATGCAACCTTGACATCAAAATCCTTGAGAGAAATATCACCTTTTTTAAAACAATGATTTGTAATCATTGACTGGCATCATATAATTTAAAGAATAATGAGCATTACATCCATCTAAGATCATCACATGAAAACCTCAATGGATTAGCCCATTTCTACCATTAATCTATCATAAGAATATGTGTTGCATTTGGTTCGGGTTTAATGTTTGTATGCTCCCATCAACCTTGATCACCGTATATGAACTTCTTTTTAAGCATGTGTGAATGCCTTTATCTCATCATTGCTATATTTTAAATAGGAAAACCCAAAATGATGACATATCAAACATTTATGTCCCATAATGAGTCTATTATGGCATCAAGGAACTCAAGATATGTCATAATCCATTAAAGCTTGAATATGATCATTACGATTTTTATCTCATCATTGTTATATTTTAAATTTGAAAACCCAAAATGATGACATATCAAGCATCCATAATGAGTCTTTTATGGCATCAAGGAACTCAAGATATGTCATAATCCATTGAAACATGAATATGACCATTGCTAAATTGCGCTTGACCTACCTAGGTGTTGGAAGCAAGCCAAAGCGGAAAGAAAGGTGATTTTGGGAAAGAAGGCATGCACGAGGAAATTGACAACTAGAAGGAAGAACAACATGTGTGTGTGCATGGAAGACCTAACGATGCTAGGGTTAGTGTTTTGATAATGTATTGTAATGACTTAAGATCCTGAAACGTATAAATATAGTTACCTAGATCTCATAGGAGGATGGTTGTTGTAGTGAATTGATAGAGATATAGAGAGACACATACAAAGAAACGAATGCTATGTAATATTTTGTTGTATGACCTACTTTTGTAAGTTGTTGAGCTAGAGGGGATTGAGGAGGGTAGATCTTGAGGGTTACATTGTAGGTTGAGGAGCTTAGTACGATCTAGTCCGCCTTATAATAGATCTTAACCTGACTGAGAAGAGTTGTAAATCACACGACACTGTAGGGACAAAACGACTATAATAAAAGAGATAAGAGCCAAATCTTTGTGAACGTAGCCCAAGGGGGGGTGAACCACGGTAACATCTGTGGTATGTGATTGAATGCATGTATTTATTTATTATCTTCAATGGATATAGATAGGCTAAATGAATGAGTTGTTAATTTTCCTGCGCAATCATAATGGCAATGTATTGCATCAATAAGTTATAATAGAGTTCTTAGCATACAGTTCTCAGATTATCCACTCAATCCTAGGCTACAAACACATGAGTATTGTAGCCACCCATTAAGACTATCTCGGGTAAGACGATGTAGTGCACCCTGTGCGTTGTGTTTTCTTTTGGTTTACCAGGAGGGCTAATAGTTTTAGAGGCTTTGTTGGAAACCCGAGCAGACATGAACCCTGGGTCACCCAATACAAACTCAAACAAGATATACGAGTGAGGATAACCAACAAATGCTTCTGTTGTCATTGGTAGGAACAATAGAGGATTGAGTAGATGAGATATGTTGAAGATATGTTAAAAAAATACGTAAGATTTGTGGGAGGCAGAGCAAGAGAATATTAAAGCAAAGAAGAAAACAATGAGCCACTAGAAGGGGATGTTGATATCATGGAATCCCACAAATCCAAAGATTGAAAGATGGTTAAGGACAAAAGAGTTGGAGTTTGCATAGAAAGATAACAAAAACCCTAGAGTAACACCTCGCAAATATCTTGAGAAATACGTGTTTACTAATTTGCAAAAAGTTTTTTTCTGTAATTTTCCACACTTATTGCAAGAGTGGATACTAAGGTTAAAGGATAATCACGCAGCGAACCAGATCTGATAGTTAGAGTGGACCCTGGTACAGATTGAGTAGTTATAGTAGCTGAACAACAAATTCACCTACGCAGTACATGTTTGGCTCGATAGTATTGTGTCAGGCTTTATAACAGAGTTTGCAGTAGATACAGCGAAGTCGTACAATGCAGCGGAGCAAGAATTTCTACGCGGACCTTGAGGAAGGTACATTAGATCATTGTATACTTCTATTAAGATATTGTTATATAAAAAAGGTGTAATGACAATGAATTCAAACAACTAGAACTTCCCTATGTGCATGGGAAAAGGGGGGAAGCACTGATAAAAAGAGGAGAAATGGAAGGAGGAAAGGATAAGGGAAAGAAGGAGGAACCCTTGGACCCAATCATGATGGATGATCTGAACAAATCAAGCAGATCATGGTGATAGCTAGAAAGACGCATAGTGGAGTACCCTACCAATATAAGGTGAATACCAAGAAGAGATTCATAGCCACGAGGGAAGGCTTAGCGAGCGACGAGGAAGAGGTAGAGGATCTTCGGGTTGTGGAGCAGATTGAGGAAATCCCGCGCGCAACATATGAAAGGAAGATGAGAGGTCCAAGAACGGGAAGAGAAGACAACAATCCTATCCATATTAATGTCAGTGTGGAACTCATAAACCCATGTGAAAATAATATACCAAAGAGAACACCAGTGTTTAGACAACCAGATTTCAGGAGAAGAAAGACAGCAGGAAGTGAATCTACAGAAGAAACAACAACTGGAGGAGCTAGTTCAGGAAACACTAGTCCAGTGTCTACACTATGCGAAGGTAGTAGTTCAACGTTCAGAATGGCAAGACATGATCCCACCATCACGTTACCAGAATTTGAAGGAGAAGCATCAAAGGACCCGAAAAAACATTTGTTCATCTGTGAGAAGATTTGGGAAGAAAAACAGATCACACATGAAGATAATAAACTGGCACAGCTAGCGATTACACTAAGAGATCATGCATTGGATTGGTATATGAATTTAGATACAAACAATCCACTAGGGACAACCAAAACAATTACAAACATCAAGAAATTGTTGATAAACAAGTTCCATAAGCCAAGTTCAGAAGATCAGTACATGAACGAGATGATTGAAATTAGACAAAAACCAGGAGAATCCATATGGGAGATTGACCAGAGATTCAAGCGACTGAAGGGAAAATTGAAATATCTCATGAACGATATGCAACATAGGAACCTATTCGTCAATTCACTACTACCACACTTAAAATATCCATTATGATAACAAAAGTTTCATACGCAGGGAGAGGCTCTGTAGGCAGCCCTGCAACTGGAAGAAAACCAATATCAGCAGATGGATCCATCCATTGAAGAACTGAAGGAGGATTTGAATAAATTAATGTTCCAACTAAACTAGAATAAAAGTAAGGACAAACAAGAAGCCATTTGGTGTACTACATGCAGGATGGAAGGACATCACAAGAACAAATGTCCAACATTCGCGCAGTATATGGCAGAAGGAATGCCAAACCCATTACTAACAGGAGGACTATGGTGCAAAATCTGCAAGAAACCAGGCCTCGACCCATATCACTTCCCAATGATGCAGAAATACCAGACAATCCCTAAGAGTTCATATTGCAACTTTTGCAAGTCAGTGGGCCGCGATGACAAAGATTGTAGAACTATGGATTTGATGCAAGAAAGGACATCAGATGCAGATAGAGTGCAGGAAAAAATGATGACTGGGAAAGATGCACCACAATTTAATCAAGTTCCAGCCCCATACAACACTGCGCAGTAGAAGTATAATAATGCACAACCACCATATGATACCGTGCAGCCGTAGTACAACACAACGCAACGTCAGTACAATACCGCTCAGTATAATCAGGCGCCTCATTATAACACACCAATAGGATATCGAGTGGGCTACAGAGGTGGAGGACAAACGAGAGGAGGTTTTGGAAGAGGTAGAGGACCAGTGGTATGTCACAATTGTCAACAACCGGGACATTATGCAAGGGAATGTCCATTTCCACCAAAATATTGTATGTATTGTCGTGCATCTTACCATGATATGGAGGACTATCCAACATTATTGGTAAAGATTCAGGAAAAGAGGAACCAAAACAACTAGAATGTTCAATGGATTTCAGCCGAAGCGAGGGACGAAGGACAAAAAACCAACATAGTTACTCACGGAGGAGCTAAAATAGGAAATGACGCAGTCCGACAAGAGCCAGTATAACACTAGTGGGTGAAGAAGAACATCAAACCAAGGAAGAAGTTTGACACGCAGAAAGAGAAGGAGATATTTAAGCAAGCCAGATAATAATTTCAGAAGGAATACATGGCGTCGACTTCAACTAGGCAGCAAAGAAAGGAAGCACCAGAGTACGAGATGCCTTCGTTATTAGATCATACTAATGAAATGAAACCCATGGGACAAGAAAGTACAATCAAAGGCATTTTTGAATCATGTGTCAAAGTATTAAATGATCCATCATCTGTCAAAATATTGCAAAACATATTAGAAAGGTGTAGCATAGAGGCAGAAAGAAAAATAGAACAAAAGATAGTCAATCACCTACATACAAGGACAAGAACAAGTAGAGAATTCAGAATGAATGCCAACATCGGGGATTTCAACATGGGAGATATCATACTAGATCTATGATATGGAGTTAATGTATTACCAAAGAAGACATGGAAATGCATGGGAGAACACCATATCCAACGTTGCTTGGTTTGGATTGGGCATTTGACAACCATGCCATAATCAATTTGAAGACACAAAAAATGACATTTGAGTCAGGTGAATACAGGTTCATCACACCATTAGACCCATCAAAAGGGGAAAGGTTTGTAGAACACACTTGCTTAGATTTAGAGGAGATCAACCAATTGTATAGAACAACTGGACACAATGAGGATTATGTAAACTCAATTGCAGATGGGATACTCAGTTGGTAGAGCATTACTTCATGTGCAATAGTTCAAATAGTGGTTTAGAGAATTGGCAACAAAGACTACACGAAGTATCCACGAGAAGATGTGCACGAATAGACTGCGCAGTAATATGGGTAGGCAGGGAGATAAGGGAACCACCCCGTTTCCACGGAATAAACAATTTAGAAGTATTCTTGGCACTGTACGAAGATGAATTTTTAGAGAATTATAGACTCTTAGAACTTGATATAGAACTCAAGGCCACACTTGAAATATGGTGGGGCGCACAAAAAGAGACAATCACAGATTTGTACCAATGTAAGAGGTTACTACGCATAAGGTTCGACGCAGAAAAGAAAAACAACAAGCATCAGATGTATGATGGACATGGAGCATACCAATGGCCTCATCATTTCATACACACTCTAGAGGGCATACCAATGAATTGGTATACAGACCAGAAGCTGCGCAAAGGAGATACGACCTGGACAGTATTGCAACAAAATTTTACAGTCACTTTTTCATTCGAGCATGAAAACCCCAACACAGATGCAACTCTGAAACAGATAAGAGGAGTGATATTCATCAAGGAACTAGAATTCAAACTCATAACACAAGAACAACAATGGAAAAAACAAACAGTGAAAGAACTATTGTTGTGTTACCATGTGTAGGAGGAAGCACCGGATGAAGACGATTTACGTGATATTTAGGTCGAGGAAGCGGAAGGAGAAAGAGAAGTGGAGGGTCCACTTATAGAATGAGAAGGTATTTCCACGTCGATCAAAGTGAATAAAGTCAACATTGGGACAGTTGAGAATCCCAAAATGGACAGCATTGGAGATTACTGGGATGAGTAAACAATAGAAATCATAATAGAGTTACTACGCAAGTACAACGATCTGTTTCCCATGACATTTACAGAGATGAAGGGTATAGCAGGAGAGATAGGAGAAATGAAGATATCACTCAGATCTGAAGCGAGACGAATCAAACAACGACCATATAGATTGAACCCAATATATAAGCATAAAGTCGAAGCTGAGATCGACAGGATGCTCGAAGCTGGAATCATAGAACTAGTGGAAGAATCGGATGGATAAGATCGATAGTAGTTTAGGAGAAACAAAAAGGAGGGATAAGGATATGCGTCGACTTGAGGAAGTTGAACGATGCATGCCTACATGACCCATTCCCTACACCTTTCACAAGCGAAGTGTTTGAGAACGTAGGAGGACACAAATTTTACTCATTCATTGATGGATTCTCAGGCTACCACCAGATCAAGATAACATAGGAAGAAAGATGCAAGACCACGTTTGCTATAGAATGAGGATCCTACCAGTACACAGTCATGCCATTTGGACTAAAGAATGCACCAACAATATTTTCCAAAGTAGTAATCACCATGTTTAAGGAATTCATCCACCCATTTCTAGAGGTATACTTGGACAATTGGAAAGTATATAGTCTGTTGAAAGAGCATCTAGAGGTCTTATGGATGATATTAGAAAGATGTAGACAGTGCCAGATATCAATAAACATAAAAAAATGTATATTCATAACAACGTTTGGGATACTACTGGGCCATATAGTATGCAAACAAGGTTTACTAGTAGATCCTGCAAAGATTTCAGTAATTGTTAACTTGCCACCACCAAAAATAGTCTGTCAGCTAAGAGAGACATTGGGATACACATGATACTACATAAAGTTTATCAAAGGATACGTGCAGATTACTGCGCCAATGGAGAAATTGTTAAGAAAAGACACAAAGTTTCAGTGGAACAACGATTTTCAACACGGTCTGGATACGTTGAAAGAAAAGATGGTCATCGCACTAATACTAGTATTTCCAAACTGGGAGAAGACATTCCACGTACATGTAGATGCATCATCCATAACACTTGGAGCTATCTTGGTGCACCCAGGAGCGGGAGATCTGGATCACCCTATAGCATTTGCGAGCAGGAAGCTATCAGAATCAAAATAGAACTATAACACTACAGAGAGGGAAGGCCTAACTATGGTCTACGCACTATAGAAGTTTAGACATTACTTATTGGGAAAACACTTCAAGATGTTCACAGATCACTCAACCCTTAAATACCTATTCAACAAGCCATTATTTGAGGGGAGAATCTGCCGATGGTTACTACTCTTTCAAGAATTTGATTTTGAAGTAATAGTCAAGGAAAGAAAATTGAATGCAGGACCTGACCACCTATCAAGGGTCATAAATGAAGAAGAACCTGCAAATTTAGAAGACAACTTCTCGGACGCACAATTATTTTTAGTCCAGATCACTGATGGATACTTTGCAGATATCATTCAATTCTTGAGCACAGGTACTACGCCACAGGAGTATAACACTGCACAAAAGAAAAACCTGGTAGTCCAGGCTGCAGACTATCAACTGATCGCAGGACACTTATACAAAATGGGCGCAGATAACATATTGTGTAGATATGTGTTAGAACACAAAATACCAAGAGTTTTAACAGAATCCCATGAGAGAATAGGAGGAGAACATTACGTAGGAAAAACTACCACGCATAAGTTATTACACGTCAGACTATGCTGGCCGACCATTCACAGAGACTCAAAGGATTACTACCAGAGATGCGATGTTTATCAAATGGTTGGTAAAACCAACATAAGGGATGAGATACCATTATGACCACTTGTAACATCACAGACATTCGATCAATGAGAAATATACTTTGTGGGACCAATCAACCCACCAACAAAAAGAACAAGAGAAAGGTACATTATCACCGCAACAAAATATTTGACAAGATGGGCGGAAGAAGCACCAGTGAAGGATTGCAGTGTAGAAACAAAATCACACTTTCTATTTGAACAAGTAATCACTCGATTTGGGTTCCCAAGAGTTTTGATGAGCGACCAAGGCACACACTTCATTAAAACTACTATCAACGCTATGAGTGAATAATTTGAAGTCCATCATCATAATAACACACCATATCACCCACAGGAAAATAGCACAGTAGAAGCATTTAACAAAATCCTTGAGAATGCAATGAAAAAGATCTGTAATGTCAACATGGATGATTGAGACCTCAAAATACTATCAATATTGTGGGCCTAAGGACCATATGAAAAACGTTGACAAGGCACATGCCATTTAAACTGGTATATGGCCAAGAAGCAGTGGTGCCACTATAATTTCTGGTACCTAGTTTGTGCATAGAAACAATTACACACATGACGGAACGAGGCGCAGTACAGGATAGACTAAATCAGTTGATGACCATGGAGGAAGATCAGATCCTAGCAGGGTTCCACCAACAAGTTCAGAAAGCAAGGGACAAAGCTTGGCATGACAAACACATCAAGAAGAAAACTTTCAAGGAAGGATATTTAGTGTTGATGTATGACAACAAATCCTTTCAGCACCCAGGAAATCTCAGAATGCACTGGTTAGGTCCATACAAAGTAAAAATTGTCATAGATGGATGAGTTGTACAGTTGAAAGACTTAAAAGGCGCAAAACTCAGAGGGATGATCAACAAGAGTTGACTGAAGCTATACAAGGACAGTCAACCACCCACAACTTGAGAGTCACCACGCAGTAAAAAAAAAAAGGGATATTAAACAACAACAACAGAGGAACAATGTGCCAAAAGAAGAAGGAGCACACACACTTAGGAGTAAAAACTCGGAGAGGACAAGGCCAACGTCCAGGTTACGATGGAAACAAGAAGGAAAAGAAAAGACGACAAAAGAAGTACAAAACGATGAAGTTATGTGGAATTGAATGTCGGAAAGGACCGACGGGACACCACATTAATCGTGTCAACTAGAGATGGTGGAGGAGAGTAATGGAAAGTATGAGGGAACCATAGGTTCATTGAATTCATATTAAAGATAACTTCTTTGAAAAGCTTCATGTGATACCCATACAAAACACAGACGTAGGAGCAAACAGTTTATTGCGATAGTGGAAAAGACAGAGCGAGAAAACATATGAAGCACATAATGCAGCTCACAGAGGTTACAGAGACCATTGAACTCAACAAATGATCGAAATTCACCAACATGGAACCACCAAAGCAAGAAGAAACATGCCAGATTGTCAAACACTCCAGAGTTAGAACCAAGGCATAGGTACAATGGGAGGAAGGTGAACAAGAGCCACCAGAGATAGTCAATATCGACGAAATCCCATCACTAGATACAACACCGATGAATCCCATACCGGTGGTGGAAGAAACCCAACAACCAACACCTGAGGGCATGAATGTGTATATGTCGACAGAAGAAAAGGAGAAACAAAACCAGGGCACAAGAACCCCGAAGGATGCGTAACCAGAGAACCCTGAAGCAACTTCGAGATTCAATGGGACGAGGAAAAATTAGGAATCAATAATCGAGCCAAACGAATCTCAAACAACTGTGTCAGACCACCCACCAGAAGGAACAATGGAAGATATCACATGCTAGGCATAATGGTTTTACTAAGTACGACCGATGGAGGCTGGAACCTTGAGCTAGCCACTACCAAAAAAAGACAAGCAATAGGTACCTAGGTCACCACACAAGCAACCCGTCGTATCCCTTGTGTTGGCGCGTATACCAGATCGGGTATGGGTGAAATCAAACTTGCTACATCATGTCGAGAAGCTAAAATACTCATACCACGATGTAATGGACACAAAAAAGTTCCCAAAATTCAGAAAGAGAGTATACTTACAGACTATGGGCATGAATGCAGTTGGGGAATTGATTGATCAACCACTCCAGTGGGTAGCAGGATTGGAGAAAACATGGATTTTAGGTCTGCTAGAGATAACACACTTTGGCAGAGGAAAGTACGCAAACAATTGTGTCAAACAATTGATGGAAGTCACACATGGTGGGGATATATGGTTGGAAAATCTTGTCCCGATAGACGTGGAGCTCATTGCGCACATTACAGGGCTTCCATCCTGCGGCATGGATCCCGTGCAATTTCTCAACGACAAAACAAAGGAGAAATCACTCGTGGAAGAGATGAAAAAGAAATATGGAACTGACAGGGGGACACAAGGAATCATAATTAAGAGGATCAATGATACCACAACACAAATGGCCGCAAAAATATTGGCCTACAAGATGTTAAGAAATTGCGGCAAGGAGGAAGTCTCGACTGGGTCATCGCAGTTGCAACACAATGTGTCAAGGGCACCACAGTTCGTTGGGCACCTTATCTTTTGAATTTGTTCCTGGATGACTACAAGGATGCGTAGGATCTAGGAACATAATTTCATTACTCATGGATGCTCATGTTGATAGCCATTACATGATGGAAGGAACCAAACTATGCATGTTTCTCCACCAGACCCAAGACGAATCATGGAGCAAGATTTTTATCACTTGGTGTCACGTTAAACACCAAGTGTGGGAAGATGAACACAACTATATTTGAGGGATACCTTTGCGACCTACCAGAGGCCATATCCAACCTTTGGAGAATAACACCACAGGCTGTCACGCACTATCGAGACATCGCCAACTTCAAATCCACTTGACATGCAATGTGGATACAGGCGCAAAAGTACCCCAACAAGCAGTGGATACAAATTCACTACTGCATCATGGAGGGCAACATTGAAATGGTTATCAGGGATTGGGAGGACGACTGGAAGATTATAGACCTCACCCAAGACACACCTACAAAGACAGTGGAAGAGGAAACATGGTAGGAAGAAACACATCCTCAAGAAGTCCCAATGCCCAAGAAACGAAGGACGAGCCAAAAAAAAACAAAGCAAACGTATGAGGGGACAACTAAGACAGGGACCTAGAAGGGGAAGAAGAATATTATGCAGCTATCCCAAGAACAACAGAAACTGGATCAGGCAGTGCAAGGGACTACACCAAGTCCCAATCCATAAGAACTAGGCCTGACTAAGAGACCATCTACTCATATGGGGGGTACACGCAAGAAAATGAAGGCGGAGAGAACACCTCCAGAATATACGATCATGGAGGATGATGCAGAAATGATCGCCCAAATGGTTCAGGATCGTACATCTGAAGATTTTGAAAATGTTGTGTGCCATAGGGATATAATTCAAGAGGATATGGAAGACATGCAACAATTCCTTAAGCATATAGGGGAAGCACAGGCAGCGAGCAACAACATAGGAGCACGGTTGTCAACATTCCATACAGGAGAAGAACCTGAAGCAAGGGAGAGAGATATCGTTAACACAATACTGCAGCTGAGTGAAACATTCCACATTACACCTAACATGTTGCGCATGGATGAGATCATGGGGAAAACACCCCTAAAGGACTTAGCTCAACTCCAACTAGTATTGTCGCGGATACCATCTAAATCTCTACACAAATTATAGGTTGGCATTACCCAAGAGTTATAGTCTTCTGCATGCACTGACTTAGCTGAATTACATCAGGCAATGGAAAAGTGGGATGAGTTGGAATTAATATGTGAGCAGGCTAAGCTTGAGACCCAAGAGGAGAGGGAGAGCGTGAATGGAGTGGAACGAAAAGTGGTTGTAACTTATGAGAAGATTCGAAAAGCCGCGCAGAGGGACAAAATCACAACAACATAGAAGATTGATCAGATTGCGCAGGAAATCAATCAATATCAGAAGGAGATTGAGAATATCCACGAATAGCTCACACCTACCACTCCACCAGAGGTAAGGGAGAAAAGGAAGAAAGAGGCAACAAAGCAACTATAGGAGATAGAGAAATAGGTCAACACAACAACCGACTTGTTCGATCAAGTAGCACAACTTTGGACGAATCTAGAAGAGGATCAACAAGTCGAATAGTGGGACAAGGAAGAAGAAAGATAAGTGCAACTATCGAGGACCCCAAGCAGAGGAAGAAGACAATGTCCATCACAAAGCGTGTCAAAGGGGTGCAGGATATGAAGAAACTGCAGGCATAACTCACCACTGCGCAAACACTGAAAAGGGAGTGTCAGTCTCTAATTGAACTATTTCAAGAGCGAGTAGCATAAGTCATTGCACAGGAAGAGGAAGCCAAGACACATATAGCACAAACCCAGGCAGAGTGCATAGGATTGATCAGTGACAAAATTGAATACCAGATAGTAGACACACTCAAGGAGAAGACTGCGTAGGTGCAAACACAAGTAGTGGAGCTCAAGGAGAAGTTCCAGATGATCACCAGGGAGATTGATGAAGTGCACAAAGGTTAGGTGGCTCGGGATGAGACACATATCAGTTTTGAGCGCCTGTTGGAAGTAGTCCAAAGAAGAAATAAAGATGATTTTGGGAAAGAAGGCATGCACGAGGAAAGCGACAACTGGAAGGAAGAACAACACATGCCTATGCATGGAAGATCTAACGATTCTAGGGTTAGGGTTTTGGTAATGTATTGTAATGGCTAAAGAGATAGAAACGTATAAATATAGTTACCTAGGTCTCATAGGAGGGTGGTCGTTGTAGTGAATTGATAGAGATATAGAGAGACAAATAAAAATAAGCGAATGCTATTTTATATTTTGTTGTATGACCTACTTTTGTAATTTGTTGAGCTAGAGGGGACTGAGGAGGGTAGATCTTGAGGGTTATATTGTAGGCTGAGGATCTTGGTGCGATCTAGTCTACCTCATAATAGATCTTAACCCGACTAAGAAGAGTTGTAAAGCGCACAGTGTTGTAGGGACAAAATGACTATAATAAAAGAGCTAAGAGCCAGATCTTTGCGGATGTAGCCCAAGGGGGGGTGAACCATGGTAACATATGTGTTATGTGATTGAATGCATGCATTTTTTTATTATCTTCAATGGATATATATAGGCTAAATGAATGATTTGTTATATTTCTTGAGTAATCATAATGGTAGTGTATTGCACCAATAAGTTATAATAGAGTTCTCAGTGTAGAGTTCTTAGATTCTCCACTCAATCCTAGGTTGCAAACACATGAGTATTGTAGCCACCCATTAAGACTATCTCGGGTGAGATGACGCAGTGCACCATGTGCATTGTGTTTCCTTTTGGTTTACCAGGAGGGCCAATAGTTTTAGAGGATTTGTTGGAAACCCAATGAGACATGAACCCTGGGTCACCCAATACAAACTCAGACATGATATATGAGTGAGGATAACCAACATTAGGTATTCAATAAATCCTACCTCTAGAGGTCTTCAATAAATCCTACCTCCATGACAAACATGATGGAAATTGCTATTTCAAGTTCTTTCTTTATTGTTAATTAATATACATAGTTATTTCTCTCCCATCACCAATCAACTAAATGAGATATCCATCCTAATTTTCTTACCCATTGTATTTTGAATCCTTATATCCTTTAAAAAAAAAATGTTTCCCTCCCTAAGCACATATAATGTGTCATTTCCTCTAAATAATCCCATGAAGGAAACACCAGGTTATTGTAATAGATATGGATTTAAATTCATGTTTTTCTAAGAATCCTACCAGTGATAGATATGTATTTAAATTCATGTTTTTATAAGAATCCTAACAGTAGAGTTTGTGTACATCACTTTCGACAATAATCCTACACACAATATATGTATTCTCCATATAATGTGTAGTGGTGGTGGACATAGAGCTACATAAGTTCATAGACTAAACAAAGAACTAAACATAAAATAAAGCTAAATGTATCATTTTGTTGGTGGAGAGGCATAATCTGTTAGGGAGTCCAGACTAGAACCAAGTTAAAAGAGTCATAAGTGCTTCCATTAAGAAATGTGTCCAATATAGACCATAACCACCCTTAGCACTTTCAAAAAAAAAGAGTGTGAGGGGATTGTATCATAATAACCTCCTTATGGTGAAAACTGTTTTGATTTCCAAAATAAGATACAACTGAAGACAAACTAGACTAGCATATAAATAAGGTTTATAAATTTCACGTCTCTCCACTGGAAAAAAGTTTGTCAATATATAAAATATTACAAGTTTGACACATTTCAAAAATTGCAAATGACACTCACATGGAATAAGTTTTAGATTAGGTCTTTGCTTAGAATCAAGGTGTGAAATACCACACCCCTAAAAAAATAACAAAATTAAATTCAATATATGTTATCATATGGAGTGCATGTGGAAGGATGCCTTGACTTGGATCAAACCTATTAAGCCTTGTAAAAAACTTGCAAAAAATGGAGAAGAATCTACAATGAAAATATGTTTGGCATGCAAATGAAATTCAAAATAATATAACAACCATAACAAAGAAACAAACACAACAACAAAAACGTTTTTCTTTTATGGTGACAAATCATTGCATGCCATGTTGTTTTCTTTTCTTTTATAAAGAATGTACAAACATAGAAGAAATATTTCCCCTAAAATTATGAACATAATTGGGAAACAACTTTGCTTCTAAAACACAAGAGTACAATCTAGAGATTTGTTTACACATTTTATATGCAAATGAAAAATTATAATTACATAAATGATGTAACTAGGAATATCCTAAGAATATCTCATTGGTAGTTACATTGAACACGGTTTAATTCCCACCTTTCCCCTACATTAAGTAAATTTATTTCCATCCACTACCCTAGTTAAATAATATGTTGCATTATCCTAAGCCCTACCATAAAGTATTCTTAGCTTGTTACCTCACTACACTACCACCTCTTTGATGTAGTGGAATTCCATGCTAATATCCTTTGTTTGTGGATGAAACACATGGTTCTTTTACAAAAATGTTTCACTTTGGTTGTTGCAAGAAATACTTTGGTCCCATGTTCAAGTCCAATATCTTTACTTAATCTCTCTAGTTTATGGGATAACTAGAGGGATGGAAGGAAAATATTTGAGGGAAGGGTGGATTCTTTTCCATAAACTAAGAAGAAGGGATATGTTCCTAGATATGATTTTGGGGTTACTCTATCATCGTAGAGAAAATTGGGTAATTTGTTGTGCCAATTTCTCTTATTATCAACTATAGTGCACTTTAGGATGTGGATCATTTTTTTATTAGTGGATTCAAGCACACCATTTCCCTATGGGTAATAGTTAGTTGCATATCATAAGATAATCCCTGTATCTAAAGAAAACTTAGTTAACTTCATAAATAAAAAATATGTAGCATTATCAAAGACAAGAGTGGTTGGCACAATGAACCTTGGGATTAGATGATGATCTATAAAGTGAATTACAACCTCTTTGTTTACCTTTGTCAAAGGTATAACCTTTGTACATTGTGTAAAGTGGTTGATTGTAGTTAAAATGTATCAATGTTGTTTGGAAGAATGATGGTTTATTTCACAAACAACATTTAGTTATAATGTCTCAAATGGTTCTTCAATAGCCACAAGTTGCAAAGGGATTGTCGGTTTCCTCTTTAATCTAGCACACTTTAACAAGTTTTGCATATTTATGCATAAGCATGGGAGTATTTGAAAACCATTGGCTAATAATAGTTGGCCCTTAGGATCTTATGGGTTGTAGTTTCACCAACAAAGTGCCCTCTAGTGGGTCCATCATGTAATTTTTTGAGGACTTTGTCAATGTCCTACTTATCAAGGCACCTGAGAAGTAAACCATCATAGATATTCTAGAATAAGATGTCATTAATAAGTTGATACTATGAATATATTGTTGAGTTTTTTCAACTTTGGGAAGTCGTTCTCCATAAGAAAACACAAAGAAACCATTGAAAAAGAATCTAGAAAGTACAAGAAGAAAATAGAAGACAAGAAGATCAAGTCGGCTCCATTGAAGCATTGAAAAAGCACTTGTAAAAGCAACAAAAGAAATAAAATAAAGTTAAAGGATAAAAATGACAAGTTTTCCCTACCAGTAAAATAAGGTGACTTGACTAGTATAAATAAAGGCAAGTTCATTTCATTATTATACATCTCACCAACTCTCCTCTTCTAGTGCACATTAGCTAGTTGCAGTTGTAGTTGCCAATTGCTAGTTGTGCCAATTCTGTGGTTCACTATCTTGTTCTAGTGATGCGCCATACTTGAAGGCTCTTCCTCACAATAGGGAACGAATTTGTATGTACTTGGAACTCTTCATTTATTTGGTAATGTATTCATGAACTTGGATTGAATTCCTTCTAGAGAAATGTTTGTTGGGTTTTTCTCTCAAGTTTGGTTTTTCCTAGGATAAATCTTGTGTCTATTGTGCATGGATATTTCTCTGTGATTATGTTGTTTCCACTGCAATTTTATTTTAGTTTCAATTTTTAGTGTGTAATTAATATATGATAACAATGGTGTTAAAATATGTTTGAAATCATAAAGTAATAATTATCAGATCTAGAAATTAGAAAAATCAACATGGTATCAGAGCAATTTACCTTCAGAATAGTCTAATCACTGGAAGGAAGATCATACATTGTTTTGATTTGTCGTTGCATATGAAATTTGTTGTTGCACATGAAATTTATCGTTGCACAGTTTGTTTTTTCAAGCTCGTTGAGCACTTATTGAAAATTCGTTGGGACTAACTCCATCGTAGATCAACTCGCCTTGCTCTAGCACAATTACTGCACTTCTCATATCGTCATTTGGTGAAAGTTGAAATTTCACCCCTATCTCTCTACAACAGTTTCAGTAACACTTTTTTGAAGCTCGCTAAAAATTTATTAGGATGAGTTGGGGAGATTTTTGGCATAGAGAAACTCACCTTGCCCTATCACACCTACTGCACATTTCATATTACCAATCTTTCAACGTTAAAATTTTAGGGTTTCAAGGCTTATTGACATTTTTCCTGACATTGAACCTTCTGATTCATATTTATGACTTCTTCTTTTTGAGATGATGTATTGTCTTATATTAGATGATAAGATGGATGGTGCTACAAATTTTGGAGGTACACATTTGTATATAATTTATAGCATGAGGGTGTTTACATGATATGTACACTTGGAAAAAGGACATTTGTTCAAGCAGTGACAATAGATCCAAAGGGATTATAGATCTAGTGCACTCAGAGGAATCTCAAGAGTTAGAGGTAGTAGTGATGATGTCTCCTACAATATATGACAACTTGAAATCAAATGGAACAACAACAACAAGACTCCAGGTTTGCATATCAGGTTTGATATTTTATATTGTTGCATGTTAAGTAAATGTTGTAACTAGGACAACAGTCTTTGGATTTCTATTACTGTTGAGTACTTTTGCTATCAAATGTTTAGTAACACTTGTCTATTTTCGGTAAAACGATCGTTATGTAAATGCTCACTGTATAGTACTAATTATGAACTTATTTACAAGTTGAAATTGATCTCTTTTAGAAGATGTTCTTGATTGTTGTCTCTATCCCAGGCAAGTTACCTTGTAAATTTCATGGAGGTTACCATGGAGATGTTCTTGTTTTGTTTTGGGATAGTTACAATGGAGGAATAATTGGTGAAAACACTATAAAAACATTATTCTTGTTCTTTTTCTTGTTCTTGTTCCAGGTAGGTCACAAGTGATATCCCTCATAGGGAGCTATAGTGACGGTTATACGAGGAAAAATATTAGATGATCTCTAGTTTGAGACATGGAGAAGACTATGCAAATAAGAAGTTGTATACATGACAATATACATCCACATACTGAAGAAGAAGAGGATGAAGTTATAACCTTCTAGAAATAAGGGTACCTTTATGGAATATAGAGTGTCTGATATGGAGATTGATTTTCAAGAGAATAAGGCTCTGAGGAATGATTGTATAGCTCCCTCTGGTCCAATTTTTCATCCTTCATACTATTGGGAGGAGTTAATAGAGCCAGAAGGGCCAACATATCTACCTAGAGATGTCGCAGTGACCATAAGGAAGCCAACATGGATTCGTGACACTTTGAAAGATGCAGTGACACATTCAACTCCCCATGATATTTTCAGGGAGAGAAAATGACCTCAGAGTTTCTCGAGTTATATGGCATTGATGAGCCACATCATGAGGAGTGTTATATTCCTAAAATTTCCTACCTATGCATACATGGCATTGGCCTTTCTACTTGCACAATTTTCCAAATTACTGTTGAGGATCTCTCTTTAAAAAACCATTTTTTGGAGCATGTGCGTGCCCTGCTGCACTACTTGCCGCGTACATACACTAGATGCATACTAAATAGCCCACATTTACCTCCAAAAGTTGCAAGGAATTCGACAGAGTTTATGGGATATTGAGGGTTTCCCAACCAATTCACCCATTGTAGGTCGTCCCCAAACTGAATAACTATCCTTTTTTCATATAAAAGGAGGTCTTTTGGTCCCATTCCAACATCAAGTATTAGAACAGAGAAACTCTGCCAAAATCACTTCCCCTTTTAGCCCAAGATTTGCAACCCTTTCTGAGATGTGTCCTCAACATCCCCATTCCATCCCTCTCCCTATACAATCCCTTCCCTACTTCACAAGGAGATCAGTTGATTATGAGAGGTATTCTGGGAATGATGCACTTGGAGCAGCACTAAGAGGAGCCCAGATCAGGTTCGTGGAGTGTCTGCTAGCAAGAAGGTTGTAACTTTTGTAATCTTCACATATGAATATAATAATTATGTTTTTGTCCCAAACGTTGTTTTTCTGTTCTTATTTGATTAATGAATTCAAATTTGTATCTAAACCCTAGCACTGATAAGTAGATATATAATATCTTGTAGCTTTGTTGTCTAAATTGTTTGCAGGTCAGCTTTGGAAGGAGACCAACAGTCCAAGTAAATACAAAGGAGGAGGAGGAGGTCAACGCCAACCGAAAGGACCTAAGGTACACCCTCTTTTCCTTCTCTTATATTTTAAGGTCATATTGTTTGAGGTAGTTTAGAAATAGGATTGTCTTTTAAGGGAGATCAATGCTCTGCCTATACTCTAATCCAATACAATAATAGGGTGATTTTCCCCACTAAAAGAATTGGCGACTCCATTGGTGAGTGTCTCTAGGGTCTTACTAGGATATCTTGGTTAGATTTGATTTTCAATTTCTTTCTGAGTTTTCTGAGCGTTCTAAGTCACATTAGGTCTTTGGTCACCTTCTAGGTGCCTACCAACTTCCCTTGCCCAAGTTGTCTGTCGATAATTTTTTTTTTTTTTTTTTAATTTGTAGAGGTGTGAAGGCTCTTTTATCTATACAACACACGTACATATGCATTCTGCATTATATACATCCTATGTACATATGCAGGTTGCATGTGCACAACACCCGTTTATGTGATTTTGGAAATTTTCATTCAAAAGATTTTCCTTTTCTGGTAACTTTTGGTTCTCAGGTCTTCCTGAGTTTTAGAACCCTCTGTTGTTTGGGGTTTAGACAGTTTGTAGGCTCAGATTGTTCATAAATAAGAAAAAATAAATCATCTTGTTTCTCTTTGTTTCCTTGCTTTTTTGACTTATTTTTAGCTTGAATCGTGTATTCTGCAGTTTCTTTTAGCATCTTTTGTTATTTCTTCTTTGTTTGGAAGAAAAAAAAAAAAACCTAGTTTTTGAGGTCTCTTTCTTTCTTTGCATTTGCTTTGCATTGTTATTTGAAAAAGAAAAATAAATTAACATAGTGTTGTGTTTTCTTCTCATCTTGAAATCATTTCAAAATAAATATAAGAAATAAAATCCTTTCATTTTCTCTTTTGTTTCACTTGAAAGTTGCATTGTACATTTTGCATGGAAAGGAGAAAAGATTGCATCTTTATGTTTGAAGGATTGTTCATGCGTTTTATTTCTTGAAACTCTTTTTCATTTAAAGGATTAGTGTAAAGTATTATTTTCCAGTGTTTTAATAAGTTTAATTTTTTCAAGAGTCTCAAACAACATAATTTGCACTTTCGTTCCTTGAGTAAGAAAAGCACATAAAACAAACGCACTAATCTAAAATATATTAGTAACACTTTTTCTAGGGTTCACTAATAGCTTAGGTTAGGGCCTTGGATTAGGTGTGGAGAGGTAAACTCTCCAAGGGAAACCAAAACTTAACTTAGGTTTATGTGCTAGGGTGTGGAAAAACCACTTGGTAATTACTCAATCCGAGAATCTCCTCTCACACATGAGTCAACCACAAGGTCGCATGGAGGACGGTGATGAAGATATCCACTTCTGATCCCAAAAAATAATTTGGGAGAGTGTGTATTGGGGGTGAATCCTATAACGTTACTGAAACAAATTGTGTCAAATATCTGAGACACTTTGATCCATCCAAGGTACTCTGAGAGTGATTATGTCCCTGTTGTGTTTCAAGACTCACGAGGATCTTCGAGATAAGTTACCATGTGCATACACTCGCACAGATGTCAACTGTACCCCCCTGGTTTTTTATTACATGTTGGTGGCCTAGTTTCCATTATATAGGTTGACACATAGGTTATTGCGAGGGGTGTATCATGGTACCTGGGGCAGACTCTGTATTCTATGGGAGACACCCGAAGGGACCATCGGTCAGAGGTCTGGGTAACCGCTTCTCCTGGCCAATTGTTTTCCTTTGTGAATGATTTGGACGATCAAGACTTTATCTCTCTGGGTCAGAAGCAATCAGAAGGGTAGTTTGTTTGGTTTGTATCTTTTTAGGATTTTTTTTCTTAGTGGTGTGCTCTCTGCTCCCTAGTTTTCTATAGTGAGTTAGTCAGTCATTGATTTGGGTCTTTGACCTAAGGTGGTAGACCGCCCATTTCATCGGTCGTGAGGACCCTTCGATCTTTCACTTAGAAACGTTGAGGCGGCTATTTATAGGCATTGTTTTTTATACCACTAGTTCGCTAGAGTTAGTTTGTGAGAGTTTTACGGACTTGAATGATCTCGCAAGGGAAGAACCTATGCATAAGATCTTCATGGAAAAATTTCTCGATGATGCTAACCAAGGAACCCCTTCGCAAGGGGATTCCTATGATTTTCCTTTCTTTAGAAACGTTGGTGTCCCTTTGATGGCCACTTTGTACATTCCTAGGTTGAATGTGGGACTACTCGTTTGGTTGGGTACTATTCCAAATGTCCTGAATGCTCTTGACGCTTCTTAGTTAAGAACCTTATGTCATGGACATCATGTTAATGTTCCTTTGTAAAAAATGTCTTCTCCTCCTCCTTCTAACTTCTCTAGTGAAAGTCTATATACTAGCAACTGAAAGTCTAAACAAAATAGAAAGAGGAATAATAGGAAGAATAAATCACCAACCTTTGTGAGTCATGATGGGGGGAAATGTCCAGCCATTTCTAGTCATATTGGCGATAGGTTTGTAGCCTATATGATTCATGATATCGACCAATCACCAACCTCTGCAAGTCATGTTGGAGATGTGAAACCAACCACTGCAAGTCATGATGGGGGCACGATTCTCATCAATGAGAATCATATGAGTGATATGTCAACAACCTATGTTGGTCATGTTGAGGATAAGAAACTAGCCACTACTAGTCATGTCTGGGGCATTGCTTCTATTGAGAAACCTAGACATATAGGATGTAAGCCTGAGTTCCCTTATAAGATTTGCAAGGGAAATCACCTTACTCATTTATGACCTAGCCTTCCAGAGGCATGAAGATTGTGGTACCTATCTGTAAGCTCTTATGATTCTGAGTTTTCTGAGGTTTCCTCGTATCTTATTCAGCCAGTGGTTGAGAAAGTGGTCGGGTCAATGCAATCTTCGACTGGTCCCAGTCCTTTTTTGTGGGGTGATGTGCCTTCATACCATTTTTTCTCGCATCCTATTCATCCAATGGTTGAGGAAGTGGTCATTCCGATGCAATCTTCAGTTGATCCTACTCTTCTCTTGGAGAGTGTTGAGTCTATTGTTGTAGGAAAATTCCCCTGTGGACAAGTGAATATCCTCTCGGATCCTAGACTCCTATTACCAAGACAAAAATATGCTAGCATTGGACACTAACATTCCTTTGAGATTTTCTTAATTATTCATAAAGAGAAAGAGAAGGAATAAAATGTGATGCACCTTATTTCGATGTCTATCCGTGCTGCTCCAATTTGAGCTTGATCTCCAAACTCATTTGCACAGCTTGATACCTGCAAACCACATATAGAAAAGAGACACAAGGAAACTCGTACTCTAGCATACTAGATTAAACAAATTCATCTACAGTAGACAAGCATATGTAAAGATACATAAACTACAAGGAAATAGGCTGAGCATTTATTAGTATGAGAACTCAAGAAGATTACTTACAACCATGGATGATGTTGCAGCACTCCTCCAAGCTCTCCTCGTCCAGCCCTTGCATAATGCTCCCAAGATCATAACCAAAATCTTTCTCCCAAGATCATAAGTTTGATACCTCTAATCTTCTTATTTTCCCCTTCTCCATGGAAAGACCTCATTATATAGGATTTGGAGGCTTAACCACCATGAAGAGGATCACTCATCAGATCCACTAAAATGGGATCACCAAGATATTTAGGGAGAAAATATCTCTTAAGGATTTTAGGGAAGAAATATCTCTCAAGGATTTTAAGGAGGAATAATTTCAACCATCCATGAGATCCTCCACCTTCCCTAAAAAATAGGAAACCAAATGTGAGGTGGATTCTCACACTTAATTAATTTCTTTTCCATGAATATTAATAATAATTCATGTGAACTTGGTATTTTGGCCTTCATGTAATATATCCCTCCTCCACATTGACTATGGATTGTGACATAGGTTATTCCATGGTGTCAAGGTGTATGAGACGCTTACGACACTTAGGGCGAGGTACCTAGGTGTGAAAATTTCATGTGTAACAAAATGACCCCTAAAGTGTGAGGTCAGAAGAGAGAATGATGGCCGAAACACTTTACAAATATTTAATGCAAGGGTGTGGAGTTGGAGAACCTGGAAGACGCTGTAAATAACCATCAAACAATATTAATATATGCTCCATTTCCGAGGCAGGCATACCTATGCTCATAATACGATATGACTCAAATCACAATCGTAGACCAATACACTACGGATCCATGAAAAATATTGACTAAGGATATGGCCACCAAAGATACGTGGATCCATACCTCCATGACATGAACTGATTGTAGCCACGAGAAATACATAGTGGAGCTACGAGATGATAAAACATAGCCATAGACCAATATAATATGAATCTATGTGACAGTATATATATCAACATGCTCAAATGATCTCCTTTCACAACCTAGGGAAATCATATATCAGAGTGAACACTAAACCCAGGGTCTTTGTCCCAATCCTGATGTGGAACGAATATAGCCATGTGAATAGATTTTTTGATCTTGAACATGGTAGAAACCACTTGATTATCAATTATTGAGGTAAACCATTAACAAGTGTGAGGGAAATCACCAGTGATGCCAATGATTTCCAAGGTACCCTAGTACAATCCAATGAATGTGAATAAATGAATTGAAGTCGAACATTCATGGAATCATCCGATCAAAGGTCAATAATGTAAACCTATTGTCGAAGGTGAGGAGGCCCGCCATTGAGGCATGTAGGTCCCAATGTACTAATTGGTTTCTAAGTCTAATTCCCAGATGATGTGTTGAATTCGACAAGAAAATACTCGTTGAAGGAGGGACTTGATATATCCCCATCATCAACATGAAACTGACACATGAAAGTGATGTAATATGGTGAATCAAATGAGTATGGGCTGTGTTATTGGATAAATCGGTGAATGCAGACATAAACTAATCTCCCTAGATCCACCTGAATCTAGAAAAAAACAAGACAGGACATGACGCTTTCCCTAAGTTACAATCATTGAATTTACTACCAAAGAAGGAATGGATGATGTTGTCTGTTGACCAATTTTTGGGAGATTCTTGGTCAGGTTGACCTATTTTAGGACTTCGACAGCCTATCGAAGATGGAGTGCAAGACGAAGCAAAGATCACGGGATCTCAACCCCCTTTTGGGTCCTTTTTGGGATTTGAGAATATGTAATGGGTATCAGATGTCCACCCATGGGTTTACCCATGTTTAGGCCTATTTTGTAAAGTATAAATAAGTAGCTAGGTGACATAAGTAGCGGGACGATAAGCTAAGTGCTAAATGCAAGTATGGTTTGTAGATGCTCTGTGCATATTGTGAGAAACTTGTAGAGCTAAGTGCAAGTGGTTGTAACAGACTGTGAAAGGCTTTGTGCTAGACCTAGCTTGGGGAAGGAGGATATCGCGAGGTGCGTGCAGATCTCCTGTCCTATGCAAAGTAGGGTTTTTTCATCTCTATGCATGTAGATGACTGATTGAAGCTAATAAAGAAGAAGAGTCGGTGGACGTTGCCCCAAGGTGGGGGTAAACCACGTAAATACTGTGTTTTTCTGCTCTGTGCGATGTTTTTATGTTTTTATGTTTTTACTTGCTAAGTGTTTGATATAGATAGATATGTTTATGCTTTGTGGTTATGATGAATCTGGATGTTAGATATGATATAGGTGAATGTGCTTAGTTCTTGAATATGCTAGATATGATCCATTTATATATGCTAAGTGCTTAAATACATTAGATCAGGGTGAATGTCGCGATGCTCTGTTTTCTCTGCGGAGTAGATACTGATTAAACAATGATGAACTAACGGTGCTAAGTTCTCTATTAAGTATTATAATAACAGATCCGTGTCCCAGCTAAGGTTGCAGACACCTGAGTCCTACAACCACCCCTAACTCTACCTTGGGTGAGAATTCATCTGCTTCATAGGTGTTGTTGAAAGGGTCAGTATTTAGGGTTTTTTTGGTGTGTTGTTGTAGTGTTGAACCCTGGGTCTTCCCCTGTGCCAACAAATGGTTCTGTTGTTGGGACCTGAAACTATGATTACTGGGAACTGAGGAAGAAGAATCTCTATGCAAAGATCCGACCTAACATTGTGAAAAGTTCTAGATCTGAAAGCTTTGTGCTCTGTAGAAGTAAGATAAGTGAAATTTTTTGTTTCAACAGTAATGGATCTAGGTATGTTTGATAGATTCTATCCTAACTTGAAAAATAGGGTATTAATAGATGAAAGAAGATTTGATATGAGTAGATATGATAAAAATAGTGAAAAATATGTTATACCTATGCATAGAAAGAATGTTTGGACTAATAAGTGTATGCAGAACCCTAGAAATAAATGTTTGCAGGTTAGCTACCATGATCCTAGCGCGTAGTATAGAAAAGGTTGGGGATCATTTAAAAGAAAGAGAGGATTAATCCTCTGTTACAGTTGTAGAAGATTGGGACATCTTTCTAAGGAAATCCCTGGGAGAAGAACTAGTTGTTTTTGTTGTAAATCTATGGACCATGAAGTATTGGATTGTCCTAGAATGATTGCTAAGCTCAAAGAAATGAACATGAGACAAGAAAACCCTAAGGTAGATCCATAAACTAAGATTATGATAGAATCCTAGAAAGAATCAGAGAAAGTATTGCTACAGATGAAATAAATTTTGAATGACCATCGACATGTCAGATTATCAGAGATCTTCAAAGAAAAAGAATACCTTGAAGAAAGAATAGGAGACTTCAACATTGATTGTGTTCTAGATGAAACACAGGTGAATATCATGACAAAGAGAACTTGGGAAGCTATAGGGAGGCCTAGTATGATTCCTTCATTAGAAGGAATAGGACTATTCAAAGGAAAGCTGATAAATCTATGTGGAAAGCTCACCCAGATACCTATGAATGCCAATGGAACTTCGACAGAAGAAGATTTTGAGATTATTAAATTTATTGAGAATAGTGCCCCATTTACCATGCTACTAGGAAAACCTTGGATTGAAAGAGATCAGGCCAGGAGGCAAGAAGAAGAAGAAGTTTTAGAAAAACAAAAGCAAGAGTTAAAAGAATTCGTGACTAGAAGGATCACACACTTGATTGAAGATCAAAAGAATAGATCGAAGCTATTTAACACCAGAGACCTAGATGTCGAAGTTGCAAGAACACTAGAAGACCCACAAAAGATTGAAGTACCTATTCTAGATAAAGAAGAAGGATCACCCTCGAATTGTGGGAAAGAATCTCAACAATGAGAAGTAACGATGCCAAAAGAAAATAAGAATCAAAACAGAAAAAGGCATACCAAGAAGAATATCATTGGGAAGAAGGATAGAAAGCTAAGTAAGAAGAGAGATAAGATCTACAAGTTGCAGAAGGTTCCAGAAGGAACCTTGTAGAAGGAAAATTTGCAAAATTGGAGCTTCGCCGGGATATCAGAACAATGACACATGACACTTCGCCATGGCAAAGAAATATATCTATTGGGGACATTATAATTGTTAGACCAAGACTCCAAATAGGTAGAAAGACATTTATGGACAGACAACTTGCCATCCGACTGTTGGGACCGTGCCATAATGGACAGAATAGAGTCAATGAAGGCTTCATACCCGTTGCAAGTGAATTGTTGTCAAGTTACCTATTTATCCCATTGCGCCATGCACCGATAACAATTTTTCCAACCAAGAGTTTGAGCCTGTAGACTAAGTTGTTTTTATACAGTGATCATCACACTCTTGCTATATATTATATTGCAGTGTCTAAGTTAGCCTCTAAACCCGTGATTGTTAACCCCGAGTGTGTATGTTGGACAAGTTGAGTGTTGTAGAGAAAGTTGTTGAAGAAGTTCTAATCAACCTCATGACTGAGAGAGTCATGTCGATGTCTACAGTTGTACAAGCATCGTCGATGAGAGGATTGCCAACCTCTCCATCCACTGCTCACGGAAGCGGACCATCCCGACCATAAGATGAAAAGTGAACCAAGCACAGGGATGATCTAGCGAATGCCAAATTGATCCCAACCATATTACCCGCCTATATTCCACCTTTGAGTGGTGTGATAAATCGAAACAACGTTCCGAGAGATTTTGAAGACACCTTGGTTACGACATACCTCCCGAAGTAGATACGCGTAGTTCGAGCAGACCAAGATAAGATTGCAGCGTTGAAGTTTAGTGACTTCAAACTCAGAGATCGCAAAGTCTATAACATGTTCACCCTCCATAAGTACCTTACCAGAACTAAGGGGAATAATTCGAAGATAATCCCCCAGTCGTTGACTATGAACCTCGCGCAGTCCACTCTGCTGAATTTCATGAAGATTCCCCACTTCGGAAGAAGCAAAGAAGTCAATGCCTGTGTCAAGATGCTACTTTCTTGTTACCATGGAAACTATTTGTGGCTAAACCACCGTATAAAAGTTGATCCGACATTTATCAATCAGATCATAGGGTTGAGTATGCAAGGACTTGATCAACAAGATTTTTACCCCAGAAAATCCATGGATCACGCTCTAGCACAGAAGATCAAGGACACTTATGGCGATGATGAGAAGGGCACACAAGGCTACAAGGTAGCTTCTATCCAGTGTGGCACAGTGCGCCTCTCCTGTCATTTGATTACGGGGAAGTTAGTATGAAAGAACCGACCTACCCAAGTCACCGGTTTTGTAATCGACCTCAATGGGAAGTGCCCGAAAGGCCTTTATATGAACCGGGTGAGGTACTTGGTGAACCAGTTGAAACTTGACTGCAGAGAAGCACAGGATCAAGGATATGAATTTCATTTCAGCTAGCTCTTGATCCTTATATCTTTTATTGCCTGGGAGATGCCAGAAGTTATACCTTCTCGGACATCGAGCCATTTGAACCGTTGGCTGTGAAGTTCAGTACACTGTGGTATTCAAGCGATATGAATAAAAAGTGGCAGTCAAATGATGTTTTTCATACCTACTACAATCAGATGAAGATAGCCATACAGTGTGAGCCTCGCATGACTCCGAACACTCTACATCGGTTCAAGCCTTTGATGAAGTTCAATGCAAATCGACATTTTATTTACATCACAACGCACACTGACAAACATAAGAAACCACTTCAATCCTACTATAAGATGATGGAGGAGGACTTGGAGGAGATCACAAATGACTGGTTAGAAAACCTCCTTATTCCAGTAGACCCTCCGGATATATCTGACATTGATAGCCCATAAATTGTGCAAGATACACCCAGACCTAGTAGGACAAAGAAGACCAAAGAGGTCCAAGAATTAGACAGTGCATCCATGAAGATTGCTTCCATATCACCAGAGAAAGGAGGTGATGGCGAAGATTTAGATGACAAAGAAATCAAACAAAATCAAGGAGATGAGGTTGATCCCCTAAAGAAGAGGAAAGGTTCACCTCCAAAACCTTCCTCCTAGAAGAAATCGAAGGCCACCATGACCAAGATGAAAACTTTACTCACCTCTGATGACTTCGACTTCCTCATAGAAGCCCTACAAGATGCTTCGCTAGAAATAGCAGAGAAATAAGAAGAAAATAAATAAGAGATGTATGATCGAATTGAGACTGAACTCCGAGGGGTACAACAGGCCCTACAGTCCTGTCGCGCAGTCTCCACTGTGCTGGGAGAGCCAGAATTGGGAGATGAGCTAGCTCAACTCCACCGCCTAGCCGATACAGTCGAAGCTTTCCTTCGACGAGCATAGGAAGAAACAAAGCAAGCCACCTAGTCTTTGACACAAGTACAAGGAGTACTTGTAGAGAAACGAAGTGTTGTAGAACAGGAAAATCTTGCTCTCCAAGCGAAGTTTGATGAAGAAAAATCATAGCTACAACAAGAAAAGGAACAATTTCTCATGGAGCAACTCGAAGTAAAAGAAGTGGTCAATAGAGAACTTCGCTCTGTGACAGTCTTAGAAATCAAGGCAGAAGACCAATTTACACAGTAGGTGAACCAAATCGCAGAATCCATCCAGTAACTACAACAATGCATAGAAGATTTGGAGCTACACACTGTACCTGAGACTCCTCAAGATGTAAGAGACCAAAGAGAAGCAACCGCCCAGAGTGCAGTTGAAAGGCTAAAGGTTCTTACCCTGGAATGTATGAAACTCACTGATCGCAGTGCCTAGACCTATGAACAACTCACAGAGAACCCGAAATTGAAGGTATTGGAGTCGCATCTCCAAGAGGTGAAGTATCAAGTCGAAAATATACAGGCGTAGTTGAAGTCCCTGTCATTTGAGGAAAGAATGAAGTGCTCCAAAGAGCAACAAACTTCCCAACAACAAATCCATACTATCCAGATCAAAGTTATAGAAGTAACTCAAAGGCTCCAACCTATACAAGACAAGGCCTATCAATTGTTTACAGAGGTAGAAGGCTAAGGAACAGAGTTAGAGTAGGTTGTCACTATAGCTGAAAAACTTCTAGAGGGACCTACCAATGATGCAGTCATCCAAGAGTTAGCTGAACAGGAGGTTGTAGCACAACAACAAGTCGAAGCATCTTGAGCCAAGCTCAAGGCGTTTGAAGCAGAACTAGTCAGACCAGAGTGACTCGGGATGAGTCACAAGTGAGTGTTGGGGGCCTATAGACCCTTGACCAAGTTTTGGGAGATTCTTGGTCATGTTGACCTATTTTGGGACTTTGAAATCTTGTCGAAGACAGAGCACAGGATGAACTGGGTATCATATGATCTTGGCCCCTTTTTAGGTCCTTTTTGGTATTTGGGAATATGTAATGGGTATGGGATGTCTGCCCATGGATTTACCCATGTTTAGGCCTATTTTGTAAATTATAAATAAGTAGCTAGGTGACATAAGTAGGGGGCCAATAAGCTAAGTGATAAGTGCAAGTATGGTTTGTAGATGCTCTATGCATATTGTGAGAAACTTGTAGAGCTAAGTGCAAGTGGTTTTAATAGACTATGAAAGGCTTTGTGCTAGACCTAGCTCAGGGAAAGAGGATCTGGAGAGGTGCGGGTAGATCTCATGTCCTATGAAAAGTAGGGCTTTTGTGGCTCTATGCATGTAGATGACTGATTGAAGCTAATAAAAAAGAATAGTTGGTGGATGTAGCCCCAGGGTGGGGGTGAACCACGTAAATACTGTGTTATTCTGCTCTGTACGATGTTCTAATGTGTTTATGTCTTTACTTTGTAAGTGTTTGATATATATAGATAGATAGATCTGTTTATGCTTTGGTCTTATGATGAATCTAGATGTTAGATCTAAAATAGGTGAATGTGCTTAGTTCTTGAATCTGCTAGATCTGATCCATTTATATATGCTAAGTGCTTAAATACATTAGATCAGGGTGAATGCTGTGATGCTCTATTTTCTCTGTGGAGTAGATATTGATTAAACAATGATGAACTAATGGTGCTAAGTGCTCTATTAAGTATTATAATCACAGAACTGTGTCCCAGCTAAGGTTGTAGACACCTGAGTCCTGCAACCACCCCTACCTCTACCTTAGGTGAGACTTCATATGCTTCGTAGGTGTTGCCGAAAGGGTCGGTAGTTAGGGTTTTGTTGGTGCGTTGTTGTAGAATTGAACCCTGAGTCTTATCCTATGGCAACAGATGACATACCTTTAGATATCGCTTCCTTATATCTTTGTTGTCCTTGCTTTGCTTCGGTGCTCTTATGAGATCAGATCTGCAATGACACAAACCAACCAAAGTGAAAGAAACAATAATAAATTCAATGAAAACCTAAACATGTCATCAAGGAGTCATGTAATAAAATGTTGATAATTTTATGGGAAAGAAACATATCACCATATTATATTAAGTAAAAGTGGAAGATACAACCAAATTTCCTTGATGTCACAAGCTCCCTTTTAGTGGTTCTTTGTTCCAACACACACATACACTTGCTCTTAATTTGTATGAAGATGGTCCTCAAAAGCTTGATGGACAAATGGAGACCTCAAGCATCAGTTGCAACAAGATCCTTCACACAATCTTCAACCTATTATTTCAACAATTCTTTTCTTAATATTGCTTAACATTTTCCATGAGAAACCTATCATTATATAGGAGAAGGAGAAGTGGTTGAAGAGATGAGGATGACCCACTAAATCAGAGAAGCCAGTAGAATCACAATCATACAAACACCACCTCACATTCTAGAGGATTGTCCTTCTAGAAACTTCATGAACTTCTTCCTTTCTTTAGCTTCAAATGTCGCCGCACCCTGCCTATACAACAACCCGTGGAAACTCCACAAGCTAGGTATAGAGCAGCTTGCGAAATTCAAGGATTTCTGCACTATGTACTACTGTCATCCTGTGATGTCATTCTAAAAACATGCCTTGTAGGGGAATAACTCAATCATTTTTATCATGTAAAATATTTTTTTGAGAGCCTGAACACATGCTTGTAGAATCATCATCAAGGTGACCAAAAAAATGTGTAACAAGATGCCCCCCCAAAGTATGAGGCTGGAACTTGTGACAGTCGAAATACTTTGTAAAATGCATGTGTGTGTCAGGAACAAGGAGTGCACCAATCGAGAACATGCAAACAATCAAGCATCTGCACAATATTATACCATTTCTGAGGTAGGCATTCCCATGCTCAGACTACAAGTGATTCGAATCATAAATGTCAGTCATGGCCATCAATTATACACTATGGATCCATGTCATCAATATTCTACATAGCCACTAGGAATACACTATGGATCTATGTATTAGAAATCTAAAATTCATACATAGCCACGAGACATACAAAGTGGATCTATGTGTTAATACAGTTCATAAATACTCCATCACAACATGGACAAAAAATGATGGGATCCAGGGTCTTCAATCTCGTCATCCATAAGTACGAATCTAACCATGCAATTACAAGTGTTGAATTCAAACATGGTAGAAACCACTTGATTACCGGTCATTGATGAAAACCATTAACAAGTGTGAGGTAAATCACCATTGATGTCAATGACTCCCAAGGTACTTTAGTACAATCCAACGAATGTGAATAAATTAGTTGAAGTTGAACACTCGATGGAATCTTCTGATCAGGGACCAATGATGTGAATCCATTGTCTAAAGAAAAGAAACCTTCCATTGAGTCATGTAGGCTCTAAGGTACTAAATGATTTCTAAGTCTTGTTCCTGGATGATGAGTTGAAGTTGATGGGAAAAGACTCGTCATGGGAGGGCCTTGATGTATCCCCCATCATTGACACAAAATAAGTAATAGAGTTAGGGTAAATCAAAGTATGAAAATGATTTGAAACTGACACAGGGAAGGCCGACATGGTAGGAATTGACAATTGTAGATGGTTGACTTGATAGAGGGATTGTTTGGACTTCTCTTGAACATATAAATGACACGACAATGGTATTGGTAACATTGAATCAAAGACAACCCAAGATATGAACTTGTAGAAAGTTAGACGAGAGACAAATGGATTTCCCAACCGGAATTCAAATGATGAAGGGATGTGTTATGTTCAAGAGTGACTATTACTGCCACTAACACAAATACAAAGACACATTTCTTTCCCAAATTTTCCCCCACCATTTCTAACAAGTACCTCTTTATTTTTACGCAATCTTGAGGAGGATAACATATGCTTGTTGATGTAAGCCCATCCTTCAGATGAGTCCCTTGGAGTATGTTTAACGAACCCTAAGAAGGAGTGTTTTGATCCTGTATGGGTCTTTCGATGTTTGTTTAACGAGTCCAAAGATAGAAAACTCAAGGTTTTTTCATGTTTTGAGAGTATGAAAAACACTTAAAGAGAACTCTCCCAGTTCCTTTTTCGTAAATTAGTTCGATGAGACTGAAAAAGTGATAACCTACCGATCATCAAATGTTTTCTTCAAATACTTTCATGAGCGTGAAAAGAATAAGGTCGCTCGACAATATTTTCATTTTTACGGAGCATGAAAAGAGCTTAAAGGGTACTCCACGAGTTTCACTTTTCGTGTTACCATGACGAGTATGAAAAGATGACAAAAGTATACTCAGTTGTGTTGTCATTGATTTTCGAGCACGAGAATGAACAAAGACTGAGCTCGAGGTTTTTCTAAAAAACCCTAAAAAGTACTTGTATAGGTGAAAAATATAAAAACAAATCAAGAAAAATATCCATATTTCATTGTTCAGGATCCCAGTTCTCATATCTGCGAGAAAAAGAAATACTCACAAGACCATTATACCTTTAGGTTTTGGATAAAATGCATTTAAGTAATATAAGATATTAATAGAAAAAGTAAAAAGTGAAATAAATAGGAGTAAAAACTCTTTTTACTATTTCATTTGCATTTTGCCCAAAACTTGCCTAGAAATCTTATTTTTACCTCAGACTTCGGTTGTCAATTGTGGGAGGCATGGGTGACCATTCAGTGAATGAATTCCATAAAAATGCTAATCTTCTTGTTCTCTTGCTTTTCATTGGATTAAATTTCATTTTTATCGGTTTATAATGGCTTTTTGAGTTAAATTTTAGGTCGGTAGGTGCGCGATGGGGCCGCCGCAGGTGACCAATATCGGGACCTGCGAAAATCAATGATTTTCATAGGTTCCCTATGGATCACCTGCAGAAACCCCACACTATGTAAAATCTTTGCCTGCGGCGACTGAAAAACAAAAAATCTTTATATGCATTTAGCAATAGAAATTACCAAAGCAACAAATGAGGGTGCTAACTCCCTTTTATTGTCCCAATCCAGGTATTTGATCATCAAAATGATGGAGTGGAGGGAGAAGGAGCACGAAGATTATGACCATGATTGTTTGAATGACCTAGGCACTTTATACTCCCTCCGACAATGCAAATTACTGAAATTTTTTAAAATCCAGGGCATGAGGGCCCAATTGAGGCTACTGGAGTATCTGGTCCACATGTGGGATGTGGACCAGCATGTGTTTCATGTGGGTGCCCACGTACTATCTTTAGATATCGAAGATATCTATTTTTTGATGGGGTTATCTCGTTGTGGGTTTCATGTGACTTTGACAAGAGGTAGAGGTGGCGGTCTACCAATGAGCGAGTATCTCTATTGATACTGTGATCCTGCGGCAAAGAGACGCAAGGGAAAAGTTTCCATCATGGGTGTCCGAGATTTACCCCTCTAGACCATTCTTTTTACCATTGCATGTATGGTGGGGATTGCATCTCCTCACATGGCCCTCCAAAACTATTTTCAATATGTCGTGGAGTGCATGGAACCTAGGTTGTTCTACTAGAGCAATGGAGTCCTTCGCAGCGTGAAGACACAACTAACAAAATGCAAGAAGGGGGACCTGAAGCAATTCAAGTATGGATCTATTTTGGTGTCTTTGTTTTTAGAGAGGGTCCCCCATTTACGTTTATAGGTAGAGTGGGGCATACCAGCCCCACGAGACCGAAGAATGAAGAGGTGGTGCGACCTCATGGCTCGACATGTAGCGAGCCCCATCATCAAATAAAACAATGCATTATTTGACTAGTTGAGGCCTTAGATCCTGACTATGGACAATTATGCATATGCCAGGTTAGATTTTAGAGGTGACCTTGACTTGGTTCTACCTAAGGGATTTCATTGGGGAGACGCAGGTAAGAAAAACATTTTGTTTTTATGATGTTTTTTATTCTTTCAATCCGATGACTAATCAAAATATTTTGACAAGCAGATGTAGGGCCACACCGGCCTCTGGGTACATCCCCTATTCAAAGACGAGGGGAAGCAGATGTGGTAGCAGGATGGGATGTTGAAGACTATGAGGTAGTCAAGTAGAACCTAGAGGGATTGACCGTAGATATCCCAGACATCTCCATCGGTGAAATTCTGAGACGCTGTCAGCATCATACTGTAGGCTTATCTAGTTCACTTAGTCGACTACTTCATAGGGTATCACGAGAAGTAGTGTGCTATTGTGAGAAACATCCGTGATGCCATTTTGTAGAAGCCATGGGCTTCATATTTTGATATTTTGGTCTTCAGACGGAAAACACTTTTATCATTATCTATATACATGAGGCTTCTTCTAGCTTACTTTGTTTTAATGTGAATTGTGATTGGATTTACATGTGTCTCAAACTTTTTTCTAACACATAATTAGCTAATGCCTCTGTTAGTGTATTTAGACATCTAGGAATATGCTGATATTAAATTTAATCGAAATAACGTTCCAAGAGGCGAATTCGTAGATATACCCGTAACAAAGTAGGACTTCGGATAGCATAAACATTACTTAGTTGTAGTACCAATAATTATGAATCAAGTCATACAACTAGGTGACAGATTCCAAGTGAAATAGCGTCGGTCAACAATTCGATGATTGCACTATATTCCGCGATATTGTTGGTTGCACGACCAAGGAAAACACCATGTAGATTGGTTAACTCGTTCATAGGTTCCTAGATCAACCAAGCAATGAATGCTAAGTTTTGAGTACTACGACTAGCTCCATCGGCAAAGCCAATGTGGGGTAGTGAAGACACCGACATCTAAAAACCAACCACAAAGCAAGGTAAGCAGTTGGGGGTCGAAACCAAAAAATGAAAAAGCACACAAAAATAGCACACAAAAGTATGATACAATAAAAATACAAGCACTCATGCAAAGATAACCTAAGCATAGTACTTCTTCAAGTAAAGCCCATTTATGGGTTCACTCAAAGGAATTCCATCATAATCTATTAACTCATAGGCACCCTTCTCCAACACTTGTTTGACGATATAAGGGTTGCACCACATAGCCTCACATTTTTTGGCCCCTAGTAAATCACGATCTTGTTCATAGAGGAGAACTAGATCACCTTCGGAGAAAACACGCAGCTTGACATGCTTGTCGTATTGGGCTTTTACGCGTTTCTTCTGGGTTTCAATAACTAGGGTGGCATCACGATGGGTTTCGTCTAATTGCATCAGATACAATAGACATTCTTCCTTGGTAGAGGTGTTTGGGAGAAGGTCAATGACTAGCTTCAATGATGGTATCTCACATTCAATCGGCAAGACAACTTCGATACCATACACCAACTAAAAAGGCGTAAATCTCGTGGCAGACTTCATGGATGTCTGATAGGCCCATAATGTTGAAAACAACATCGTGTGCCAACTTGTCTTGTGAATTCCTATTATCTGTCAAAGCATAGTGATAAGAACTTTGTTTATCGCTTCAACTTGGCCATTGGCCCATGGATAGTAGGGGGTTGAGTTTTCATGTCGAAGACCCAACTTTTCAGTAAGCTTGGACATCATGAAATTTCAAAAATGGCTACCATGATTAGTGACAATAGCTTGCGAGATTCCAAATCACATGATGATATGATTGAATATGAATAGGGTTGTAGTTTTTCCGGTATTATCGAATGTAGGCATTGCCTCAGCCCATTTCATGAAATAATCCATGGCTACGATGATATATCCATGCCCCTTAGCCGAGTGAGGATTACATGTCATGAAATCAATGCCCCATTTTGTGAAAGGTCCAACAGAAACTATAGGGTGTAAAGGATCGGGATGAGATCTTATCTTGTTATTGTATGTTTGACAAGCATGACACTTATGGACGGTAGTGATACAATCTTTAAACAAAGAAGGCCATAAGTACCTTGCTCGTAAGATATTTTGGGCAATGGCATAACCAGACATATGACCACCACATGCTCTAGAGTGGCATTCATTCAAATATTTCTCAGCCTCATCGAAGGTGAGACATCGTCGGAAAATAGAGTCAACACCACAACGATAAAGAGTTTCACTGAGAATGATGTATTGACGGGCTTGATACCATGTGCGACGATGATATGTACTAGAGAGTTCAGGCTGGAAAGTTTGAGTCTAGAGATAAAAGATAATATCTCCATACCATGCGTCATTAGAACTAATCAAAAAAAGGGATTCGTCAGGTAAGGAATCCTCTACCACATTTTTTGTCTCAGCGGAGGGAAGGTCACATATCAATTCGACAAATACCAAATATTTCTTAGACTTACCACGTTCAAACTCTAAGTCAAACTCCTGGAGAATCATGATCCATTTGGAGCATTTTCCCCCTAGCAATTGGCGTGTAAGGATATGATGCATAGGGTTGCAATTGAAAATGACAACGGTCTTGCATAATAGGATATAGTGACGAAAACATTGGACAACTTGAACAACTGCCAAGATGAGTTTTTCCACATGTAGGTATTTGGCCTCGGTAGTCGTGAGACTCCGACTCAAATAATAGATTACATGTTTATCCTGTGAATCATCCTCTTGGAATAAAACCATGGCAATGGTAGAGTCCGAAGTGGCGAGGTAGAGGAAAAAGTCTCGACTGTAATCTGGTGGGAAAAGTAGTGGTGTTTTTGTTAAGGAAAGTTTCAAATATTCGAAGGCTTTGTTGGTAGTCTCGTCCCATATGAATTTGTAACCCTTCTTCAACAATCGAGTAAATACTAGCGTTAACTATCCACGGGTCATGAGACGCAGGGTTTTCATGAACAAAGGTGGAAATAATGTTGATCGAGGCGACCAAATGAGGTGGAATATCAGATGGTGGGATAGGGAATGTACCCATCAAATTTGAAACTTTTAGTAGACCCACATCGACATTCTCATACCCAAGAGGTGTCTTCGAAATAAAGGGTATGTTGCTAGTATGAGAATCAGTGTTGAAAAAGGCCAGCTAGTCTACAGTAATGAATTTTCCCTGGTGTGGAAAATGTACAACATGGAAAAGGGTATACACAACTACGTGCATAGAATCAATCCATCTATGGCCAAGTAAGAGGTTATAATCGAGATGTGCATAAAAGACCTCAACTTCGACATTGACCATTTTTCCTTCCAACATAATAGACAACGAGGGAAGTACACCGTAGGGTTTAAATCTAGAGCCATTGAAGGCCTTAAGTGTGTTGTGTGATTCAGTGAGGGGAGGAGAGCCAATGGATTTCCAATAGGCAACACAAATTATGCACGTCAAGGCACCTTCGTCAATAACAATTCTACAGATATTATTTTCTGCGACAAAAACTTTTATCTGAAATGCTAGCTGAGAGGGTAGCATTGGAAGTTGATCTTCTAGGTAAAAAATTATCAAATTTGTATCTGTAGGATCAATTCCACCAATAGCCTTTAATAGTGCCTTCTGTTGAGCGAGACAACTTTGAAGTACTTTGAGAGATGATATTGCAGAGTGTGCTTGCGCAAGATATTCTACAATACTGTAGTTCTGAGCAACACGTACATGAGGATTAAAGACAGACTTTTGAACAATGCCCTTTGGAGGGGGGTGGAGAACTGTATCGAGACCCGATTGTTCGAGATTAAGAGGACCGTTGGGAGGTGAAGTCGAGGGAGGAAGTTGAACCAATGAAGGTGGTATATCATCAACTTTCTCCTTTGAGGAAGAGTAATCTTTGGCCCAAGTAGTAAGGGTAACGTCATTCTTTTTTGAATCACTAGTACACATAAGGACATAGGAAGTATTGGAAGGAGAGGGTTGTTCATGAATGACCAATTGGGCCTGCTACTGAGAAGGGAAAGGTTGGGACAAAATGGCAGGTGTGGGAGGCTTTGCGGTTGCTCGAAGGAACTTAGTGACCTCAACACGTCTTTGACAATCTTTCGTGTAGTGATCATCACCAAAGATAAGGCAAGGGTATCGAGGTTTGCGCTTATCCTTATCATCAGTAGGTTTCATTTTGGTTTTCTCAGATTGCGTATTATTTTTATCCTCCTTATTCTTACTCTTTCCTTTTTTAGATTTATTTTTTCTGGCAGGGGTAGATTGAACAGTGTTAACCTCAGAAGTCTTGTCAGAGCACTTTGAACATTAGAAGCAATAGATTTGGGATTGGTGTGAGAGGCTTGCGTAGATTGAGGTTGAGCATGGAATGTGCCAATCACACCATCAACCACATGAGAAGCAACAGGGGTAGTTGAGGTAGCGATGGTAGAAGGACGAGGAGAATCAGGGAGCAAGTCGTAAAGAGTGTCTATTTGGGAATAAATGAGATTGAGGTATTGAGGGCGACTAATCTCTTGTTCTTTTGTGACAACTCCACCCATGGAAATGTCATGAGAGATTTTATTCATGAATTATTTCGTGAAACATTCTGCCAATAACTAATTGGGAAGGTCGAGTTTGATCAAACATCGTCTTCTTCTCCACTCATGGATGTGATCGGAAATATGAGTGGTCGAATTTTTCTTAAAGGAACTCAAAATATCGGTTCCTATTTCATAGCGGATTGGTAGTTGATAATGTGTGAGGAAATCCATGGCTAGGGTATTAAATTCGGTGAATAAGCCTTGTGGTAATTCTATATACCACTTTGCAACCGAACCTTAAGAGTTTGTTGGAAGAGTCATAGCTGAATGGAGTCATCCATCAAAGAGTTGGATGAACACCAAAGGTGAAAAGTCATAACATGGTTGTTTGGATCGTCTCCCAGTTTACCATCAAATTTTGGAATGTCAAAAGGTAGCTTGGATGGTATAACGGGCCAATGGGGAGAATGCAGGATATGATCATTCAATATTCTAGACAAGTCGGGTAGATACAATGTGGCTAAAAAGGGTAACTTTCTATTCATGTGAGGGTACTGGTGACTTTGGGGAGGGAGTCTCGTCCATATACCAGTAGGACCATAAGCAGTTTTTATGTGAGGCGAAGGTCCTAACAGTTTTAGACGTGAGTGTGTAGGTATGTATCCCATAGGGTTGTATTGATTAGGTATGTTCCCTTGGAAAGGGACACTATAATGAATGTTCTAACCCCAAATGGGATTGGAAGAACCGAGATATGATTGGCCCAAACTAGGGGGTATGAAAGAGATAATTTGAGGTTTTTTCCCCCCAGATGATTTTGGATTTCCCTAGATGAGAAGGTTCCAATACTAGGCTAGTGATCTTGGTATGTTCTGTCCATAGGGTGGGGTATAAGCTCCAAGCGGGGGTGGTGTTCCAATTTGGGTGTGACCTCCAAATTGAGTTTTCCCCCCAGTGTTATATTTCCCTCCAAAATGAATCTAATAACTAGAAGTGAATGATGGAGTAGAGCCTCTAATTGGATTGGATCCACTTGGGCCAAATCCACCCATAAAAGGTGAATAAGACCCCTCGGAGTGGACCTGGGAAGGTGTCGTAATGAAACTGAAAGTAGCATTGTACCCAGGAGGAGTAAAAAATCCAGAAGCTCCAGATGGAAATTGGGTAGGAATGGGGATAGAAGTATGTAAATCATTTTACCCATGAGGAAGTGACAGGATAGGTCTAGACGAAAGTGGTGTACCAATGGGAGCTTGGGTAACCACTGTATTCCCAGTGGGAATAGTTGTAGTGTGTGGGACCATCATAGAATGGGCCATCTAAAGAGGAATGGTTGAGCTAGGAACAACCAACTGTGTGTCTGAACCAACGAAGATATATCAAGTTGTACTAGAAAATTGATATAGAGGTATCATGTAGGTAGCAGACGTTTCAGGCAATTTATAGATGATAGGTATATCAACACTTGACCCCGAGCTGTAAAGGTCTCACATAGTATTTTGAGGAGAGCCCTCCGGTGAATTAATAGGAAAGGGTTGAGAGCCTTCTGGATCTTTCGAGGGTAGTCCCTGCATCCTACATGAACGACGTGGAGGGTCAATGTTGGTTGAACCAAATATTTTACGAAAAAAATCTATGGCCAACTATAGAAACAAACAACACTCACTAATAAAATATAGGAATCAAACCAAGAAAACAAAACCTTCTTATTTCGAAGTCACTAGTTGGTGATGAAATCCAACGTCACGAAGTCAAGATAAGAAGGGAACAGGATAGAGCGGGTGGAAAAATTATGTTGATGAATTGCTTAATGGACTTACACCTTGGTGCAAGATCCCACACATAATCATGGGTATACCCTCGAAGGACCCTGATTGAGTCTAGCCAACGTCCATTCCAGGTACCATGAATACTTTCCCCTCCACAGTCACCTCATGTAAGACCCTAAGAAGATAGGAAACTAAGGCTACCAAGAAAAAAATTGATGCCTGGGGAAACAGTCGATAGTCAGATCCATGCACAAAGGCATGGTATATAGCCAAAAATCAACTTGAGAGGATTCCACTCATCATTGTGGGTATACCTTCAAGAGACCCCCATAATATGTGAAATCTCTACACCGAGACCAACAAAGCAGGGTGAGTAACTCTGCAAATCTCAATGCGACCTCAGGTTTGACCCTTGTGTGAGAAGGGCTTCCCAAGACAAAATGTTTCCAATGGATTTGAACACTCCCTATCACAAGATGCTATTGTGTGTTTTTTGCTTTGGAGAGTGTGTATCACAGCCTATTCCAAAGCTCTAGCCTATTTAATGCTGGTGTAAAAGATACCTAGAAAATAAAAGTTACTAATTGAGTTTTAGATTTAACAATTTTTTTAGAGGCTGCTGTTTACGCAAGAGGGAGACAAAAATGAAACTAATGTTGTATAATACCTAACCCAATAATATGAAAATAGAAATGAATGACGCAATCTTTCATTCAATGAACTTTATATACAACAGGGAGAAGATATTTTTCCGGAATGATGTAAGATACGAAATGGACTTTTTTTTCTTGCATGAACACAATTACAAACAACCATAAACAATGATATTTCTCAATGTTCTCTTCTTAACAAAAATTATTTGAATGAAAAAAAAATTCTTATGTATGATTACTTTAAAAGAATACATGTCCTTAAGTCTTACTTTCCAAAATCAACACAGGGATATAATGAAGAAAGGACAAGTAATCAAAGAAAATTGATACACTCAACAAGCACCCAAACCAAACTTTCAATGAAGATAAAAGTAAAAATGACAAGAAAATGTTTCACCAAATGAAAATGAAAAATGGCTTTTCAATCATCAAGCAATCCAGAAAATGTAATCAATCCAAAACTTGATATCCAATGAAAATACTTTTAATCAATCAAGCACTCAGATGTGAAATCGGAGATTATATCCTTGTTGATAAAAATCAAGAGGTAAAACGGGATGACTAAGAAAGGTGTTCGATCTTCGAAAACCAATCCACAACAAGTTTCAAACTGAGAAATCAGTCAAATATTGGCATTAAAAGTTCCTCCCAGTTGGCTAAAGAAAAACTGGGCATCAAAAGATGACAGGACCCAAACCAAAAACTTTTACAGACGTCGCTGCAACCTAGCAGTATATTACGGTGCAGAAATCAAGGGTTTTTGCAGGCTAGCTGTGGGTAGTTCATGGAAAGTATGCACTGGTACAAATAGTTAGCGTGTGGAAATCAAAAGTTTCCACAGGCTGTGTATGGGTACAGTACGAAAGTGTTTATAAAAAAATAAATTTTGGAAAGAGGATAAAGAATCTAAGGAAACTTTCAAATCCAGAGAGTCTAGTTGGATCTCCCACAGACTCAGAGACTGAAATAAAGTGAAGAAAGGTAGGCTAAAATAAAATGGCCAACAAAAAACCACAAATAAGTCGTATCCCCAGTGGAATTGACAATTTTTTTATTGGATAAATCGGTGAATGTGGACATAAACTAATCTCCCTAGATCCACCTGGATCTAGAACAAAACAAGACAAGACATGACACTTTCCCTAAGTTACAATCATTGAATTTAATACCAAAGAAGGAATGGATGACATACCTTTAGATATCACTTCCTTATATCTTTGTTGTCCCTGCTTCACTCTGGTGCTCTTGTGAGATCAGATCTGCAATGACACAAACCAACAAAAGTGAAAGCAACAATAATAGATTCAATGAAAACCTAAACATTTGATCAAGGAGTCATGTAAAAAAATGTTGATGATTTTATGGGAAAGAAACATGTCTTCGTATTATATTAAGTAAAAGTGGAAGATACAACCAAATTGCATTGATGTCGCAAGTTCCCTTTTAGTGGTTCTTTGTTCCAACACACACATACACTTGCAACGAATTTGTATGAAGATGGTCCACAAAGGCTTGATGGACAAATGGAGACCTCAAGCATCAGTTGCAATAGGATCCTTCACACAGTCTTAAACCTATTCTTTCATCAATTCTTTGATTAATCTTGCTTAACCTTTTCCATGAGAAACCTATCATTATATAGGAGAAGGAGAAGTGGTTAAAGAGATGAAGATGATCCCACCAAATCAGAGAAGCCAATAGGATCACAATCACATGGACGCCACCCCACATTCTAGAAGATTCTCCTTCTATAACCTTCGTGAACTTCTTCCTTTGTTTAGCTTCAAACTCCGCTGCACCCTGCCTATATAACAGCCTACAGAAACCTCGCAAGCCAGGTATAGAGCAGCCTATGGAAATCAAGGATTTACACACTGTGTACTACTATCATCCTGCAACGTCATTCTAAAAACATGCCTTGTAGGGGAAGAACACAGTCATTTTTATCATGTAAAAGATTGTTTTGAGAGATTGAACACATGCTTGTAGAATCATCATCAGGGTGACGAAAATAATGTGTAACAGACTGACACAGGAAATGAAAACTGGAAATACTGCAGATGGATGGTTTGAAGTGAAACTTCCATTGATCATGATGAGGTAGGACAACTGACTTGGAAACATTGACTGAATGAGTACGAATAATGTAATGTGACGACAATAATAGTACTCTTTGACTGGACGAAAAAGTATGGTTACACATGGAATTGGTATGACTCAGAGACAAGTAGATTACCCAACTGTAAGATGAGACGCAAATAGGTGCCATCTTCAAGGGTGACAAAAGATATCATAAAGGATTCTAAAAAACTTGACACACTTCCTTCAATTTTTCCCCCACCTAGATAGATGAGTACCTCTTTTTAATTTAATGAGCTCGAGGAAGATAACACATGCTCGATATAACTCACAATGAGTAAGTTCCTCTTCCTTTATTTAACGAAATAGAAGAAGTAAGAGTTTGTACCCATATGGACCCTTCAATGTATTGTTTAGCAAGTCCAGAGAAGGAAAACTCGATGGTTTTTCATGTTTAGAGTGTCTGAAAAGAACTTAAAGGTGACTCCATGGTTGTCTTTTTTCATAATTTTAGTCTCGCGAGGCTGAAAAAGTGATAAACTACCACTTGAAAGACACCCTTTCAAACCTTTTAACGAGTGTGAAAGGAAGCATGATCACTCAACAATATTTTCATGTTTAGAGAGTCTGAAAAGAGCTTAAAGGGGACTCCAGGGGGTTCCTTTTTTGTATAACCTTTATGAGTCCAAAAGAGTGATAAAAGTTTACTTGGTTACATTCTCATGTATTTACGAGCATAAGAAAGAACAAAGACTAAGCTTGGTATTGGTTTCATTTTTACACAAGATTTAAACAAAATTAAACTTATGCTTGTAAATTCCCAATGTAATTTCAAAAGGGAGGGATACCCATGGATGGTTGGTACTTTTCCCCTAGCTTGAAAATCTAGCAGCATAATTCCAGAATGATAATCAAAGGCTAGAGACATTCCCCCCTAAGCTTCATTTCAATCACCAAATTTGAGGTTGTCACCAATTTCTGTACTAGATGGAGAAAAGGGATAAGGGTGGATGAAATGAAGGTTCTACTACGACATCTAACAAAAGACTCGACTCAAAATATATGAGATCTAGTTACAGACTCGACTCAACATCTACGAGATCTAAGTCAACAGAAGAGAGAGATTCATTCTCATGCGAGGTTGAACGCATGGGGGAGGTCGTTACATAATTGACTTGAAGTGGGACGAACATTGCTGACATGTAAGGACCATACAGGGAAGGTGGATGGTTGACCATCAAATGAGGGTCAATGACTGAAAGTTGGTCGATCATTACTATGTTTCCATTGTGAGGGAAACACATCACTCGAAAGAGAGTAGACACAAAATCTCTCATAATGTAGACATAGTCTTGCCCAAGGAGTAGGTTAAAGTCCATTGGGTCATGAACTACCATCACATCGACGTAGACCATTTTTCCTCCCAAAGTAACTGAAACCTGAGGAAGGATCCCTAAAGGTTGACTAACTCGTCTGTCAAAGGTCAAAAAATTCTGAGTCACGAGCACAAGCTATGGGTAACCAAAAAATTGCCAAGCATTCACGGATAAAATGCTAACAGAAGCACCTTCGTCTATTACAATGTTAGGAATATTCCTATCACAAACCTACACAATGATTTGGAAATGAATGTAAGAGGGAAGACAAGGTTCTGTCAAATAATTCCAATCAATAGAAATCATCTGATTTCTTGAAGGGGGTGCCATCAAGATGGGCAGAGTGCCCCCTTATCCGGGTGAATCAATATTAATGAGGTGTACCTGAGCGACATCCTCACTCTTTGAATGAGGAGTGGGATCGACACATGGTGGAATCAGGTCGACCACTTTGGTTGCACTTTTCAAGGGAGGAGCGGGATCGACCAAAGGTGGAACCGGATCAACCACTTTGGAACTCTTTAGAGGAGGAGTGGGATTGACTGATGGTGTAACCTAATCAACCACTTTGGAAATCCTTAAGGAAGGAGTGGGATCTGTTATCACATATAGTTTTCAAGGGAAGTAGGTTGTCCAAGTTCATGGTCTGCACAAGAAACATCAAAACACAACATTCAGAGTAGTCTGTTCTGGACTCAAATCAAGTAAGAAGACAAGTTTATCTTTCACGATGTAGATTCAATCAGGAAAATCAAGGTCGAGAAAAGATTAAATTTGGGTCATAGATCTCATTGGGAGAGATCAAAGGAAGAAATTTATTATGGGAATCAGAAGCTAGCGCTCGCTAGGCTCTAGTTTGGGAGTTCAGGAATCAAGAGAGTCGAGAGTGGCTCACATCAAATCACCCGAAAGGTGAAATCTTGAGGATCCCTTTGGAGATAAGTGTCAGGTCACATGCAGGAAAGGGTGAAAAATTCACAAGGTATGCGCCAAAGGCCAAAAATGCCCGCGTTTGTTACAGAGTGAAACCATCACAGTTTCAAGATTGTCGAGTGACCTTAAAGGGTCACTAGTGGTGCATGATAGTCAGTGGGGTGTTAAGCCTCGTCCCCTTCCTGATGAAGGAAATTAATGGAAATGGGGGAGGTGGTCGAAACCTCATTTCACCTCATAAATGGAAAGCCAGAAAGGACTAGCAAAGTAGAGCTTGCGTTTGACAGGGGAAGGCATGCGTAGAGGAGACTGCATGCACAGTATGACTGAGAAGACACAGATGTATGGCATTGGACGTGAAGCTTGAACACACCTCTGTTGGGCACATTTTTGAGTATATGTATGTAGTTTTGATATTTTTTTATGTTCCATGGTTGAGCTAAGCTATCATATTATAATGTTTTAATGAATCTCTGGTTCTCTGGTTATGTAACTTGATTTGAGAATTCTTGTTTAATGAAAGTGAGCTTCTATTTCCATCTTATTTGCGTCTGATATTGAATGTTCATGATTGAAGGATTTGCATGGATTCTGGTGACTATGTTGTAATGGATGTTTGATTGTAGTGCAGTTATAGCATTTTCATTTTCTTGAAACTTCTAATTCAAGAGGATATTGTTTTCATAGTTTTTCCTCCTTAGGTTGTTGGAAGACTTGATGTCTAGAGTAGACCTTTACATCTTATTTTCAATTTCTTCCTCCTAATCACCCTTACTACAACTTAATGGATGAAGTTGATCGAGACCTCATTTTCTTGTGCATACTACCCCAATTTTCTGAGTTAAAACAATATTTTCTTGAGTTTGCCCCATTTGACCTCTTTAAATCCATTAATCGTGACATATAACCTGATGGGTACTGTTCTTACCTCTGCCGCAATCTAGAGGTGACCTTTGGTGCTAACATTTCTGGCGCCATTGCCGGGGAATGAATTGGAAAATTTTCCCTGGGATAGTACGACAAAGAAGCTTCTGATTCTAAAGGTGCATCAGATATAAGAACCATTGAAGATTTCAACTGTCCACCTGGCAACTCCACTATTATGACTCCACTGTTTCAGCTGACCCAAAGAGGATTATTTAAGAGCAAGAAATCTTTCTCAGAATTGTTTTTGTTGTTGTTTGAGATTGAAAATCTCTCCGGGAGAAAAATAATAACCATATATGGTTTTTAATGGTGAACAAATACCAAACACTTTCAGGATACGCATCATTCACCTAGAGAATTCATGATTAAAGAACCCAATGGCGACTCCACTGGTTTGAAATGGACCAGATCTTAGCTCAGAGGTTTTTCTTTTGTGATTTTTCAAAAATAGTTGGTTTCCCTAAACCACCACCTAGTAGAGAAGAATGGAAAAGTAGCCTTCCTAGATTCTGAGGAAAAGGGTGTGAAGTACTAGCTGAGCATTTGCTAGACTTTCATGAATTTATTCATCGAATTCATATCCTGCATGAAGATATTCAGATTAATCTTTTCAAGTATTCATTACATGGAATTTATCATGATTGGTGTTGATCTCTTCCTGTTGCAAGAATTAGGTCTTTGACCAGTTTTCATGCAGCTTTCAATTCGTTTTATAAAGATTATTTTCCAGCTAAGTGTCTTTATGAAAACTATTGTGATGAGTTTTCTTTATTTTATAAAGATTATGCCTATCACAAAGATCAGTTTTGTGATGAAGCTTTTATTGTGGAAGAAAGCATTTTCCATGAAGATAATGAGGTGTTGAATGATATTCATTATGATAGAGATAACATAGAAACGTCTGACATCATATCAGACATGTTTGTTTCTTTAAGCGTTCATGAAGATCAACATGTCTCTTTTGAATATCCCAATGTTGAAGAGAAAGTGTATTTTGTAGAATATTTTTCTCCTGACTATGAAGATGAGATAGATGAAAAGATAGAAGAAAAAGATAGGGAAGGTTCCTTTATGTTTTTTCCTATTTTTTCAGAGTCGAAGGCAGAGTTTTTTTGCTGCTCTTATAAAGGAAATGTAGAGGATATTATTGTCCTGAAAACTATAAGTGAGAAAATATCACCTAGGATTAGCCAACTTGCATCTGTCCTCCACCCACCTATATACTCTGAGAACATCGAATGATGGGTGAGCAACAATGAAGTACAAGAGGTAATTTATTACCAGTCAAGCTTTCCTGATTATAAATTTTGCGACCCTGTGGGGTTATATATGGAACTATGTTTTCCAAAAGAATTGGAGCCTGCAAAATTATTTATCTTATCATCATTTGGGGGTATTGTCAGTGTTCCAAAATCATTCTTCTATCATACTTCCCTTACCTTTTGTGGATCATTTGCAATGAAAATAAGAGTTATGTCACCAAGCAGTCTGGGAGGTTATGGTGGAAGTTTTCTTTCACCTAACTATTTGTAAAAATCCATTAGCCTTGGACTATACATAAATAATCTCTTTCTGAACAACATGTTTTTTGAGCATGAATCCATAGCCCAATGCATAAGGTGAATGGAACTTCTTGTCCTTGGCAGCTCGCAGGGAGCATCCCATCCTCTATGGAGAAAAATGTTATCACATATAGTTGTCAAGGGAAACATGTCATCCAACTTCGTGGTCTTCACAAGAATCGTCAAAGAACAGTGTTCAGAGCAGTTTGTTCTAGACTCAAATCAAGCAAGCCGACAAGTTTATATTTCACAACGGAGATTCAATCAGTCAAATCAAGGTCGAGCAAAGATTAAATCCGAGCCATTGATCTCATTGGGAGATATCAACAACAAAAAATTGTTATGGGAATTGGAAGCTAGCGCTCACTAGGATCTAGTTCGGAAGCTCGGGAATCAAGAGAGTCAGGAGTGGCTCACATCAAAGCACCTGAAAGGTGAAATCCAGAGGTTCCCTTCGGAGATAAGCTCAAGGTCATGGCTCGAGGTCACATGCAGGAAAGGGTGCAAAATTCACAACGTATGCGCCAAAGGCCGAAAATGCCCATGTTTGTTACAGAGTGAAACCATCACGGTTTCAACATTGTCAGGTGACCTTAAAGGGCCGCTAGCAGTGCATGACAGTTTGTGGGGTGTTAAGCCTCATCCTTTTCCCATTGAATTCAGTTAATGGAAATGGGGAGGTGGTTGAAACCTTGTTTCAGGCCATAAATGGAAATCCAGAGAGGACTAGTAGAGCAGAGCTTGCATCTGACAGGGGAAGGCATGTGCAGAGGAGACTGTATGCGCAGTTTTACTGAGAAGACACATACGTATGGCATTGGACAAGAATCTCGAGCACACCTCTGCTGGGAGAATGTTTGAGTATATGTATGTAGTTTTGATATTTTGTTATGGTCGATGGTTGAGCTAAGCTCCCGTATTGTAATGTTTTAATGAATCTCTGGTTCTCTGGTTATGTAACTTGATTTGAGATTTCTTGTTTACTGAAAGTCAAATTCTATTTCCATCTTATTTGTGTCTCATAATGAATGTTTATGATTGAAGGATTCACATGGATTGTGGTGACTATGTTGTAATGGATGTTTGATTGCAGTGCAGTTATAGCATTTTGATTTTCTCGAAACTTTGAATTCAAGAGGATCTTGTTTTAAGATTTTTTCCTCCTTAGGTTGTTGGAAGACCTAATGTCCAGACTAGACCTTTACATCTTCACCTCAATTTATTCCTCCTACTCATCCTTACTACAACTTACTGGCTGAAGTTGATCAATACCTCATTTTATTGTGCGTATTGCCCCAGTTTTCCGAGTTAAAATGATATTCTCTTGAGTCTTCCCCTTTTGACCTCTTTAAATCCATTAACCATGACATATAACCTGATGGGCACTAGTCTTACCTCTACCGCAATCTAGAGGTGACTTATGGTGCTAACGGGATCAGCCAATGATGGAACCAGATTGACCACTTTGGTACTCTTTAGATGAAGAGTGGGATCGACCGATTGCAGAACCAAATAGACCACTTTGGCACTCCTCAAGGGAGGAGTGGGATCGACCGATGGCGGAACCAAATCGACCACTTTGGCACTCCTCAAGGGAGGATTGGGATCAACCGATGACAAAACTAGATATACCACTTGGGAACTCCTCAAGGGAGGAGTGGGATCGACCAATGAAGAAACCAGATCAACCAATTTGGTACTCATTAGATGAAGAGTGGGACTGACCAATGACAGAGCTAGATCAATAACTTGGGTTTCACTTTTTAGGTGAAGAGTAGGGTTGATTGATGATGGAGCTGGATCATTCACTTGGGTTTTTGGTTCAACCGAGGATGAAACTAGAATGACCACCTAATCAACCAGACTGATCGAGGATGGAACTATATTGACCAGTCCATCAACCAATGATGGTTGGGAGAAATATTACGATAACCAATTGGAAGTTCAATCTTTTCCAAAATATAAGAAGCCTCATCCATATGAGGGAAACAATGAGAGTAATGATCACTTTCACATAACAAGCAAGGAAATTTTACAATTCTCTTCTTCTTACCAACCTTAATGTCACTAGATGACTAGGTGTCATCAATATGTCCTACAAGGGCCTATGATGTGGAAGAACACATTTCTAATACCTTGGGGAGACTAGGGATATCCCTCAGAAAGTGGTCACCCTTACAAAGACTACAAGGGAATTTGGGTTTAGAATTCTTCATTTTAATATTGTTGACTTTATTGACACTCCCAGTATGATTAACCATAGTTGGTTTCTTGGATCCAACATGATCTGATGTGGTTTGACTCTTGGTCCCTTTATGGTACTTCTTCTTCTTCTCTTTCTATTTCTTCTTCTTCTTATCAACCTGACTACTCTCTTTATATCTTTCACTAGTAGAAGAAGGAGAAAATGAAGGAGACCTAACGGGTGAAGAAGGAGAAAGGTTGACATGAGGTTGATGTGTGGGTGGTGTCATTACATCTGAATCACTAGGCGCATTCAAATCACTGGGGATAATCAAGATCACTGGAGTGGGGTAACAACCAAACCGGTAGTCCAATAGTGAGCCCCGGAAGACTCAATGTGGCAATGCAGGGAGGACCAATGTTTCCAAAATAAGGAAAGGTGAAAGGTTCCCTAGGAAAAGAAGTTCCTCCATTCCTACTCCTAGGAGTTGATGCCATTGACACTGACTCGACCTAAGGTCCACTAAGGAAAAAAAAACAACACACGCTACAAATATGAGAAGCAAACAATAAAAAAAACCTCCCCACAATGAAACCACTAGTTGGTGATGAAATCCAACATTCTGGTGAAGGATTAGATCCTATCACTAAGAGAGGAGGGGGGTGAATCAGCGAAATAATAATATGATCAATTTTTTATTTTGTTAATGAAAAAAATAAAATTAACACAATATTTAATCACATAACCCAATTGGGAAAACCACAAACAATTTTCTATTAACTGCAAAATTATGTTTTACATGTTACATAGAAGTAAGATGTTTTTCACACACCCTTGTTCACCAACACCAACTGGTAGGATATTACAGCCCCCTATTTAGTCATCTACAACTAACAAGGAAACACCTACTCCCCTACAGGATCCAACCTACCATTGCACCTCCCAACCACCCTTAATTTATGAATCTAGAAAACGTTTGTCTCATGTCTTGACTGCTCCTCTCTCTTCTTATGTATTATGATCTTCGATGTATCTTGTGCATTCCAATAAAGGTATTATATATCAAACACTGGACATCATAACTTCTTCCATGTATCTTTCTATATTTTTATCTTCAATGTCTCTACAACAGTCACACATATCATTTACATCTCAGTTATATTTATAAGTCTTTAAAATTTTCAACAAAAATCTTCACAACCATCACACCTCTTCATCTAAATGACCACTGATTATTGCTAACACAGTTATTAGTCAATTTTTAATCAACATAACACAATTATCATTCTTCTTTGATTTAGTTCCATCTTTTAATGCATAAATTATTTAACTGAGATTCAATCTAACTGTGTTCCTTTTTTGTTTTCGTGCAACTTACTGTTTTTTGTGTTACTGTAGGGTTTCGCAAAGAATTGTAAACCCAAATGACACAGATAGAAATCATGTTTATCAACCCACAATAACATATTCATGTGCATTGTGAACACTTCCTACACTTCCATGCTTGCAGAAACCTTAAAACTTGAAATCACAAGTTGCCTTGGAAAAAAGAAAGTATTTGTTGTTCAAATGCAGTATGCCATCCTTTAGTGTACATTTCAATATTCTTTTGGTTCTTGCAACCTTCTCAAACTGAGCAAGAATTAAATTATTTGTAGTCAATTCATCTCCTCCCTGTTCAATATCATCAAATTCATCGTTGTTGTCTTCATTTAAAGGTGGTTCTTCATCTTCATTCACTTAAGTTTTAAATTCCTTTTTACTTAGTGGATCCTATTCTACATGTCCATGGTTTCACTAAACATGGCAATCCTCCAGACTTATCATTCCGATAAATCTTCTAACAATTTGGCGATCCTATAGACTTGGAATTATGCGAATTTTATTCGACCAGTTTGGTGGTTTTATTGTTTGTTTCCACCTACCAAAAAGACCCTTAAGCCCATGGTCACCCATATGACTGACGCACCACACAGTTATATAAAAAATATTTATTCAACAGTCTTAGTTTCTTTGACCAAAAGGTAGGGGACCTGACAGGGCATCCTGGGCTCTGGTCTGGTGATCTTCATGTGAAGTCCAAGCACCCATAGCCCCCACCATACCCTTGCACTATGTTTCGATATTCTATGGAGAGAGATATGGTTATAAACCACTATATGGTTTTTCGCACTAAGCATGTGGGAAAAATACCAACGAATGGGTTAATCAACACTATCGATCACATGATCATACAATTGTTGAGTCTTCTTGTCTGCATTTTTAAGCTCCCTTGGCCTCTCTTCCCTGTTAAATAATTCCACCTTCCCATAGCTAGGGTGTTGTTTCAACACTTTTTTCTCTCATTCGCATGTCCAATTTCTTTCTAGATCAAACTTTGTTAGGTTGCTTCGCTTTCTCTCTCTCCCTAAACTTGTTTATTGATAGAATGGATTTCCTTGGTATCCTTCAAAAACGTGTGATAAATCCTATAACATCTACAACATCAGTTTCACTTAGAAACACTTTTGTAATAGAACGCTTGCATGTAATCATCTCTTCCATGAGAGAATAATCAGTGTGAATATGACCAAAGGTATCATAGAGTACCACATCAAAGTTTTCCTCCTTCGCTCTGCGTACAACCCGAGACAAAACTGAGGTTGGATTAAATTTTTCTCCTTCACCTATGACAATATTTGAATTGGTCTTTTTTTCCCATACTTCTAGTTGATCACTGGATGCTGCTCGAAATGTATCACTTGCTACCATTAGAACATTTATTCCCTCATTTTTAAATCTGTAAGAAAGTTCCTAAATATGTCATCTTTCATCCTCCATTAACACCAACAATGATGATCACAACTAGTCGCTTGAAGCCAAGTTGAAGCTCTAAATTAGAGATTAGTTGTTGCACAAGGTGTTTGGCTATAATACCCAAATCAATTTCGTTATGGTAGACTGAATATTGAATTTTTTAATCAAGAGACCAGATGATTAGTGTCTCTTCATTTTCTGAACCACTAAAAGCAACATAAGATGAAACTGGGTCAACGAGCACTATGTTGTTAAGAATAGAATTAGAACCTTCCCCTGTTGGTTTTCTTATATCCGATTTCCAATTTTATAGTTGGATGAACAGTAGTTTTATAAGGATCTGCCTTGCATAACCAACAAACAATGGTTGTATACAATGGATCCTATGTATTATATTTTATAAGATGGAGATTAGATTTACTAGGTCTGTGTCTAATCACTTCTGAGATTTTCAATCTATTGGAATTTACATAAGAAGGTATGAACTTTTTTATTTTACACAAGACTGATTGTTCCTCATACTTCCCAGAACCAATATTTATTTTAACCTGTTGTTGTGCATTTGTTAATCCATTGGTTTCTTGAGAAACTTGTACAACATCAACATGGTCAGTATTTTCTTGAGAAAATTGTACAAAATCAACATGATCAGGATTTTCTTGAAAAACTTGTACAACATCAACTTGAGAAAAATCCCCAGTAGATAGCAAGTAAGTTTGAAAATCCTAAGGCATGATATTGTCATTACAATTCTTAATGCACATTGCTTATATGTCAATGTCATCCATCTACTTTGTCATCATACTACCTCATCAATGGCTCTGTCAAAATAGATATGTCATAATGTTCTTCACAACTGTCAATGTCATTCCAGTCACCATAATATCAACATGTTTGAACTGTATGCAGCCTTAGTATCCCTATATCAGTCATGATTATGTAGTAGAGTTAATATTTACAAAGCCAATGCCATCTTGTTAGGTGGGAATACTATCCTTATCTATGTTATAGTGGTGCAAGGCCCATTATATTTCAATAGGCTTATGGAGCATGATTATGTATATGTGTTGGTCCTCGACCAAGTTTTGAGGAAACATTGGTCGTGTGTGACCATTTTTGGGACTTCAATAGGCTAGTCGAAGATGGAGCGCCCAGGTGAAGTAGAGATCGCGGGATCTCACCCATTTTGCAGGAATTTTGGGTTTATGTAAGAGGTATGGGATGTTGGCCCATGTGTTTACCCATGTCTAGGAACATTTTGTAATGTATAAATAAGTAGCTAGGTGATGTAAGTAGAGATTGGTTTTTGAGGTCATGGGCTTAGTGCATGACTAGAGTATGTTAAGACTTGCAGAGCTAAGTGCAAGTGATTGTAAGAGACTTTGTGGATAGACTGTGTAAGGCTTTGTGCCCTGACCTAATTTAGGGAAGGAGGATCTGGCGAGGTGCACCTAGATCTCCTATCCTTTGTGGATTTGTCTCTGTGGCTTTGTGCACATGAGTAGAGGGATGTAAGAAGCTTGAAGACTAATAAATAAGAAGAAGAAGTTGGTGGACGTAGCCCCACACTGGGGTGAACAACATATATCCCGTGTCGATGTGATTTGTGCTATGTTATTCATGTTATTTATGTATCTATTTTCTTATTGAACTGTTCTTGATGTATGATAGATAGATCTATGAATGCTTAGTTCTTTATGATGTGAATGAATGTTAGATCTGATCTTATTCTATGTGCTAAGAGGTTGTAAGGGTTGGATCTTGTGCTGATCTGTAATTAGGGTTAATCTGTGATCTAAATAAGAATCATAACTTAATGTATATTGTTGGCTAAGTTCTATGTTAAGTGTTGTAATCACAGATTTGTGTCCCAACTAGGTTGTAGACACTAGAGTCCTACAACCCCCCTGCCTCTACCTCGGGTGAGACTTCATCTACTTCGTAGGTGTTGCTGAAAGGGCTGGTAGTTAGGGTTTTGTTGGTGCGTTGTTGAAGTGTTGAGCCTTGGGTCTTCCCCTGTGCCAACAAATGGTTCTATTGTTGGGACCTGAAACTGTGATTGTTGGGAACTGAAGAAAATAGAAATCTCTGTGTGTAGATCTGTTGTTGTAGTGTACAGTATTCTAATCATCTTGTGAAGCTCTGTGCTAAGAAGGAAAGCCAATATAAATAAAATAGGTAATATCTTAAAGATTTTTTCTCTACTAAAGGTAAGATAAGTGGAAATGTTTTGCTTCGAAAGTATGAATATAGGTATGTTTGATAGATTTTGTCCTAGTCTGAAAACTAGGGCACAGTTAGAAGAAAGAATGGATCTGAATAAATTTGATAGAGATAGTGAAAAATATGTTAGTCATATGCATATAAATAATTTTTGGACTAATAAGTGGATGCAGGAACCTAGAAAGAATTTTTGCAGATTATGGGTCCATCACTTTGATCCCAGTGCATAGTACAGGAAGGGTTGGGGATCATTTAAAAGAAAGAGAAGATTGACATTGTGTTATAAATCCACAATATCGAGACATATTGCTAAGGAATGCCCTGGTATAGGTCCTATTTGTCTTTGTTGTAAATCTGTTGATCGTGAGGTTTTGGATTTCCCTAAAATGATTGCCAAAGTTGAAAAGATGAACATGAAACAAGAAAAATATGAATAAGGTCAAGAAACTAAGGATATGTTAAATATCCAGAAAGAATAAAAGACTATGTTATTATGGATGAAGGAAACATTGAATGACCACAAAGACATCAGTTTACCAGAGATATTAAAAGAGAAGCAGTGTATAGAAACAAGAATAGGAGACTTTGACATAGAATGTGTATTAGATGAGGAAAGACACGTGAATGTTATGCCATAAAGTACTTGGGAAATTTTGGGAAGGCTTGCTATGATTGCTTCATTGGGAAGTATAGTATTGTTTAAAGGAAATATGATAACCCTATGTGGAAGAGTTACCAATATACCTATGATTGCCCATGGAACATCGACCGAAGAAGAATTTGAAGTCATTAAGTTTTTTTAGAACAATGCCCCTTTTGCACTTTTGTTAGGAAAGACCTAGATTGAGAAAGATCAGATATGAAGAAAAGTAGAACAGGAAGCCACATAACAGAAAAATAAATAATTAAGGGACTTCATAGACAAAAAAATAGAGCGACTAATACAAGAACAAGAGGACAAGTCGAAACAACTGAGGGCTAGAGCCTTAGCTGTTGAAGTTGAAAGAACTCAAGAAGGCTTGAAAAACCTTTCCATGTAGGAGATAAGAGAACCTACCCCAGAAGTAGTAAGAGAATAAGTATTACCCTCGAACCCTTTGAAAGACCGTCAATAATGCGAAGTTACTAAGCTAAGAGAAGATAAGAATAAGAATGGAAAGACGAATCCAGAAATTCAGATCAAAGGAAAGAATGCAAGAAAGCTCAATAAGAAGAAAGAAAAGTTAGAAAAACTGCAGGAAGTTCCAGAGAAGACTTCATAGAAAGAAGGCTTACATAACTTGAACCTCGCCGGAATAATAGAACTGAGCAGAATGGCACTTTTCCACAACGAAGCTATATGACCGTTGGAGGCATCCCGACCTTTAGAATGACGCTCCAGAATGGTTAGAAACGCAAGTATTTCTGAAAATATCGCCCTTAGACCATTGAGACCATACCATAATGGATGGATTCGTATTGATTAAGGTATTTCGACTTGTTGAAGGAATATGTTATGACATTGTTTATTTAATCCATCGAATGCCACATCGAGACCACTTTTTGCAAACCAAGATATCTGAGCTAACAGAGAATTGATCACATACTGTGTTGTGTTGTCTAGAGCTCGTCATCTGTTTGATTTCCTTGTCTATTTGTTGGCCTACCTGAGTTATTTGATCACGACTTTGCATGTCGGGAGAACGTAGCGTAGTAGAGAAGTTTGTGGAGGAGATATTAATAGACCTTATGGCTGAGAAAGTCATGTCTATAGGCATACAAACATCGTCGAAGGGAGTATTTCAAGCACCCCCTTCGACTGCATGTCGGTCTAGCCGAACCGCGACTGAGAAAAGAGCTAAGCACCACAACGATTTGGTGAATGCAAAGCAGATCTCGTCGGTCTTGCCCGACTACATCACTCCTTTGGCTGGCGTGGTTAGTCGTGACAACATCTCGGATGATTTTGAGTACATGCTCATCATTGCGTACCTCCCGAAGGGGATACACATAGTCGAACCTTAGTTGGGATTGATCCCAGCTCTCAAGATCAGTGATTTCAACCTTGGAGACCGAAATAACCATGCAATGCTCACACCACATAGGTACTTGACGAAGATATCTAGGAAGAAGCCCAAGATAGTCCCCTAGCCCTAGATTAAGGATATTGGGAGATCGATGATCGTAAATGTGATGAAGATCCCCCACTTCAGCAGACATCAGGAGGTTAACATGTCGTAAAACTCCTCATGTCATGTTACCATGGAGGTTACCTCTGGTTATATAGGCTTATCACTATGAATACGACGTTGATCCACCTGATCACTGGATTGAGCATGCAAGGACTAGACCCTCACCAGTTCTACCTAGAGAAAATGTTAGATCACTCCCTGGCATAGCGCATCAAGGATGCATATGGCGATGTGGAGAAGGGGAAGCGAGGCTACAAGGTAGCCTCCATCCAGGATGGCACAATGCACCTTGCTTGTCAACTGATCATTGGCAAGCTGGTCAGAAAGAACCATCCTACACAAATCATAAGGTTCGTATTCGACCTCACAGGGAAGTGTCTCGAAGGGATGCAGATGAACTGGGTGAGCTACCTTGTCAATGAGTTAGAGAAGGACTACTGCGAAGCGGAGGACCAAGGATATAAATTTCACTTCAGTTGGTTGTTGATTCTCATTACATTTGTCGCTTGGGAGATGCCAGAGGGAACTACATTCCTGAAAGTCAATCCATCAGAACCATTGGCCGTGAGGTTATCTACCTTGTCGTATACAAGCGATATGGCAAAGCAATGGAAATAAAATGCGGTGTTCCATGCTTACTACCTATAGCTCAAGTGCACCAATGAATCATTCCCCTGAATGACCCCGAACACCTTGCATACATATAGGACACTAGTGAAGTTCTGTGTAGATGGACACTTCATTGACATCACTGTCTGCAAGGATGAAAGTAAGGAGGAGCTGCAGTATTACTATAAATTGACCGATGAATACATGGAGGAGATAACCAAGGAATGGCCAACCGAATTCCTTGTACCAATGGAGGATGTAGAAATCTCTGACTCTGACATCATCATAATTCCTTTGGTCATCCAGACTAAGTATGATGGATAGAGCAATGCAAAGAAAAAGAAGAAAAAGGAGGAAGTGCAGGAAATCGACAGTGAGGATAAGGACAATGCATCGGAGAAAACTGCGCCCGACTCACCTGCAGGAGGAGGAGGCGATGAAGTAAACCAAGAGGAGGAAGGGGAAGAAGACAACCAAGAAAAGGGTGAAGTGACACCACCAAAGGATCCCCTTAAAGAGGCTGACATGTCAAAGAAAAGGACGGTTTCTCCGCAGAAACCATCAACATGGAAGAAAACCCAAGCGAATAAGACTCAGTTGTAGAATGTGCTCACAGTGGATGATATACAACTCATCATCACAGTTGTAGAAGACACCTCAAAGGATATGCTACAGAGACATGAAGTGAAGCAAGAAACACTGTATGACAGAATCGAGAAAGAACTGAAAGACATCCAACAAGCTATCCAGTCGAGCCACATAGTTTCCAGTACGCCATCTTCAACAGAGAGTGTAGAATTGGGGGATGAGCCCACCCAATTACGCAGATTAGCATATGCAACAGAGACTCAACTTTGTCGAGTCCAAGAAGAAAAGGAGAAGGCCACAAAGGCCTTGAAGAAAGAAAAGGAGGAGGACTTAGAGAAACTTCGGGTTGTGCAGCAAGAGAAAGATGAACTTAGGGTGAAGTTCGAAGGGGACAAAGAGAAGATGTAGAAATAAAAAACCCAGTTGCTTGCAGAGTAGACTATGGTCAAGGAGTAAATAACTAGATCACTTCGCTCTGTGTCGTGATTGACATAGATGGAAGAAGAGACATTTGAGAGCCAAGTGGGGAAGCTAACTGAGGTCATTCAGAAACTTCAAACAAGAGTAGCAGAGCTAGAAATCCAAGAAGTGCTGAGCACTTCGCAAGAAGTGAGAGATCAGAGGGAAGAAACTACGAGGAGCACAGTAGAAATAATCAGGGCATTGGATTCAGAATGTAAGAAATTAAGTGACCAAAGTGTGCATACCTATGACCGCCTCGCAGAAGATCCAGAGATGAGGTGATTAGAAGCACAAATCCAGGAGGAGAAACCACAGGCATCTACAGTGCAAGTACAGATGAAATTGTTGACTGCAGTTGAGAATATGAAGAGGTCACAAGAGCAGTGCACAATCCAGCAGCAGGTCACTACCATCCAGAGAAAAGATATGGAGGTGAAACAGAGACTCTAGCTAGTGCAGGATGAAGCCTACACACTTTTTGAAGAGATCGAAGGACAAGGCTCACAACTGGAACAAGTAGTGACGATTTTGGAACAACGCCTGGAAGGTCTTGTCACCGAGCAAGTAATTCAGGAGTTCACCAAGCAGGAGTCTCTAGCAAAGCATCAAGTAGAGGAAACTCGAGCTAAGATCGAGGCCTTCGAAGTAGGGATGCCTAGATCAGAGTGACTCAGGATGAGTCACAGGTGAGTGTTGGGGGTCTGTTGGCCCTCGACCAAGTTTTGAGGAAATGTTGGTCGTGTGTGACCATTTTTGGGACTTCGATAGGCTGGTCAAAGACAGAGAACCCAGGCGAAGCGGATATCGTGGGATCTCACCCATTTTGTAGATTTTTTGGTCTTTTAAGGTTTATGTAACGGGTATGGGATGCTGACCCATGGGTTTACCCATGTCTATGCCCTATTTGTAATGTATAAATAAGTAGCTAGGCGATGTAAGTAGAGGTCATTTTTCGAGGTCATGGGCTTAGTGCATGACTAGAGTATGTTAAGACTTGTAGAGATGAGTGCAAGTGATTGTAAGAGACTTTGTGGATAGACTGTGTAAGGCTTTGTGCCCTGACCTAATTCGGGGAAGGAGGATCTGGCGAGGTGTGCATAGATCTCCCGTCATTTGTGGAGTTGGCTCTGTGGAATTGTGCACAGGAGAAGAGGGATGTAAGAATATTGAAGACTAATGAATAATAAGAAGAAGTTGGTGGACGTAGCCCCACACTTGGGTGAACCACGTATATCCTATGTCGATGTGTTTGTGATATGTTGTTCATGTTATTTATGTATCTATTTTCTTAGTGCACTGTTCTTGATGTATGATAAATAGATCTTTGAATGCTTAGTTCTTTATGATGTGAATGAATGTTAGGTATGAGATTATGATATGTGCTAAGAGGTTATAAGGGTTGGATCTTGTGTTGATATGTAATTAGGGTTAATATGCAATGTGAATAAGAATCATAGCTTAATGCATATTGTTGGCTAAGTGCTCTGTTAAGTGTTGTAATCACAGATCTATGTCCCAACTAGGTTGTAGACAATTGAGTCTTGCAACCCCCCTGCCTCTACCTCAGGTGAGACTTCATCTACTTCACAGTTGTTGCCAAAAGGGATGGTAGTTAGGGTTTTTTTGGTGCGTTGTTGAAGCATTGAACCCTGGGTCTACCCCTTTGCAAAAAATATTCTATGAATGTTATGGTGTCTACGCTCTTTCGGCTAATGCATTTCCCTCACAATGGAAGCATTGTCACTATTGACCAGATGAAATCTGATAATCACCATCTTAATTTGGTGTTAGTTCAGGCTACCCCTTTATATGTTCCTAGTGTTCGTGTAGACTCTACCTCTCCATAGATAAATTCTGTGGCGTTTTATCCTCGATGTTCAGTTACATATAAGAAGGAACCTGTGAAATCATGTTTTCCTTCTTGAGACATGGTCTCAAAAATTGATCCAATGGTTTATCCAATGGGGGCATGGAAGCCCTTTCTTCCCCCTCTTGGTCCAAGTGATCTCAATTTTCCTTTTGAGTCTGATCTCATTGTTTGTAGATCCTCAAGCCCTTGTGCTTGTGATTCGTCGCTGATAGACTCTTCCATTCTTGGCTAGAATCTCCATCGTCATATGTAATATGGTTAGTTTACTTCTCCCTTTGGGACTGTCAACCCTCCTCGCTCGTGTTATGTCTCGGATTTTGAATTCCCTTCGGATGAGGATATCCTTGAAGCCATGACTAAAATTTCTATACCATGGGAAGACTTACACCGTGGCTTGTGTTTTCTTTCCTTTTGGGAGAATTTCCAGGTTGACTATTGAAGAGACTCTTGGTCAGAGCCTAGCAGCAGGATCTACTTGAACCATTACTATGCATGAATCATAAGGTTGTGCAGTGTGTTGGCACAGGGGCAGACCCAGGGTTCAATGCTCAAGAGTGCACCAACAAAACCCTAACTACCAGCCATTTCGGAAACACCTGCGAAGCAGATGAAGTCCCACCCGAGTAGAGGCAGGGGTGGTTGTAAGACTCAGGTGTATGCAACCTTAGCTGGGACACATATCTATGATTATATTTCTTATAACGCACTTAGCATCAATTATTCCTTAACATACATTCATTAATATACTTTGTAGAAGTCACACAGCATCATAGTGAATACTTATAATAAGAACGATTCAGTACTTATTTACAACAATATAGTTTAGATTTAACAAATCAAACACTAAGCATCTCATATATCAGATCTAATGTTCATTCATTCATCAACAACACAGAGCATGACTAGATCTACTTAACCACATCAAGCACTTAGCCAAGAAAGAGATACATACATAAGAGTGAAGCACAAAACACTATACACACTGTTACTGTGGTTCACCCCCACCCTGGGGCTACATCCACAAAGTCTTCTTTATCTTATCTTGGTCAAGTAGTTACAACACAGAGATTTAATTACCCTTACTTTTCACAGGACAGAAGATCTGCACAGCTCGCTAGATCCTTCTTCCTTGCTCTTCAACATAAGACTATAACAACCTGCACTTATCTCTCTGATCTCATGCACAAAGGACTCTAAGATACATATGATCACACCGATCCCATTATTAGCACTAATCCTTCATTCATACATCACACAGATGTATTACATTACTATCTCTCTTATCTTACTATTTATATTGCCTATTTATAGATTACAAAAATGGGCCTAAACATGGGTAAACCCACGGGCCAACATCCCTTTCCCGTTACATCAAACCAAAACCCTAAAATGGACCCCAAAATAGGTCTTGCTTCCTTATTTTCTTCTTCGCGTTGCGTTCCTTCCTTGGCAAGATGTCACAGTCCCAAAAGTGGTCGAGTAAGACCAAGTACTCTTCAAAACTTGGTCAAGGGCCAACATGCCCCCAACACTCACCTGTGACTCATCCTAAGTCACTCAGGTCTGACCAATTCCGCTTCGAACACCTCGAGCTTGGCTCGAGTGGCTTCAACCTGATGCAATGCGACAACCTCTTGTTCAGTAAATTCTTAGAGTACCGTGTCATTGAACTTTCCTTCCAGGTGCTATTCTACAATGATGACACCCTATTCCTGTTGATCTCCCTGGCTTTCAAGTTCGACGAATAGTTGGCATGCCTTCTCTTGGAGTGGTTGCAGTCATTGAGAGACATCCATTACTTTACTTTGTAGTGTGTGCACTTGTTGGGTTGTGCATTTCTCTATGAACCTCTTCATTCTTTTGACTGGGGTCACGGACTTCAGCTGCGCTTGTAGCACATCTGCATGCTCCTTTGCTTCGTGGAGCTATGCCTCCAATGTCTACAATTTTGGATTCTCTGCGAGGGTTTCATAGGTTTGGGAGATTTTGGTGCTTAGCTGCCTACATTCTGAAGACAAATCTTTTAATTGGTTGAATATGCTTCGAGCAATGAATTCTCTTAGATCTCTTATCTCTTGGGGTGTCTCAGGCACAGTGCAGAGCTCTAGATCCGTGATGCACTGTTGAAGTTGTTGGATTACTTCTTCTAGTTGGGTCACCTGTTGTGGAAGACGATCTTCCATCTTCACTTCTATGATTGTCACAGAGCGTAGTGCCTTGTGAACTCTTTCTTGTGTTTCAAGTTGCTCTGCTAGCAACTGGTCCTTGCTCTGTTGTAACTGGGATTTTTCCTCCTCCCATTTCGCTTGTAAGTTAAGCTGCTCCTGTTCTGCCTTTCTCTGTTGCTCTTCATGTGCGCTCTGTTCTTGCGCCAAAGGCTGGGTGGCTTTTGCTATGTCTTCTTGAGCTCATCGAAGGTGATCTTAGACTTTCTTAGTGATCTGCTTGGCTAGACTGAAGTGCCTGCTATGCTTCTTTGAATCTGCCCGTGATCCTATGGAATAGTTCCTCCTACTTTGCTTCTCTCTTTTCCACAAGCTCTAATGAGACATCATTCAGCATAGAAATTAAGAAGTCAAAATCATCTGGGGTAAGCGTAGTATTAAGCATCGTCCGGGTGGCCTTAGTTTTCTTTCTAGACTAACTTGCCTGTCATCATCTAGAAACCTCGTGCGCCTTTCTCTAGATCGCCATATGTGTCTTTTATTTGTTGAGTGAGGCCACAATCTGCGGTCTTTCAAGGGTAAAAGTTCTACGGGTCAGGGTCCTGCATGCTTATCCCAGTGATCTGATTGATCAGAATCGGATCCAGGGTGATGTGCCAATCCAACCATAGCTATCCTCTGTGGTACCAGGACAACAACATTCAAACACATGCATTTACTTCGTGATGCCTCCCGAAATGTGGAATCTTCATTACGTTGAGGAGGGTTGACTACGCAAGGTTATGGGTCCATTGTTGTGGTACAATATTGGGGTGCTTTCCTTTTGTAATAGTCAAATACTTGTGAGATGCTAGCATATTGTATACCTTGCGATCTCCAAGGTTAAAATCACTAAATTTCAGTGAGGTGAGCTTCTCTTGGTCAACATGAATTGCGTGCACCCCTTTCGGGAGGTACATAGTGACTACAACATAGTCGAAGTCTTTGGGTACAGAGTCTTGATTAACTGGTCTGCTTAGTGGTGGGATATATTTAGGAAAGATTCTTGGGATCATCTTCACAGTGGTGAAGTCATTTTCGAGATTAGATCATCTTTCCGAAGGCGGTCGGGATGGTCCTGCTCAAGCAGTGGAAGGGGAAGTTGGTAGTATGCTCGAGGATGATGCCTGTACACCTATAGACATTCCGTGTTATAACATTACTCTCTCAGCCATTAAATAAATTAGAACTTCTTCAACAATTTTCTCAGTAGCACTAAGCTCATTCGACATACAAACTTGGGTCAGTTGGATCAAGTGCAAAAGGAATTTAGAGACGACAGTGAATAGTAAGGCAATGATATCAGGGCAAGTAAATATGAGGGTTCACGCTCATATTCTTAGTTAGTAAAAAGTATTCTTGGTGCATGGCGTGTTATGTTAAGTAGTCAATCTCAGCAATTGTCTACTTGCAATGGACATGGGGCCTTCATTAACTCTGTTCTATCCATTCTGGTACTATCTAACGGTCTAGTGGTAACCCATAATTGTTTTTCGATCCATTCAGAGTGGCAGTCAAATGGGTATATCGGTTCCAATGACTATATTGCTTCGTCGTGGTGAAGTACTCTATGTCATTGTTCTGACATGTCGATGAAGCTCCCATTCTTCAATTCTTCTTGCTGCAAAGTGTCATCTAGAACCACTTGTAACATTACAGTATTATCACTTTTCTTTCTTAACTTCCTAGCCTTCTTCCCAGTGTGTTTCCTCTCAGTAAGGCTTTTACCATTCTGATGTTTATCTTCTGTGGTCTTAGTTACTTCGCGTTGTGGAAAATTTTTCTTAGGGTTCCTTGATAATACTTCTTCTATATTAAAAATAGGTAACTTGATCTTCTGCAGATCCTCAAGTGTTCTCTTAGCTTTGATATCAAAGGTACTAATATTAAATATATGTGATATTCTTTTCTATTCTTCAATCAAGTGCACGATCCTTCTGGTCATAAAGTCTTTTAACTCTTGCTTCTTCTATTCCAACACTTTCTCTTCTTCTCTTCGTATGGCCTACTCTCTATCAATCTAGGGTTTTCCTATGAGCATGGTAAACGAGGTTCTATCTTCAACAAATTTAATGATCTCAAAGTATTCCTTTGTCAAAGTTCCATTGATAGTCATAGGTATCCGGGTGAGCCTTCCACATAGGTTTACTAGATTTCCTCGGAAGAAACTTGTTCCTCGTAGGGAAGGGATCATGGTAGGCTTTCCTATAGCTTCCCAAGTTCTTTATGGAATAATGTTCACTTGCGATTCTTCATCAAGATTACAGTCAATGTCAAAGTCCCCTATTCTTGCTTTTATTTTCTCCTTTTCTTTGAATATCTTTGATATCCTAACATGTCGGTGGTCATTCAAGGTATCTCTCATCTGTAGCAATAAATTTTCTGATTCCTTCTGGGTTTCTGTTATAATCTTGGTCTCTTGATCTCCCTCAGGGTTTTCTTGTTCCATATTCAACTTCTCAAGCCTAGAAATCATTCTAGGGAAATCCAATACTTCATGGTCCATAGCCTTACAACAGAGGCACCTAGGTCTTCTCCTAGGGAATTCTTTAGCAAGATGTCCCAGTCGTCTGCAACTATAAGAGAGGGTTAATCCTCTCGTCTGTTTAGATTTTCCCCAACTCCTTCTATATTGGGCACCAATATCATGGCGGCTAACCTACAAAAATTTTTTTCTAGGAGGCTGCATCCACTTGTTAGTCCAAACATTCTTTTGATGCATAGGCATAACATATCTATCACTATACTTATCAAATCTATTCATATCAAACTTTATTTTATCTATTAATGCCCTAGTTTTGAAGCTAGGACAAAATCTATCAAACATACCTAGATCCATGCTTTAGAAACAAAACAATTTCACTTATCTTACTTCTGCAGAGAACAAAGCTTTCAGATCTAAAACTTTTAACTATTCTTACCTTTATCAAGGCATAGAGCTTACAGATCTTACATTTTTCTTCATAGATTTCACTTATTTTCTTCAGATCTAACCTCTCTTTCTTCATATCTGACCTCTTTTCTTGGCACAAATCTTCACAGGTCAAACAAAACACTGCACACTAGGGAAATAGATCTACGCACATAGCTTATTTCACACAAAGATTCTTCTTCTTTAGTTACCAACAATCATAGTTCTAGGTCCCGACAAGAGAAGCATTTGTTGGCATAGGGGCAGACCCAGGGTTCAACGCTCAAGAGTGCGCCAACAAAGCCCTAACTACTACCCCTTTAGGCAACACCTGTGAAACAGATGAAGTCTCACTCGAGGTAGAGGCGGGGGTGGTTGCAAGACTCAGGTGTCTGCAACCTTAGCTGGGACACAAATATGTGATTATTTTCTTACAATGCACTTAGCATCAGTTATTCCTTAACATACATTCATTAATATACTTCGCATAAGTCACAGAGCATCACAGTGAATACTTATACTAAGAATGTTTCAGTTCTTATTCACAACAATATAGGTTAGATTTAACAGATCAAGCACTAAGCATCTCATATATCAAATCTAATGTTCATTCATTCATCAACAACACAGAGCATGACTAGATCTACTTAACCACATCAAGCACTTAGCCAAGAAAGAGATACATACATAAGAGCGAAGCACAAAACACTATACACACTGTTACCATGGTTCACCCCCACCCTGGGGCTACATCCACAATGTCTTCTTTATCTTATCTTGGTCAAGTAGTTACAACACAGAGCTTTAACGACCCTTACTTTTCATAGGATAGGAGATCTGTGCAGCTCGCTAGATCCTTCTTCCTTGCTCTTCCACATCAGACTATAACAACCTGCACTTATCTCTCTAATCTCATGCACAGATAACTCTAAGATACATCCGATCACATAGATCCCATTACTAGCACTAAGCTTTCATTCATACATCACACAGATGTACTACATTACTATCTCTCTTATCTTACTATCTATATTTTCTATTTATAGATTACAAAATGGGCCTAAACATGGGTAAGCCCACAGGCCGACATCCCTTTCCCATTACATCAATCCAAAACCCTAAAATGGACCCCAAAATAGGTCTTGCTTCCTTATTTCTACTTCCCATTATGCTCCTTCCTTGGAAAGCAATCACAGTTCCAAAAATGGTCGAGTAATACCAAGTACTCTTCAAAACTTGGTCAAGGGCCAACACAGTGCCTTGTACCATATTGTACAGTCCAAGATCTTGGGGACATTTTTATTTGAATTTTGTTCATTGTATTGATCCATTCTGACGGGTATTGACCTCGAAACTTGCATATAGGTTAGGTTTTTCCCTACTTGCTTTTTTGTATTATATGTTTCCTGGTTCTTTTGGCCTTAGGATCGACCCCACTGAATTGTGACACTATCCTTCCTTGCTGATAAGTGTGTCATATTGTACGTGGTATATCCTTCCTTCTATGGGAATCCTAGTTAGAACCTTGTTTTCCATTTGGTGTCCATGCCAAAATACTTCATAGGCACGGGAGTCATGTTTAGTCCCACCATGGCTTTGTGTTAAAGCCTCATTTTTCTTCTTCATATTTTTCTAGCCTTACCCACAAGACTCCCTAATGAGAATGGTTTGTTATCTTTAAAGCTCGCTTAAATTTTGAAAGCGACATCCAACAACATTGTATTTATTTTTTTCGATCTCATCTGGATTACTTGAGAAAAGTAGCCCCCATGGAGTTTTCTTTAATCCCTTTTAAGAACATCTAAAATCGAAAATATTGTTGAGCGATCTTGTTTCCCTTCACGCTCGCCAAACTCAAATTTGAAGGCACATCTGTCCAGTGGTAGTTTACCCCTTTTTTGGTCTGGATGGATAATTTTATGAATAAAGTTATGCTCCAGGAACTTCGGTTCTCTAGAGGAATATTCTCATGTGTAATTTTAACCCTTTTTTGGGCTTGAGGGACTAAATTTTTGAGAAAGGAACATTCTCCTTGGTTTTGGTTTATCTCTTTTTCGTTCCTTAGAGATTACTTACAAAAAAGGAACCCCCTCGGAGTCCATAGATAAGCTCTTTTCAGACTCCCTAAATATGAAAAGATTGTCGAGTGACCTTGTTCCTTTCACACTCGTTAATTGGTCTAGAAAGAACATCTATTTGACATGAGTTTAACCCTTTTTCCAGCCAATGGATTATTATTTTAAAAGGTATGCCTCTGGAGACTTGTCTCGCTGGGAGAGTTCTCCTCAGTTATATTTTATACTTTTTCGGGGTAAGGAGACTAAACCTAGAAAAAGGATGTGAGTCCATAGTTAATCTCTTTTGAGACTCCTTAAAATTGAAAAGATCGTCGAGTGATCTTGTCTCAATCAGACTCGTTAAAATGGCTTTTAAGAGACATATTTTCAGTATAAGTTTAACCCTTTTTCAAACCGACTAGACTAATTGCGAAAAAGGAACTCCATGGAGTCTTCTTTAAGATTTTTTCATACTCTCTAAAAATATAAAAACCACCGAGTTTACCTTCTCTGAGATCGTAAAAATTCACATGGAAGGAGTCTTGTTGTGTCATGCTTAATCGAATTACGGGTCTCATATCTACATCTTTGGCCTGATTCTGTCTCCATGTCACTCTCAACTGAACCTTTAATGCATTCCTTATATGCAAGCGTTGCAACATTGTTTTCCTTTGCGGTCTGACACCTTGACCCATAGAGAAATTTTTCACGAGTGTCCTTATCCTGCACATATACTTTCCCTGAGCATCAATATGTTCCATGTGCTTGGAACTAGTTTTCTTGTTTGTGACACTTGTTTCCTCCTTTGTAACGTAGCATTATTTTATTATTTTTCAAGCTCGTTAAAAATTTGAAAAAGACAAAAGAAATCAAATATTCCAAAAAGAAGAGACAAGATATCTTAATTATTTTTTCGGAAGAAAGATAATCGCCCTTGGACAAAGCACATCCTTCTATTTGTTCTCCAAGCATTGGGATTTAGTATGACCTTAGGAAGTTGTTCTCATGACATAGAGCTATATCCTTCTCCATTTGGTTACTCTTCCAAACAAATGGAGTGTTTTTGGTGCCTCCTGTATCACAGACTTATGCCAATATTACGTTGCCAAAGTATGATCATCTTTCGTGATTTTGTCCAAGGGAAGTTTTATCCAACCTGATTCGTCCATTCTGTAGTTTTTCTCTTCACTTTCATGAGTCAGTCATCCTGAGAGTCCATTCAAGTCCATATTCAAAATCGATGAAGTTTCATGCCCGATGATCAAGATCCTCCTGTCTTTCCTCGACGATATGTCGAATACCTTAGGGTAGTGAGTCTTACATTCCTATTGTACTCCTAACTGAGTTGTTTCTAGAGCTATGAAGTCCTCATCTCCAACCACAGACATTGATGCTTCTTAAAGATGCATATTATATTCTACTTGAATATCGTCGATTTATTTTTGATGTAGATCCATTGTGTATTGCTCATGGCTACACTTTATATAGACATTTCTATGACGTGAATCTGCAGTGTACTTGATTGGAAACCATAACTATTTCATCCCGAGCATGGGTATGCCCACCTCATAGAGATTATTATTGTTTTCCAGATAGAGACCTCCCAAACTTTGGTCCCGGGCTCACTTGACTCTATTCCTTCACACTGGTAAAGATATTGTAATGTATTTCGGCCATCAGTTGCTCTTCTAACCTCACACATTAGGGGGCATTTTTTATAGCCCTAAAATTCCCTCCCTCTGCATACATGGAATTGGCCTTTCTACTTGCACAATTTCCCAAATTACTGTTGAGGATATCTCTTTAAAAAACCATTTTTTGGAGCATGTACGCACCCTGTTGCATTAATGCCCGCATACATACGCTAGCTTCATACTAAACAAACTTTTTTTACCTCCAAAAGTTGCAAGAAATTTGGTGGAGTTGATGGGATATCGAGGGTTTCCCAACCAATTCACCCATTATAGCCCATCCCAAAACTGAATAACTATCCTTTTTTAATATAAAAGGAGGTATTGGGGTCCCATTCCAACATCAAGCATTAGAATAGATAAACTATTAAAAACTCCCTTCCCCTTTTATCCCAAGCTTTGCATCCCTTCCTGATATTTGGCCTCAACATTCCCCTTCCATCTGTCTCCCTATATAATCCCTTCCCTAATTCCCAAGGAGATCAATTAATTGTGAGAGGTATTATGAGAATGATGCACTTGGAGCAACAGTAAGAGGAGCCCAAACTAGGTTCGTGTAGCATCTGACGACAAGAATGTTGTAACTTTCTTAATCTTCACATTTGAATAAAATATTTTTTTTTATGTCCCAAACGTTGTCTTTCTGTGCTTATTTGATTAATGCATTCACATTTGTATTTGAACCCTAATACTCATAAGTAGAGATAGAATATCTTGTAGCTTTGTTGTTGAAATTGTGAATGCATTAATCAACAAGACTTACTTATTCCAACAAGACAACAAGACAACAAGACTTACTCCAGTGACAAAAGGATTTGGCCTCAGAGTTTGAGGTGGAGGATCTTGACCAGATGTACTATTTCTTTGTTGGTGCAGACCTATCGACTCTCGGAATGAGATCCACTCACAAGACCATTCTATATGCCCTTGAGCTGGATCGACTCTTTTGATTCTCACTGGAATCTCAATTCGATAGATCCACAGGTCCTTTTTGTAGTCTCGGGATCTCACGAGTTCAAACATCAAGCCTTGGAACCTTTCTTTTCCTGAATCCCCGAGAGGTGATATTGACATTTCTCCTCTCGTTCTTGCTACTCGTGAATTTGCGAGTTGAAGGCTCGAACTTTCGTTCCTTTATCTCTTGAGTCCCCGAGACGTGAGAGGTCAATGGGGTGTTGACTCCTCCCTATAGGTGATGTGTTTCCACTGGTTTAATTCCCAGGCCCACTGTGCAGTTTTTCCTCGTGTCCCCTCCGTGCCTCGACTCTCGGCACTTCATGACTTTTTCAATCAAAATTAACTCCTCTCAACCTCCGAACCCCCAAGATGTGAAATGTGATGGGGTTCCTGATCCAACGGTCCTCCAATGTCCTGGATCCGATGAATATCCTCTCTCCTCGCAATTTCGCCTCTCGTGAATTGGAACACTCTATATTTCGGCTCTCACCCGATGAACCTCCAAGTTCGTGAGATCCCTAGATCTCTGCCACCTATCCTCCTCCTAACGGACGGTTGCGATTCTCTCGTGGTTTCGCAACTTAGAAACTTTCAGGACAAGAGTCTTGTCCTCTTACCCTCTGATATGCCGAAATGGAGAAATTTTGACATACATCGATGCGGGTCCCAAGAGGAACTTCCCACCTTTTCAAAATTTCAGACTTCTTGACTTCATGAATCCGGATGCTGTGCTCTCAGATATCTGACTCACGAAACCCTGAAATGGTCAACAAAGGTTCAACCTTCATGTCGAAAAGTGTGCCACCTGTCCACTCTCAGATGGACGGTCCTGATTCTCTTCGCAGCTTCGCCACTCGCGAAGTTGAATGATTTCCTTTTTTGACCTCCGATGCCCAAATTCCCGATACGGGTGATCTCGCGACACGTGTCCTTCCAATCGGATGGCTCAAATTTTCTCGCTATTTCGAGACTTTACCTTTCACAATCTCGCGAGTCTCGCTACAATACTTTCGGTTCTCCAACTCACGAAACCCTGAAATAGTCAACAAAGGTTTTAAACCTTAAATCCCTTGCTCCTCTACATGATCTGACTGCTTCCGGGACTTCGCGAATTCCCCTCGAAGAATTCCGACCATCAAATTCCTCCTTGACGATTTCTGCGAAATGAACACAGTGTTCCTTCGCAAAACATATCCACCAATGAACCAACTTTGTTGCGCCTTCTTCTGGAGATTCAAGGGACTATCTCTTCTGAGATTTTACCACAACCTAGAGTCTTCAAAAAGACTCTTTCATGCACTCCTTGCGACAATTTGTCAAATGCTTTCGTGTATTTGAATTCTTCGACTCTGTGCACTCTCTGCGACAACAGTCTTTTCCACAACTTCATCAAGTTACGAACTCTGAGACTCTTCTCGGCCTGCGCACACCTTGCATGGCTCATGTGCTTATATTTCACTTCTGCGAGAATGAGAACAGTGTTATCTCTCTTGAGCTTGCAAAGACAAACTCTGACTTCTTTCAACGCACACCTTGTGGACAATTTCACTACACTCCTTGCAGGAAAACTCTTCCTCAGACAAAGAAACAATTGAAACTCATTCTGTACTCACCCTCTCTTCAGATTTCAGACATTCATCATGAAATCATACATTCACACATCAAAGAAAATGCATAATAGGGAGTAAACAATCATGAGCATAACATTCAATCATGCATACACAGAAAGTATTTGAACACCATGATTCTGAATCAAACTTCATATATTAATCTCAGAACTTCTGTACATGGGTTCTTCTACACAGTTTTTTGCTTCTGCTCTCCTATGATCTCTCTTCTCGTGCTGTTAATTGTTACAATGATACAATGAGGGTGTCTATATCCGTTTTCCCTCTGGCTCCTAAAACTGTCTAATCTAAGAATTCAAAGCTACCTTCCTACATTAACTAACATAAATGCCTTCTTAGTCCTTCATATGAGAGCGGGATTCTCAAGGTCTTACTACAATCTACATTACGCTCTTTCTTAATTGTTTCATTTATGTTTGGCGCATCCAACTTGAAAACATTTCAAACAATTTATCATGTGCCCAAAATGTGTTGGTGTGTGCCCCACACTCACTTGATGTTGGCGATACTCCTACATCATACTCCCTCGCTTGAAACGTTTCATGGGCTTCTGTCCATGAACTCTCACATGGTCTGCCCATGCTTCTGGATATCTGCTTCATTTTCCCAGTTGGCATCTTCAACAGGATGTCCCTTCCACTTGACCAAGTATTCAAAGTATTCCTTTCTCCTGGTCCTCTTGCTAACTCTTTTGTCTAGTATGATTTTCATCTATAGCTTCTCTGCAACTGACATCTGTTTAGTCCACTGAACCTCTGGTTGTTCACTATCTTCTCTAGCTTTGTATGGGTAAAAATATGAGACATTGAATATCGGAGAAATTCCAATCCCATTAGGTAATTCAATTTCATAAGCATTTGCCCCAAATTTCTTCAAGACCTTACATGGTCCGATCTTCTTCATCTTCAATTTGTTATATGTCCCCTTCAGGAAGCTTTCCTTTCTCAAATGTGCCGGAATCAAATCACCAACCTCAAATTGAAGTTGTCTCCTATGTTGATCGACTCTACGCTTATACTCTTGGCTCGAGTTTTGCAGTCACTCCTTCACCTGGCTGTGAAATTCCTTCATTGCTTCTGTGAAATCCTCTACACTAGCACTCCTAGTTGCATTATGTTCTGAATCTCTCAATTCAGAAAATCCTCTTAGTTGCATCCCATAAACAATCTGGAATGGACTCTACCCTGTGCTTTTGTTGGTTGAATCATTATAAGTAAATTCTGCCTGTGGCAGAATATTCTCCCACTGACTGTGGTGTTCTATCACCAAGCTCCTCAGCAAGTCTCCCAAAATTCTGTTCACAACTTCTGTCTGTCCATCCATCTGAGGATGATAAGATGAAATGAACGACAAGTTTGTTCCCATATTTTTCCATAAGGTTCTCCAGAAGTGTCCCATGAACTTGGTGTCTCGATCCGAAATTATGCTCCTTGGTAAGCCATGAAGTCGAATGACCTCTTTGAAAAACAGATTCGCAATGTGAATTGCGTCACTGTTTTTCTGACACAGTATGAAATGTGCCATCTTAGAAAATCTATCCACCACCACAAAGATCGAGTCAAAGCCTCTTTGTGTTCTTAGCAACCCCAATATGAAGTCCATGCTTATTGCATCCCATGGCCTGTCAAGTATGGGTAACGGTTGATAAAAGCCCGCATTCTACCTCTTTCCTTTTGAATGGTGATAAATTATGCATTTCTCCATGAATATTTTGACGTCTACTCTCATTCCTATCCAATAATATGACTCATTTATCTTTGAGAACGTCTTGTCATGACCGAAATGTCCAACCAATCCTCCACTATGTTTCTCCTTCAACAGATTCTCCCTCATGGAGCATTTTGGAATACAAAGTTGATTACCCTTAAACAATAATCCTTCCTGGATCATGTATTCTGTCCATTGGCTTATGTCCCTGAGAATTGGATTCTCAGTTGCTTCATACACTTCTTTAAAATCTGGATCATCTCTGTACATGTCCCTGAGATCATCAAAACCCAGTGTTTTAACTCTGAACTCCTGCAACAACAAACATTTCCTTCTCAAAGCATCAACAACTTTGTTAGCAGTTCTAGAAATATGTTTAGTTACAAAAGTAAAGTTCTGCATGTATTCCACCCATTTAACATGTCTTTGATTCAACTTCTCTTGTTGAGTCACAAACTGCAAAGCATGATTGTCACTGTATAAGACAAACTCCTTAGGGATCAAATAGTGTCTCCACTTCTTCAATGCCTAAATAATAGCATAGAACTCCTTGTCATACGTGGAGTATTTAACTTTCACTTCATTCAAATTCTCGCTGAAGTATGCTATCGGCCTGTCTTCTTGGCTCAATACTGCCCCTATTGCAAATCCACTTGCATCACATTTTACCTGAAATTTCTTTTTAAAATCCGGCAACACCAAAATTGGTTGTTCCGTGATTTTCCTCTTCAACAAATTGAAGCTCTTCTCAGCCTCTTCTGTCCAGTGAAAATACTTGTGTCTCTTCTTCACTGTGTCCATCATCAGTGCACTAATTCCACTGAAATTCCTGATGAACTTCCGGTAGAAACTAGCCAATTCATGAAAACTTCGAACTTCAAAGATATTCTTCGGTGATGGCCAATTCTTAATTACCTCCACCTTATCTGGATCCATCCTTAATTTATCTATTGAGATAACAAACCCCAAATAAATGAGCCCTGTCTTCATGAATGAGGATTTCTTCATGTTTACCAGCATCTTCTCTTACTGTAGCCTCTTCATCACTGTAGCTAAATGTTTCATATGCTCTTCCTCTGTTTTACTGAAAATCAGTGTGTCATCCAGATACACAATGAAAATTTTTCCGATGAACTCCTTCAAGACCTCATTCATCAACCTCATGAAGGTACTTGGTGCGTTTGTTAAGCCAAACAACATAACAAGACATTCATACAACCCTTCGTTAGTCTTGAAGGTTGTCTTCCATTCATCACCTTCCCTCATACGAATCTGGTGATATCCACTCTTCAAATCAATCTTCGAAAAAAATTTGGCCCCACTCAAGAAATCCATCAAATCATCCATCCTTGGCAATGGAAATCTGTACCTGATGGTTATCTTGTTGATTTCCCTTGAGTCAGTACACATCCTCTAGCCTCTGTCTTTCTTCGGACTGAGTACTGTCGGAACAACACACAAACTCAAGCTTTCTCTAACCAACCCTTTGTCCATTAAGTCCTGGACCTGTCTTTTGAATTCTTCACTCTCCTATGGAGTCAATATGTATGCTGCTTTGTTTGGTAAACTAGCTCCAGGTATGAGATCAATAGGATGACTCACACTTCTGATCAGTGGCAACAAACGAGGTAGTTCATCCACTACTATGTCAACAAACTCTTCCAACAATTTCTGAACCTCTTCTGGTAAATCATCTACCTTTGTACTGGTTAAAACAATTTTACGCTTCCTGACCACAATGAATTATGGTTCCTCCTTCTTCTTAACCCTTGTAAGAAGTTCCTTCCCACTCATGAGAAGTATAGTGTTGCTTACTCCAGGTTTCACTTCTTTGTCCTTAATTGGCAACAACATATGAGTTCTCCCATTCTTCTCTAGGGTGTATGTGTTCTTCCTCCCATCATGAATCACCTTTTTTTCATATTTCCATGGTCTACCCAACAATAGATGATAAACATCCATGGGAATAACATCACAGAGTATGTCATCTTTATACCCTCCTATTTTAAATTCAACTAAACATTGTTTAGTGACATTTACCTGATGTCCTTTTTGTAGCCATGAAACTCTGTATGGGCTCGGATGTTCAATAGTATCCAACTCCATATTTTCTACCATCTCTGTAGAAATGAGATTATCTGTGCTACCACTATCCACAATGACTTTGCATACCCTATCCTTGGTTTTGCAAGCAGTCTGAAAAAGACTGTTTCTTTGCACTGGATTCTCCACTTCCTTCTCTAGCGTTAAGAGAACTTTTCGCATCATTAGTGATATTCCGCCTTCATCATCCTCTGCCTCAACATTCTGCCTCTGTTCTTCGGCGATGTGAGCTTCACCACCTTCTTTCTTCTTATATGGAAATTCATAAGACTTGTGTCCATTCTTTCCACATGTGAAGCATTTCACCACTCCACCTCTTCCTCTTCCTCTACCTATGGTACGAGGAGAAATGTTTCCGTCAGCATACTAACCTTTCTGTTCGGTATGTTGTCCTCTCTATGAGCTTCCACCTCTCTCAATTTGAGTCTAAGGTTTCTTCCACTCTTCTTTTGGTTTCTAATTTCTATCCTGGGCAACTGATTTGCCTCTGGGCTGACTTCTGCCTCGGCCTCTTTGAACTTATTTTCATCTCAGCTTCTCTTTAGCTTTTAGAGCCATATGATAAGCATATTCCACCGTTCGGATGGTCATCATGCTCATATAATCCTAAATGTCGTATCTCAGACCATTCATGTACCCAACAACTTTCTCATCATCACTTTCGCGATGACCTACCCTAATGTTCAGTCTATAGAATTCTTCAGTGTACTCCTTTACTGTCATTAGCTTCTGTCTCAAATTCTGCATTCTCCGAAATAGAGTAATTTGGTAGTCCCTGGGAATGAATTTCACCTTCGTCTTCGCAATCATCCTATCCCAACTATTGATATTCTGGTTGCCTTTGCAGCGTCTGTCAGCTTGTAGCTCATCCCACCACAATGTTGCATGTCCTTTCAATATTGTGACAACATGTTTGACCTTTTTGTCTTCCTCGACATATTCATAGTCAAAATATATGTCCAAAGATCTAATCCAGTCTAGAAGCTCTTCGGCATCCAGGTTTCCTTCGCATACTGGAATATCCAGTTTTTCCTTAGCACCCATTCTTGCAACAACCCTAATCAGGCATTCATTTGTTGCATATTCTACTATGACTTCTTCTCTTTCATGTCCAGCCTCATCTTCACTTTCAAAATCACTGACATCTCCAACACCAGCTGTGTGCCTCTGTGATGTCTCCATGTCCTCAAGTCTGGCACATATGTCACACATCTCTCTTTACATGGCTGGATTTGGCACCTGCCTACCCCTTCCTCTTTGCATTTCCCTCTCCTCTAGTGGATCGGGTGTTTTCCTGTCTCTCCTTCTCGGTGGCATGGTGAATCTTCCTTTATCACTTTCCCTATCTAAAATATACAAACAAATTCAAGCTCTGATACCAAAACTGGTGCAAACCTATCGACCCTCGGACCGAGATCTGCTCACAGGATCGTTCTATATGCCCTTGAGCTAGATCGGCTCTTTCTATTCTCACTGGAATCTCAATTCGATAGATGCACAGGTCCTTTTCGCAGTATTGCGATCTCACAAGTTCAAACATCGAGCCTTGGCACCTTTCTTTTCCCGAACCCCCGAGAGACAATATTGACTTTTCTCCTCTCATTCTCGCTACTCGCGACTTCGCGAGTCGAAGGCTCGAACTTTCGTTCCTTTATCTCCCAAGTCCCTAAGATGCGAGAGGTCAATGGGGTGTTGAATCATCCTTATAGGTGACGTGTGTCCACTTCTTTAATTCCTGGGCCCACTGTGCAATTCTGCCGCATGTCCCCTCTGTGCCTCAGCTCTCGACACTTCTCAACTTTTGCAATCGAAAGTAAATCCTTTCAATCTCCGAACCCCAGAAATGTGAAATGCGATGGGGTTCCTGATACAATGGTCATCCCGTGACCTAGATCCGATGGCTATCCTCACTCCTCGTGATTTTGCCTCTCGTGACTTGGAGCACTCTATCTTTGGGATCTCACCCAGTGAACCTCCGAGTTCGCGAGATCCCTAGATCTCTGCCACCTGTCCTCCTCCTAACGGATGGCTAGGATTCTCTCACGGTTTCACTACTTCAGAACTTTTGGGACAAGAGTCTCGACCTCTTACCCTCTAATATGCCGAAATGGAGAAATTTCGACAGGTCATCTAAGCGGGTCCCACGGGGAACTTCCCGCCTTTTCAGAATTTCAGACTTCGTAACTTCGCGAATCCGGATGTTGTGCTCTTAGATATCCGACTCACGAAACTCTGAAATGGTCAACAAAGGTTCGAACTTCATGTCGACAAGTGTGCCACCTATCCACTCTCAGATGGACGGTCCTGATTCTATTCGCAGCTTTGCCTCTCGCGAAGTTGAATGATTTCCCTTTCTGACCTTCGATGCCCGAATCCCCGATACGGGTGATCTCGCGACACGTGTCCTTCCAATCAGACAACTCAGATTTTCTCGCTATTTCGGGACTTCACCTTTCGCGATCTCACGAGTCTCGCTACAAGAATTTCGGTTCTCCAACTCACGAAACCCCAAAATAGTCAACAAAGGTTTTAAACCTTAACTCCCTTTCTCCTCTACACGATCCAATGGCTTTCGGGACTTCATGAATTCTCCTCTGAGAATTCCGACTGTCAAATTCCTCCTTGATGATTTTTGTGAAATGAACACAGTGTTCCTTCACAAAACTTATCTACCAGCGAACCAACTTTTTTGCACCTTCTTCCGAGAATTCAAGGAACTATCTCTTCTGATCTTTTACCACAACCTAGAGTCTTCAAAAAGACTCCTGCATGCACTTCTTGCGACAATTCGTCAGATACTTTCGAGTATCTGAATTCTTCAACTCTGCGCACTCTCCGTGACAACAATCTTTTCAACAACTTCCTCAAGTTACGAACTCTGTGACTCTTCTCGGCCTGCGCACACCTTGCACGGCTCCTGTTCTTATATTGCACTTCTACGAGAATGAGAACAATGTTATCTCTCCTAAGCTTGCAGAGACGAACTCTGACTTCTGTCAACGCACACCTTGTGGACAATTTCACTACACTCCTTGCAGGAAAACTCTTGCTTAGACAGAGAAACAATTGAAACTCAGTATGTACTCTCCCTCTCTTCAGATTTTAGACATTCAACATGAAATCATACATTTGTGCATCAAAGAAAATGCATAACAGGGAGTAAACAATCATGCGCATAACATTCAATCATGCATACATAGAAAGTATTTGAACACCATGATTCTGAATCAAACTTCATATATTAATCTCAGAACTTCTGTACATGGGTTCTTCTACACAGTTTTCTGCTTCTACTCTCCTATGCTCTCTCTTCTCATGCTGCTAATTGTTACAATGATACAATGAGGGTGTCTATATCCATTTTCCCTGCGACTCCTAAAATTGTCTAATCTAAGAATTCAAAGCTACCTACCTACATTAACTAACATAAATTCCTTTTTAGTCCTTCAGACGAGAGCGGGATGCTCAAGGTCTGATTGCAATCTACAGTACGCTCTTTCTTAATTGTTTCATTTAAGTTTGGCGAATCCAGCTTCAAAATGTTTCAAACAAGTTATCATGTGCCCAAAATGCATTGGTGTATGCCCCATGCTCGCTTGATGTTGGTGATGCTCTTGCATTATTTGTATTAGAAGTGTGACATAGATCAGATGAGGTCTTCCTCAAATAGGGGATACTGATGAGGTTCGATATGATGGGCTGCAAGTCCATGAATACACTTATGATGAAAAATATGAAGAAGTTGAGTGATTCTACTTCAGATTCATATTTGGTGGATCCCATGATGTGAAGGTAGTTGATTGGATCCTTGATGTATCTGGTTAACACCAGGTGAAATATTTGATTTCTAGTAAGCACCCTGAGCCAATTTATGGTAGAGCCGAGATACTACCATTGGTTTGCAACAAAGCATGTGTTAAGGTACCCACATGGTACAATTGGATATGGCCTTAGATATATCTCAGGTTGTGAAGTGAGGCTGCAGGCATATACAAATTGTGATTGAACATGAAGTGTATTAGTAAGATTGAGCACCTTTGGGTGCTGCTTCATCTTGGGATCAGTTACAATTTCATGAAAGTAGGTTTGTGTAGCACTCGATATAGTGGAGACAATGTATATCAAAATTCATAAAGCAGTGTGGCTTCAGAAGCCTCTTGCAGGACTTCATCTGAGACATGATGCAGAAGGCAGTGAATATCCAGTACATATCCAGAGATGAGTAGATTGTAGATCATCCAAGAAATTATATAGAAGGGAGCAGTGAAGCTCAAGTATATAGAGAAGAGAATAATGTATCCCTGACTGAGAGGGTGTGTTGATGATTTGAAACATCAGGAAAATATTCACAGGGGTGTACCTGTGGCCCAGGTGTATTCTTTGAAGGACATAAGACTCTAAGTGATGTTGTTTCTCTAGGAGGAATCATCGGGCTTCATTCTCCCAGGATTGGTGGTTTAACCAGTGGAGAATGATAGATTCACTTACAAGGGTTTACCAGTAAGTGAAACTCACTCACAAGGGTGTACTTGTGGAGGTGAGTGGCCTAGGCGTAGCCTTCAGGATAGAAGACTCAAAGTGCTTTTATTGCTCCATTGTGTGGTTGTATCGGGCAACATTCTCCCAGGATTGGTGGTTTACATGTAAGTGACACTCAGTCACAAGGGTCTACTTGTGGTGGTGAGTGGCCCTGTTAAGAATCAAGTGGAACTTCTCCTATATTTGGTTGTAGACCAATGGAGATAGGATACCTTTATCACAAGGGTGTATGTGTGGTAAATGGTCCAAGGAATAGTCCTTACTTACATGGGTTTACTTGTGTATGTGAGGTTCTTGAGGTGATTCCATGTACCATATAACATCGGAGGTCATTCTCCCAGGATTGGTGGTTTAACCAACCAAGAATGGTAGATTCACTCACAGGGGTTTACCTGTGGTGAAATTCACTCACAAGGGTGTATTTGTGGACATGAATGGTCCAGGTATGGTAGTATTTAAGACCTGAGGTGATAAACACACTTGTGTGGATATGGATCATCAACATGGATAATGAAGAAACTTTTCTATGACAAAATAAATCCAAGTATGGAGAATGTCTCCCTTGTTCAGAAGGAGTGTTGAATTTTTTCAACTTCAGGCAGTCATTCTCCATAAGAAAATACAATGAAACGATTGAAGAAGAATCCAAAAATAACAAGAAGAAAATAAAATACAAGAAGATCAAGTTTCCTCCATTGAAGCATTGAAGAAACACTTGTAAAAGAAAAAAATAAAATAAAATAAAGTTAAAGGACAAAAATGACAAGCCGTCCCTACCAGTAAAATAAGGTGACTTGACTAGTATAAATAAAGGCAAGTTGATTTCATTATTATACATCTCATCAACTCTCCTATTCTAGTGCACATTATCTAGTTGCATTTGCAGTTACCGGTTTCTAATTGTGCCAGTTATGTGGTGTGCTATATTGTTATAGTGTTGCACCATACTTGAGGGATCTTCCTCACACAAGGGAGAAAATTTCAATGTGCTTGGATGAAATGAAGGTTCTGCTATGAAATCTAACAAAATACTCGACTCAAAATCTATAATATCTAATTAAAGACTCGACTCAATGTCTACGGGATCTAAGTTAGGAGAAGGAAGAGATTCCTTCTTGTGCAGGGTTGAACGCATGGGGCAGGTCACTACATAATTGACCTGTAGCGGGGTGAACATCATTGGCATGTAAGGACCATTTAGGGAAGGTGGATGGTTGACCATCAGATGAGGGTCAATGAATGAAAGTTGGTCGATCATTACTATCTTTTCGTTGTGAGGGAAACACATCACTCGAAAGAGAGTAGACACAAAATCTCTCATAATGTAGAGATAGTCTTGCCTAAGGAGTAGGTTAAAGTCCAAGGGGTCGTGAACTACCATCACATCGACATAGACCATTTTTCCTCCCAAAGTAACCAAAAACTAAGGAAGGATCCCTAAAGGTTGACTAAATCATCTGTCAAAGGTCAATAGATTCAGAGTCACGAGCAAAAGGTGTAGGGAACCAAAAAATTTCCAAGAATTCATGGATAAGATGCTAACATAAGAACCTTCATCTATTATTGTGTTAGGAATATTCCTATCACAAACTTGTACAGTGATTTGGAAAGGAATGTAAGAGGGAAGATGAGGTTCTGTCAAATGATTCCAATCAATATAAATCATCTGATTTCTTGAAGGGGGTGCCATCGGGAAGGGCGGAGTGCCCCCTTGTCTGGGTGAATCAGTATTAACGAGGTAGACTTGAGCGACATCCTCACTCTTTGAACGAGGAGTTGGATCAATGCATGGTGGAATTAGGTCAACCACTGTGGTTTCACTTTTCAAGGGAGGAGTGGGATCGACCAAAGGCGAAACCGGATAAACCACTTTGGAACTCTTCAGAGGAGGAGTGGGATCGAACGATGGTGTAACGGGATCAACCACTTTGTCACTCCTCAAGAGAGGATTGGTATCAACCAATGATGAAACCAAATCGACCACTTTGGTACTCTTCATATGAAGAGTGGGATCAATCGATGGATGAACTATATCGACCACTTTGTCCCTCTTTAAGGGAGGAATGGGATCAACCGATGACAGAACCAAATCAACCACTTTGGCACTCCTCAAGGGAGGAGTGGGATCGATCGATGACAGAAACAGATCAACCACTTTGGTACTCTTCAGATGAAGATTGGGACTAACCAATGATGGAGCTGGATCAGTCACTTGGGTTTCAGTTTTTATATGAAGAGTGGGGTTGATCGATGATGGAACTGGATTAGTCACTTGGGTTTTTGGTTCAACCGAGTATGAAACTAGATTGACCACCTGATCAACCAGACTGATCGGGGATAGAACTAGATTGAACATTCCATCAACCAATGACGGTTTGGGATAAATATTATGATAACCAGTTGGAAGTTGAATATTTTCCAAAATATAAGAACCCTCATCCATATGAGGGAAAAGGTGAGAGTAATGATCACTTTCGCATAACAAGCAAGGAAATTTTATAGTTCTCTTCTTCTTACCAACCTTAATGTCACTAGATAACTGGGTGTCACCAACATTTCCTACAAGGGATGATGGCGTGGAAGAACACATTTCTAAGACCTTGGGGAGACTAGGGAAATCCCTCTGAAAGTGGTCACGCTTACAAATACTACAAGGGAATTTGGGTTTAGGATTCTTTTTTTTAATATTGTCGACTTTATCAACACTCCCAGTACGATTAACCATAGTTGGTTTCTTGGATCTAACATGATCTGATGTGGTTGGAGGCTTGGTCCCTTTCTGGTTCTTCTTCTTCTTCTCTTTCTGTTTCTTCTTCTGTTTATCAACTTGGCTAGTCGCTTTAGAGATTTCACTAGGAGAAGAAGGAGAAAATGAAGGAGACCTGATGGGTGAAGAAGGAAAAAGGTCGACATGAGTTTGATGTGTGGGTGGTGTTCTTACATCTGAAGCACTGGGTGCATTCTAAGCATTGGGAATATTCAATATCACTAGAGTGGGGAACAACCAAACCGATAGTCCAATAGTGAGTCCCAGAAAACTCAATGTGGAAATGCAGGGAGGACCAACGTTTCCAAAAGAAGAAAAGGCGAAAGGTTACCCGGGAAAAGGGGTTCCCCCATTGATACTCTCAGGAGTTGATTCCATTGAAACTGACTCGACCTAAGGTCCACTAAGTAAAACAAACAAAACACACTACAAATATGAGAAGCAACCAATCAAACAAACCTTCCCATAATGAAACCACTAGTTGGTGATGAAATCCAACATCGTGATGAAGGATCAAATCCTGTCACTAAGAGGGGGGGGTGAATCAGTGACATAATAATATGATCAATTTTTTCTTTTGCTAATGTAAAAAAAAATTTAACACAGTATTTTGTCGTGGAACCCAATTGGCAAAACCACAAACACTTTTCTATTAACTGCAAAAATATGTTTTACATGTTACATATAAGGAAGATGTTCTTCCTCTTAGATCAACACCCATTGATTGAGATGCACCCACACCCTTTTTCACCAGCACCAACTGGTAGTATATTACAACCCCCTATTTAGTCATCTACACCTGACAAGGAAGCACCTACTCCCTTGCAGGCTCCAACCTTCCCTTGCACCTCCCAACAAACCTTAATTTATGAATCTGGAAAACTTTGGTTTCTTGTCTTGACTGCTCCTCTCTCTCCTTATGTCTTATGATCTTCGATGTATCTTCTACAGTCCAATAAAGGTCTTCTATATCAAACACTGGACATCACAATTGCTTCCCTGTATCTTTCTATATTTTTATCTTCAATGTCTCTACAATAGTCACACATCTCATTCACATCTCAATTATATTTATAAGTCTTTAAAATATTCAAAAAAAATCTTCACAACCATCACACCTCTTCATCTAAATGACCATTGATTATTGATAACATATTTATTAGCAAATTTTAATCAACATAACACAATTATCATTATTCTTCGATTTAGTTCCATCTTTTAATGCATAAATTATTTAACTGAGATTCAATTTAACTGTGTCCCTTTTTTGTTTTCGTGCAACTTACTGTTTTTTGTGTTACTGTAGGATTTCTAAAATAATTGTAAACCCAATTGACACATATAGAAAACATGTTTATCAACCCACAATAACATATTCATGTGCACTATGCACACTTCCTACACTTCCATGCTTGGAGAAACCTTAGAATTCGAACTCACCAGTTGCCTTGGAAAAAAGAATGTGTTTGTTGTTCAAATGAATTATGTCATCCTTCATTGTACATTTCAATCTTCTTTTGGTTCTTGTAACCTTCTCAAAATGAGAAAGAACTAAATGATTTGTATCCAGTTCATCTCCTCCCTGTTCAATATAACCAAATTCATCATCGGCGTCTTCATTTAAAGATGGTTCTTCATCTTCATTCAATTCAGTTTTAACTTCCTTTGCAGTTAGTGGATCCTATTCTGCATGTCCATGGTTTCACTAAACATGGCGATTCTCCAAACTTATCATTTTGATAAATCTTCTGACGATTTGGCGATCCTCCAGACTTGGAATTATGCCAAATTTATTCAACCAATTTGGTGGTTTCATTGTTCGTTTCCACCCACCAAAATGGACCTTAATCCCACGATCACCCATATGACCGACACGCCACATAGTTATATAAAAAATATTTATTCAATGGTCTTATTCACTTTGACCAAAAGGTAGGGGGCCTGACAAGTCATCCAAGGATCTGGGCTGGTGATCTTCATGTGAAGTCTAAGCACCCAGAGCCTCCACCATACCCTTTCACTACGTGTCGATATGGTATGGAGAGAGATATGCTTATAAACCACTCATTTTTTTTCGCACTAAGCATGTGGGAAAATCCCAACGTCATGTGGGTTAATTAGCACCATCGATCACATGATCGGACAGTTTCTGAGTCTTCGTGTCTTAATTTTTAAGCTCCCCTGCCCTCTCTTCCCTATGAAAGAATTCCTCCTTCCCATAGCTAGGGCATTGTTTCAACACTTCTTTCTCTCATTCGCATGTCCAATTTATTTTTGGATTGAATTGTGTCAGGTTGCTTAGCTTTCACTCTCTCCCTAAACTTGTTTCTTGATAGAACGGATTTCCTTGGGATCCTTCAAAAACATGATAAATCTTGTAACATCTACAACATCAGGTGCACTTGGAAACACTTTTGTAATAGCATGCTTGCATGCAATCAACTCTTCCATGAGAGAATAATCAATTTGAAGATGGCCATAGGTATCACAGAATACCACATCAAATTTTTCCTTTTTTGCTCTGCGTACAGCCCGAGACAAAACTGAGGTTGACTTAACTTTTTCTTCTTCACCTATGACAATCTCCGAATTGGTCCTTTTTTCCCATACTTCTAGTTGATCACTGGATTCTTCTTGAAATGTATCACTTGCTGCCATTAGGACATTTATTCCCTCATTTTTAAATTTGTAAGAAAGTTCCTAAATATGTCGTCTTTCATCCTCCATTAACACCAACAATCACGATCATAGTTGGTCACTTGAAGCCAAGTTGAAGTTATAAATTAGAGATCAGTTGTTACACAAGGAGTTTGGCTATAATACCCAAATCATTTTCGTTATGGTAGAGTGCATATTGAATTTTTTCATGAAGAGACCCGATGATTAGTGTCTCTTCATTTTCTGAACCACTAAAAGCAACATAAGATGAAACTGGGTCAATGGGCACTATGTTGTTAAGAATAGAATTAGAACCTTCCCCTGTTGGTTTTCTTATATCTGATTTCCAATTTTATAGTTGGATGAACAATAGTTTTATAAGGATCTGCCTTGCATAACCTACAAACAATGGTTGTATACAATGGATCCCATGTATTATATTTTATAAGTTGAAGATCAGATTTACTAGGTGTGTGTCCAATCACTTCTAAGCTTTTCAATCTATTGGAATTCACATAAGAAGGTATGACCCTTTTTCGTTTACACAAGGCTAATTGTTCCTCATATTTCCCAGAACCAATATCTATTTTAACTTATTGTTGTGCATTTGTTAATCCATTAGTTTTTTGAGAAACTTGTACAACATCAACATGGTCAGTATTTTCTTGAGAAAATTGTACAAAATCAACACGATGAAGATTTTCTTTAGAAACTTGTACAACATCAACTTGAGAAAAATCCCTAGTATATAGCAAGTAAGCTTGAAGATCCTAAGGCATGATCTTCTCATTACAATTCTTAATTCACATTGCTTATCTATCAATGCCAACCATCTTCTATGCCATCATACTACCTCATCAATGGCTCTGTCAACATAGATATGTCATCATGTTCTTCACATTTGTCAATGTCATTCCAGTCACCATAATATCAACATGTTTGAAATGTATGCAGCCTTAGTATCCATGTATCAATCATGATTATGCAGTAGAGTTGATATTTTCAATGTGAATTCCATCTCTTTAGGTGGGAAGACTGTCCTTATCTATGTTATAGTGGTGCAAGGTCGTTAGATTTCAATATGCTTCTCGAGCAAGATTATGTATATTCTATGCATGTTGTGGTGTCTACGCTCTTTTGAGTGATGGATTTCCATCACAATGGAATCATTGTCACTATCGACCAGATGACATATGATAATCACCATCTTCATTCGGTGTTAGTTCACGCTGCCCCTTTATGTCTTCCTAGTGTTCGTGTAGACTCTACCTTGCCATAGATAAATTATGTGGTGTTTTATCCTCAATGTTCAGTTGCTTCTAATAAGGAACCTGTAAAATCATGTTTTCCTTCTCGAGACATGGTCTCAAAAATTGATCCAATGGTTTATCCAATGGGGGCATGGGAGCCCTTGCTTCCCCCTCTTGGTCCAAGTGATCTCGAATTTCCTTTTGAGTATGATCTCGCTATTTGTAGATCCTCAAGCCCTTGTGTTTGTGATTCATTGCTGATGGAATATGGTCACTTTTCTTCTCCCTTTGGGACTATCAACCCTCCTCACTCATGTTATTTCTCAAATTTTAAATTCCCTTCGGATGAGGATATCCTTCAAGCCATGACTACAATTTATATACTATGGGAGGACTTACATCGTGGTTTGTGTTTTCTTCTCTTTTGGGAGACTTTCCAAGTTGACTACTGAAGAGACTCTTGGTCAAAGCCTAGCAACGGGCTCTACTTGAACCATTACTATGCATGAGTCGTAAGGTTGTGCAGTGCCTTGTACCATATTGTATAGTCTAGGATCTTGGAGACATTTTTCTTTGAATATTTTTCATTGTATTGATCCATTCTGATAGGTATTGACCTTGAAACTTGCCTATAGGTTAGGTTTTTACCTACTTGCATTTTTGTATTATCTGTTTCCTAGTTCTTTTGGCCTTAGGACCGACCCCACTGAATTGCGACACTGTCCTTCCTTGTTGATAAGTGTGTCATATTTTACATGGTAGAGCCTTCCTTCTATGGGTATCCTAGTTAGAACCTTGTTTTCCATTTGGTGTCCATGCTGAAGTAATTCATAGGAACGGGAGTCATGTTTAGTCCCGCCATGACTTTGTGTTGAAGCCTCATTTTTCTTCTTCATCTTTTTCTGGCCTTACCCACGGGACTCCCTAATGAGAATGGTTTGTTATCTTTCAAGCTCGCTTAAATTTTGAAAGCGACATCCAATGAAACTGTATTTTTTTTTTTTATCTCACCTAGATTAATTGAGAAAAGTAGCCTTCGTGGAGTCTTCTTTAAGCCCTTTTAAGACTCTCTAAAATTGAAAATATTGTCGAGCGATCTTGTTTCCCTTTATGCTCACCAAACTCAAATTTTAAGGCACATCTGTCCAGTGGTAGTTTACTCCTTTTTTGGTCTGGATGGATAATTTTATGAATAAAGGTATGCTCTAGGAACTTCGGTTCACTAGAAGAGTATTCTCAGGTGTAATTTTAACCCTTTTTGGGGCCTAAGTGACTAAACTTTTTAAAAAGGAACATTCTCCTTGGTTTTATTTTATCTCGTTTTTAGGCCTTAGATATTACTTACAAAAAAGGAACCCCCTCGGAGTCCATAGTTAAGCTCTTTTCAGACTCCCTAAATATGAAAATATTGTCGAGTGACCTTGTTATTTTCACACTCGTTAATTGGTCCAGAAAGAACATCTATTCAGCATGAGTTTAACCCTTTTTCCAGCCAATAGATTATTCTGAAAAAAGGTATGCCTTGGGAGACTGGTCTTGCCGAGAGAGTTCTCCTCAGTTATATTTTAGACTTTTTCAGGATAAGGATACTAAACCTAGAAAAATGATGTGAGTCCATAGTTAATCTACTTTTAGACTCCTTAAAATTGAAAAGATTATTGAGTGATCTTTTCTTAATCACACTCGTTAAAATGGTATTGAAGAGACATATTTTTGGTATAAGTTTAACCCTTTTTCGAACCGACTAGACTAATTGCGAAAAAAGAACTCCATGGAGTCTTCTTTAACATTTTTTCATACTCTCTAAACATGAAAAAAACATCGATATTACCTTCTATGGGCTTGTAAAAGTTCACATGGAAGGAGTCTTGTTGTGTCACGCTTAATCGCATTACGGGTCTCATCATTACATCTTTGGCCTAATTCTGGATCCATGTTGCTCTCAACTGAACCTTTAAAGCATTCCTTATATGCAAGCCTTGCAGTGCTTTTTGCCTTTGTGGTCTGACACCTTGACCCGTGGATGAATTTTTCATGAGTTTCCTTATCCTACACATGTCTCTTTTCCCTGAGAATCAGTATGTTCCATGCGCTTGGAACTAGTTTGCTTGCTTGCGACACTTGTTTCCTTCTCTGTAACGTAGCATTATTTTGTTATTTTTCAAGCTCGTTAAAAATTTGAAAAAGACAAAAGAAATCAAATATTCCAAAAAGAAGAGACGATATATCTTAATTATTTTTTTGGCAGCAATATAATCGCCCTTGGACAAAGAACATCCTTTTGTTTATTCTCCAAACATTGGGATTTAGTATGACCTTAGGAAGCTGTTCTCTCTACATATACATATGTCCTCCTCTATTTGGTTACTCTTCCAAACAAATGGAGTGTTTGTGGTGCCTCTTGTATCACAGACTTATGTTAATATTACACTGCCTAAGTCTAATCATATTTAGTGATTTTGTCGAAGGGAAGTTTTATCCAACCTGAGTTGGCCATTCTGCAATTTTTCTCTTGACTTTCATGAGTCGGTCATCCTGAGAGTCCATTCAAGTCCATATTCAAAATCGATGAAGTTTCATGCCTGATGAAGAAGATCCTCCAGTCTTTCCCTGACGGTATGTTGAATATCTCAGAGTAGTGAGTCTTACATTCCTATCATAATCCTAACTGAGTTGTTGCTAGATCTATGAATTCCTCATCTCCAATCACATGCATTAATGCTTCTTAAAGATTCATATTATATTGTACTTGAATATCATCGATTTACTTTTGATGTAGATCCATTGTGTATTTCTTGCGGCTATACTTTATATAGACATTTCTATGACATGGAGCTGCAATGTACTTTATTGCAAACCATGATTATTTCATCCCAAGCATGGGTATGCCCACCTCATAGAGATTATTACTTTTTTGCAGATAGAGACCTCCCAAACATTGGTCCTGGGCTCACTCGACTCTGTTCCTTCCCACTGGTAAAGATATTGTAATGTATTTCATCCATCAGTTGCTCTTTCGACCTAAGACATTAGGGGGCATTTGTTATAGCCCTAAAATTCTCTACCTATTCATACATGGAATTGACCTTTCTACTTGCACAATTTTCCAAATTACTGTTCAAGATCTCTCTTTAAAAAACCATTTTTTGGAACATGTACACACCCTGTTGCATTACTTATCACATACATACACTAGATGCATACTAAACAACCTGCTTTTACCTCCAAAAGTTGCAAGGAATTCGGTGGATTTTATGGGATATCGAGGGTTTCCCAACCAATTCACCCATTGTATCCCTTCCCAAAACCGAATAACTATCCTTTTTTCATATAAAAGGAGGTGTTGGGGTACCATTCCAACATCAAGCATTAGAATAGAGAAACTATGCCAAAATCCCTTCCCCTTTTAGCCCAAGATTTTCATCCCTTCCTGAGATTTCGCCTCAACATTCCCCTTCCATCCCTCTCCCTATATAATCCTTTCCCTACTTCCCAAGGAGATCAATTAATTGTGAGAGGTATTATGAGAATGATGCACTTGGAGCAGCAGTAAGAGGATCCCAGACAAGTTCGTGTAGCATCTGCCGACAAGAAGGTTGTAACTTTTTTAATCTTCACATTTGAATAAAATAAATTTTTTTATGTCCCAAACATTGTGTTTCTATGATTATTTGATTAATGCATTCACATTTGTATTTGAACCCTAACACTAATAAGTAGAGATAGAATATCCTGTAGCTTTGTTCTCTAAATTGTTTGTAGGTCAGCTTTGGGAGGAGACCAATAGTCCAAGAAACTACAAAGGAGGAGGAGGTCAACACCAGCCAAAAGTACCTAAGGTACACCATCTTTTTCTTCTCTTATCTTTTTAGGTCAAATTGTTTGGGGTAGTTTAGAAATAGGATTTTCTTTTAAGGGATATCAATGATCTTCCTATACTCCGACCCAATATAGTAATAGGGGGATTTTCCCCACTAGCAAGGATGAGCAGATGTCTCCACCGGTGGTGAGGAAGGTGGCCCCACCAAGTACCAACTAATAAGGAGCCATATTTTATAGGGAGTAACTACCTCAGGATCCAGTAGGAAGGAGAAGCCCCCCCATGACAGTTCATAGGAGATCAAACTTCAAAGGTAGTCAAGCTTTAGAGGGAGTCAAGACTAAGAGGGAGCATGTAGACTCATAGTGAGCACGACATCATAGATATTAAGTTGAATTAGAGGAAGAGCCAATCATTTAGAGGGAGTTCCCCCTCATATTCAGGTGGGAGAGAGACATCTTCTAGAATGGAAAAAAAAAGTTTCATGAGTTGAGGAGGCATCTAGGAGATGTGAGATCTCCTGGGAGGATACACTTGTTTGAGTAGACTTTTCTACACTGACAGTGGAGGCATCTAGTTAGGAGGAATGAGATATGGATTTTGTCTCAGTCATAGAGGGAGCAACCAGTGAGGCAGACTAGACAACAAGACTTACTTCAGTGACAGAGGGATTTGGCCTCAGAGTTCAAGGTGGAGGATCTTGACTAAGTGTACTATTTATTGGGATTAGAGGTGTGAGATAGATCAGATGAGATCTTCCTCAGATAGGGGATACTAATGAGGTTTGATATGATGGACTACAAGTCCATGAATACACATGTGAAGACAAATTTGAATAAGTTGAGTGATTCTACTTCAGATTCATATTTGGTGGATCCCATGATGTGCAGGTAGTTGATTGGATCCTTGATGTATCTGGTTAACACCAAGCGAAATATTTTCTTACTAGTAAGCACCTTGAGCCAGTTTATGGTAGAGACGAAATACTATCATTGGTTTGCAACAAATCATGTGTTAAGGTACTTGCATTGTACAATTGGATATGGCCTTAGATATATCTCAGGTGGTGAAGTGAGGCTATAGGGATATACAAATTTTGATTGGACAGGAAGTGTAGTAGACAGATTGAGCACCTTTGGGTGCTGCCTCATCTTGGGATCATTATGATTTCATGAAAGAAGGTTTCTGTAGCACTTGATACAATGGAGACAATGTATATCACAACCAATATCACAATTCATAAAGCAGTGTGGTTTCAGAAGCCTCATGCAGGACTTCATCTAAGACATCATGTAGAAGGCAGTGAAGCTCTAGTACATATCCACATATGAGAAGATTGCAGATCATCTGAGACATGATATAGAAGGGAGCAGTGAAGCTCAAGTATCTATAGAAGAGAAGAATGTATCCCTGACTGAGAGGGAGTGTTGATGATTTTCAACATTAGGAAAATATTCACAGAGGTGTACTTGTGGCCCAGGTGTAGTATTTGAAGGACATAAGACTCTAAGTGGTGTTGTTTCTCTAGGAGGAAGCATTGGGATTCATTCTCCTAGGATTAGTGGTTTAACCAGTGGATAATGATAGATTCACTTACAGGGGTTTACCTGTAAGTGACACTCACTCACAAGGGTGTACTTATAGAGGTGAGTGGCCTAGGCGTAGTCTTCAGGATAGAAGGCTCGAGGTGCTAGTATTCCTCCAATATGTGGTTGCATCGAGCATCATTATCCTAGGATTGGTGGTTTATATGTAAGTGACACTCATTCACAAGGGTGTAATTGTGGTGGTGAGTGGCCCTGATAAGCATCAAGTGGACCTTCTCCTATATTTGGCTACAAACTAATGGAGATAGGATACCTTTATCACAAGGGTGTATGTGTGGTAAATGGGCCCAAGCATAGTCCTTACTTACATGGTTTTACTTGTGGATGTGAGGTGCTTGAGGTGATTCCATGTGTCATATAACATCGGAGGTCATTCTCCCAGGATTGGTGGTTTAACCAACCAAGAATGGTAGATTCACTCACAGGGGTTTACCCATGGTGACATTCACTCACAAGGGTGTATTTGTGGACATGAATGGTCCAGGTATGGTATTCTTTGATACCAGAGGTGATAAACACACTTGTGTGTATATGGATCATCAACATGGATCATGAAGAAATTTTTCTATGACAAACGAAATCCAAGTATGGAGAATGTCTCCCTTATTCAGAGGGAGTGTTGAATTTTTGCAACTTCGGGCAGTCATTCTCCATAAAAAAATACAAATAAACCATTGAATAAGAATCCAAAAATAACAAGAAGAAAATAAAATACAAGAAGATCAAGTTTCCTCCATTAAAGCATTGAAGAAACACTTGTAAAAGAAACAAAATAAATAAAATAAAGTTAAAGGACAAAAATGACAAGTCGGCCTAATAGTAAAATAAGGTGACTTGACTAGTATAAATAAAGGCAATTTTATTTAATTATTACACATCTCCTCAACTCTCATATTCTAGCGTGCATTATCTAGTTGCATTTGTAGTTGTCAGTTTCTAGTTGTGCTAGTTATGTGGTGCACTATATTGTTATAGTGATGCACCATACTTGGGGGATCTTCCTCACACAAGGGAGAAACTTTCAATGTTCTTGGAACTATTCATTTTTCTGGTAATGTAGTCATGAACTTGGATTGAATTCCTTCTAGAGAAAAGTTTGTTGGGTTTTTCTCCCAAGTTCAGGTTTTCCCAGGATAAATCTTGTGTCTATTGTGCATGGAAATTTATCTGTGATTTTGTTATTTTTGCTATAGTTTTATTTTAGTTGCAATTTTTAGTGTGTAATTAATATAAGATAACAATGTCATTAAAATATGTTTTAAATCATAAAGTAATAAATATCAGATATGGAAATTAGAAAAATCAACAAATATTAGTATTAATGTCCATTTGTGTTTGGAGTTCAAATGAATGGGATAATTCCCATGCTATAGGTACTGTTTGAGATCATTGTAGCAAGAATTAGTCTAGGAAGGAACATAGAGAACCTCTTGCATATACAATGAGAGTTTTGAAATTATTCTTATACTAAGAGGGGGGGTGAATCAATATAAGATACTTTTTACTCTATTTAACCATTCATCTATCATTCATTAGTTGAGAAGCAATAATCACATATAAAATCAAATCACAATGCACATAGTTTAATATGGAAACCCAATCAGAAGAAAACCAAAAACTTCTATTTATAAATGTATGTAGGCACCAACCTACTGTTACAAATACTGTAAGAAACAACTTACTAGAGACACCAATCTCCTTAACTAAGAACCAACACAGTAAGATGTAGGCACCAACCTACTAGAGACACCAATCTCCTCAACTTAGCAAAAACTTAGCAACACCTATAGGCAACAACCTACTATTACAATATTTGAAAGAACCAACATGTTGGAGACACCAATCCCCCTCAACTGAGCACCAAATCAAAAATATATGTGTAGACACCAATCCAATATCTTTATGCACTGAGTAATTCTGAATTTACATACATGCTTCATTTCATAGACAATCCTTCAATCCCTAGTCACATGTATCCTCCATGCCATAGTGAGCCTCATAACATAATTCCCAGAATATGATCCCATACTACAACATCACAACCTCAAAATAGTGCACAATGAAGCATCACAACCTAAAAATAGTGCATGGTGAAGCATCACATACCTTCTTTCCTTCATAGTACACCTTGAGAACAATAAATCCCAAGAAAACCCCTCACAATTCTCTTGCACACGTTTAGATCCCAAAGAGACACCCCAACTCCTTTAGCACATCTCATATGACTTATGTGCACCTCATACTTGATATCTTGCTTAGTTTCACTACAAATTCACACATCTATCTTGTATTTATAGTAATTATGTCCCCTCTTTCAGGGTCAACCTCTAAAGATTGGCTGAGTCGACCTCAAATTTCTAGCTGGGTTGTCAAGCATAAAAATTCATATATCCTCATTCCTAGGGAGTTGCACGGAATTCCATATACCATTGGAAAGGTCTCATAATAACATTTCAAACCATATAACATTTTCTCCCATTTGAAATAGGTATGTGGGGTAACAATTCCTTCAAATATAGGGTATCCAAACTAATCATAAAAAATACAAAGGTAATACTTTCAACAATATACATATTGCAATATTTATCATGGACATATGTAGGTTTGTGATATTTATTTTGGACATGTGAGGTCTCCCCCTGTATTTGAAATCAATGAAAACAATATTTCAAACAATATCCCCCTTTTTCATTGAAGGAAACCCTTATTCAATTATGTAATACTCCCTGTTTCTGCAACTCTCTTTATGTCTTCAATTTTCCTCTGTTTGCAAATTCTCCCCCTTTGACATTAGGGGAAAAGGGATGCTCCCCATGAGCATGTGATTACCTTTACTTAATATATGAGGGGGATATCAATCCCAACTTATGTTCCATACAATGTTTTTCTTCTTTGACTCCATTGAGTATGTATACATCACTTGAGGTTCTATTTTCATTTGCCACTAATATTCCTAAAGTTTTTTTCATTATCTCACACCCTTTAGAATGAAATGTTAGGTTTTATCCTTGATCATAGATTTGAATGACACTTAGAATATTGTGCTTTAAACCTTCAACATACATGGAATTTTGTGTCTTAGTCTTTCAATTATCAAGACTAACAGTACCTTTTCCAACTATCCTTGCAGAGCCATTATCTCCAAAAGTAACCCCACCTCCTTTTTCTTCTTTCAAGGTGAGAGACTTAGTGTGGTACCCTGTCATGCGTTTTGAACATCCACTATAAATGTACCATTGGTTCCCTTCATTTTGAGCATAAAGTGCAAGTCCACATTCTTTCGTCTTATGTTCTCTTTGCTTCCTTTTCCACGCCTTTGCGTATTCTTCTTTATGTTTGGAAATAACATCTTCTTCCTTATTTATTATGATGCTTCTACAGTGATGTGATATGTGCACATAATTATTTCACTTATAACATTCAACATTGTAATCAAGTAGGGTAGCAAATGAATGGTAGTTTCTATCAACAAACCCATGAGAAATTCTCTTTTTTTTGCTTAGATAATCATTCTTTTTGGTTTTATAAGAACCTATATTTATATCTCTCACATGATCACTTCCCACATAATCTCTACAATCTATTTATTTATGAACAAAGTTATTGAAAGAAAAACAATAGCCAAGAAAGATATTTTGGTACTAGTTTTTGAAAGTTCTTCTTGGTGGAACAACTCTTTTGAACTCAGTCTTGTGGGAAGAATCATATTTATGTTGGTCATAATTTCCTTTCTTTCCGTTGCTTTCATTGTTGATGGAGAATTTGAAAATATTTCCATAGCTTTTAGGTTTTTCTTCATTCTCCTTTTTTGATGGCTTTGTGACCTTAGTGCTTGCATCTCCCTCGAGGGCATTTTGTTTTTCGTCATATCCAATACCTATATTGATGAATGGTGACCTTTGGAAAATGAGAATATTATCTAAGATTCCAGTACTATTTCCAAACGTCAAGATTATGCTCAATTGATCAGTTGTTTTCCCTAGTTCCTTTCTTAAGAAAACTATTTCATCTTCTAGGTTCTTGTAACTTTATTCCTTTTATTTTAGTTGTATTCTCACCACTTCTTCTATCCTTTTTTCCTATTCTAGTTGAGTCTTCGGGATAACAATTGTCTTCTTTGTTTCTTCAATATCATGACCCTCTTCTTCATATTTCTTCAATTTATCTTTGTTCTTTTTATTTTTTTTCCTAAGTCTATCTATTTCTTCTAAGGCACTGATGAGTTATGCTTCAATATTCACTTCCCCATCAGTGTCTTCTTCTTTGTCTTTCTCATTTTCTTCACTTTATTTAGAAATAGAATTTGTATCCATTGCCATGAAGATGAATTCTTCTTTGTAAATATTAGAAACATATCAATCACTTTCCTCAAACGAGCTACTATCCTCTCTAGAGTAAAAACTCTTCTTCTTAGTATATTTTCCTCTTTTGTGTCTATAAGAATTTCTTCTATTGTTATGTTATTTTTTGACATTATTTTCCTCATCATAACTTTCTTCAAGATACACCTGAAATTCCTTAAGCTCTAGTATTATCATCATGTAAGGTGTCTTGGATACTGGATTTTCTTATGAAATTAATTTAATGGATAAATCTATCTCCCTCTTAGGTGGAAAACCTAGTATTTCTCCAAAGAAATCTTCAAATACTCTTAGGACAACGTAATATTCCAGACTGGGCACCTTATCCTTATCTATCTCTTCCATATGAGCTATATAAATTTGGCATCTTTTACTAACAATTATTTCTAGATGCCTAGCTGAAATTTGTTTGAATGCCATTGCTCTTGGAATTCCCTTAACTGATCTCAAGTTCCCTTATCCATCAAGACAAGTGACTACCTTTTTATAGCAGTTTAGGATAACATGATGCTTGTCCAACCAATCCATATTAATTAGGAAATCATAGGAACCTAATGGTATGATATTTAAATCTGATTTTGTGCTCAGTCCATTCATTTCCAATGGATAATCCTGAACTAATTCATTGATTCTTCTCTTATCTCCTATACCTAATGAACTAGCCAATATTTCCCATGCTTTCGTCTTTGCAAGTGAAATACCTCAAAAAGGTTAGGATCAATATAACCATGGATAGCTCCTGAATCAATTAAAATTGCTATGTATTGATTGTTAATCTTACCTTCAACTTCAATCATTTGAGACTGGAATTCAACTTGCTTATTTTCCAAGTCTATATAAATCCTTGGAATTATCCTACCCATGTCCTCCACTATATTAGCCTCCTGAATTTTATGCACAATCCTCCTTTCTCCTCTATGAGGGAAATATTTGTACATTTCATCCCCCTCACATCCCCAACATTTATTGGGTTGTTGTCTTAGTATATTTCCAAAAGCCTCTAATATATTTGACTCATTCTTTGTTGGCTACCCTTGTGGATTGTTTCTAAGGGAGGGTGGATTAAAACCTTTCATTTTATTTTCCATATTACCTTTTTTCCTATCAACCCAAGCTCTCTGAAAGGTTGATCCTCCTTTATGTTGGTCATAAAGAAACTTGGCTCTCCTTATGTTATCGGGCTAATTGTTAAGTGCAAACACAAATCAATCCCCCTAACTTCACTGCAAAACTAGAACAAAACAAGATAGTACACTACTCTTTCCTTAGATTTCAATTATCAAATGAGAAATGGATCTAGGACATACCTTTTAAATATCAAAGATACAACTTTTTCAATGCAATCCAAGATCCATCATAAGGCTTATGGAGAAATATATTCAGAGGAACACAAGCCAACGAAGATAAGAATAACATAGTCTATTTGATATGAAACTATGTATGTGATCAAGGAATCATACAATATGGAAAAATAACATTCATATAGGAAATAAAAGCATATATGTATTAAAAAATGTGGAAGAAAGATACAACCAAATGCCTTGATGATGTCAGGTTCCTTCCAACAGTTCCATGCTTCCCACACACTTCTACTCCATGGATTCTGAGATCATAGATCTAAAAGTCACTCACAATCTATCTTGGCAAAGAAAAACTCAAAGCCACCATACAAGCTCCAAAAACTCAAAGCTACAAGACAACTCAAACCCCCATCAAGCTTAATCCCAAGCCAAGCTAACTTTATCCATGTGAGCTCCTCTCCTTTTATATGATGAAGAGGATAAGGTGAGGAGGTTAGGATGATCCCACTAAATCATGAAAACGAGTACTATCCAAACCGTTCAGAGGGCACCTCACCATAGAAGCTTCTCCTTCTAGAAGCATAAAAAAATGCTTGTTTTCCCCATGTACAGGAATCATCGCACCCTAGCTATAGTGCAGTCTGAAACGACGTCACAATATAGATTTAGAGAAAGGTTTGGTAATTAGGCATCGCTGCACCTTGCATATAGTGCAGCCTGCGATGATCTTCCTTAATAGGATTTTTACAAAGGAAAATACAACTTCTTCTCTTAGGAAAAGTTCTTCTCCCTTCTTTCTTTAGGAATTCAGGCCACTGACCCCTTTGAAGGAAACATGTAGGTTTACATCATTAAAGGTCATAAGGGTGAAGAAAATAATGTGTAACAGAGAGCCCCCCAAAGTATGAAGTTAGAACAGAGTGATAGCTGAAATACTTTGTCGAGAAGTTTGTGGGAAGCAAGGAACTGTTGGAAAAAACTTGACAACATCGAGGCATCTGGTTGTATCTTTCTTCCACATTATTTAATACATATATTCTTTTCTTTCCTATATGAATGTTATTTGTCCACATTGTAGGATCCCTTGATCACATACATAGTTTCATATCAAATAGACTCTGTTATTCTTGTCTTCATTGGCTTGTGTTCCTCTGCAGATATTTCTCCATAAGCCTTATGATGGATCTTGGATTGCATTGACAAAGTTGGATATTCGATATTTAAAAGGTATCTCCTAGATCCATTTCTCATTTGATAATCAAAATCTAAGGAAAGAGTAGTGTATTGTCTTGTTTGTTTCTAGTTTCTCAGTGAAGCTAGGGGGATTGATTTCTGTTCGCACTTAACAATTAGCCTGATAACACCTTATTTCTTATTCCAATATTCTAGGCTCACCATATTGTATTTTATCATTGAATATTGAAGGTAGCCCACTCAAGAACCTTTGTATCTTGACTTTTCTCATCCTTAATGAAGTCAACATGCCTCCATAATTCTATAAATCCCCTCTCATATTCATCCATAATCATGCTCCCAATATTGAGTTTAAATAACTCCTTCATCTTCTTGTCATAATATCATTGGGACAAGTATTTATTCTGAAAATAATTTATGAACTCTCTCCAATATAAATTATTTTCATCAATGTGCTTGACTTGCACAGGTTGGTCCCACCACATTGATGATTTCTCTTTTAACTGTAAATTTCAATTCTATATTTTTTATGTGAAGGATAATTATGAAGTTGGAAATAATTCCTCATTCCCAACAACCATTCCTCTACATATTCATCCTTTTTGTTCTCACCATAAAAATTAGGAGGCTTGATCTTTCTCAGCCCCCCTTGTAGGTCATCCACTTCAGTTCTCCTCATATGTTTTCTGACATAAGATAAACTTGGACTGCTCCTTTCTCTTGCAACTGAGTATGTTGGTGAGTGATGTTGATGTCTACCAACATTGTTAGGTTCTTATCTTCTGGCATGAAACCTATGATCTTCTACCTTCCTTGAATCTGTTTCCTTGTATATACTCTTATGTAAGTTTTCCAAACTCTGCAAAAACTTGGTGTTGATGTTTCATTGTTGCTCTTGAGCTCTCATAAGATTCTTATTATTATCTTTGTAGATCAACACATATCTTTGAAATATTTTTATTTTCTCCACAATATCAATACTCTCTACTCTACCTTCTATGTGCCCATTGGATTTAGTCTCAACATTTCCATAGCTATCATTCAATCCCCTAAATTCATTCTCATGAATATCCTCTATCTCAATAATATTCATACTGAATTGTTCGTCTTGTAACTTTAAGTATGCACAATGTGTAACCAAAAAAAACATCTTGTTAGTTAAGACATAAAATAAAATAAATATGGAAAATTTACACCCTAATTCCAATCCTGGTAGACCACCAAAATCCTTCTCCTGACTTGATGATGAAATCTGCTACCCATCTCTGAAATCTAGGTGAACAAAATGATTATGTTCTTTCTTATTTTTTCATTGAATATTCATTTTCTCAATTCTAAGCTATGGGAAGAAATTTATGATTGTTTGAAGTTTCTTATCTTTTCCAAACTTAGACAAAAGAAATAAAAAATATGTCATAATCTTGCTCATGGCACCCTGTTGATGTGGAATGACATGTGTCATCTAATGTGGTATTTGGGTCCACGTATCCTACTCCATGACTGCTCTGTCATCTTCTTGACCACTTGTTCTTGCCTCATCATCCTTTGGACCTTCTTCTCTTTCTTATTTTTCCTTTCCTCTATTGGGCCCACATGATGTTGTTATTTGCTGCAACATGTACATGTCCCTCACATGATAGATGATGTGGACATGTTATTAACTGTCTGGTGTAGATCATCAATATTTTGAAATCCATAATGCTATCAAAAATACCCTTTTGGAAAGTTCACATAAGAGAGAATCACTTACCATGTTCATAGATCCTTTCAAAGTCTGAAGTCTGAACATTGTCAAGATCTTCCATTGAGCTCATACAGAGTCCTTTCCAAAGAGTTCTTTCCAAACTCTATCGAACTCACCCATCAGATTCCCTTATCGGATAAACCTTCATTGGAGTGTTCAAGAAAACTCCATTGGAATGACAACTTATGATTCTCTTTGTTCTTTCTGAAAGTCAAATTTGAAAATCCTATCAGACTCCTCCTATCATAAATTTGACTTTTGACAAGGCTCCCCTAACAATCCCTCTCGAAAACAACCTTCCAAATGATCGAACGTCCCATATCAATCATGATTAATGGTTATCATTATTTTCGCGCTCAGAAGTGATCAATTGATAATGACCCCTTCTATCATCTTGATTTCACTATGGAGGACACATGTACCTATCACATGCCACCTTCCCTTTTTGAAATATCTCCTAACATGGAATGTTGACATGGATCACTAACTTAGCAAGATGATGTGGCATATCGATGCCCTTTTTTTGACATGTCATATGACATGGCCTATGTATTAACATGCCAACATGGAATTCTCTTCTTCCTCTAGCCTTTCTTAGACAACATGCTCATCCGATGGGTCGGATGATGGAAATTCATATTGATATATGGTCTATATCATTGCAGGTTCCCAAAAATTTCCGATCTTTAACAAGGCCCCTGGTACTCTACCAGATCCAATGGCTAATATTTGACCAATCCAATGGCCCATATCCATTTTAGGTTCAAAGTTTCTCACTAGTTATCTTGGTTGGACTAATTTTTTCAGAAATGCAAAGTCACTATTGGACTTTCCAAACAGATCCTTCCAAATGCACCATCCCAAAGGATCCAACAACTGAGGACTTCTCGATATGATGGCATAGATATGATTAAGGATTAAATTCATAGACTCCTTAACCATACTATTGGCCTTCAAAATATCTGACGGTTGAGGACGATATTGATCAGATGGCCCTCATTCTCTTTAGGTTTGCGCCTGCATATTTTTCCATCTGATGTTAAAATACCAACACTCCTAGTATTTATGCGACCCATAGTTCACAAAGCTTGTGAACTCATGCCTTCGAGCTCAACCTTACATTACACCTCAAGATCCTTCCAATGCCCAAATTCTTGATGAACATCTGAGATAAAAATTCACGATGCACAGGATAGTCCTCGTCCTCTTAGGATTACACCATCAATATTTTCCTTTGATATTTCATAACTTGCCAAGTTTATGGTTTTATCCTAAGCTTGAAGCCAACAACATAGTCATATTCTCCTATCAAAGTTTCCCCCTCACGGTTCCATCAATCAGTGTTCGGTCCTAGGGTATGATGTGTTAGCATAGGGGGTTTCACATGACCTTACAATGGACCACCACCTTTCCTAAAACTATGAATTTTCACCCCCACATCACCCTGATGTCACCTATACAGAAAAATCCCCAAATTTTTCCAAAATTTTGAATTTTCCACATTTCTAAAAAATGCTTAAATTCAAATTCTTCTCCTTGGTCGCCATGGAAAATTTGTAACTTAGGTTCACACAACCAAATTAGGTTTTGTGTAGAAAATATAACCTCCACATGAGCAAATTTGGCACGCTTACGTCGATTTTTCATCTAATTGCACAACATAAATTTGGGATTTTGCTCAATTGCTCCCAATTTCACCATGAAACCTCTACAATTTTCTTAATTTCAGCATGGTTCTTGGTCCATACATCTTGAGTGTTGTAACCTTTTCTCTGATACCACATTATAGCATACCCGACCACCAAACTAAGTTCCATTACCTCAAATTCAAACTTTGATACCACAATGTAACGTCCCCAACTCCCATGCTAAGGTACACTACCCAAAAATTTCACTCTAATACCATTATTAACTTTTCCCAGCATGAATTTGTATGCTTATGTACAAAATCACCTACATAAATTGTAAATATGCAATCCATTAAGAAAAAAAAAACCATGCAGAATTTAGGTACATGCATATCCATTAACGCTAAGGATTCATCAATGTTAAGTGCAGACAATTCATTAAACACATCAGAAAAATACAACACCTTCATAAGCATTTGTAAGAAAACAATTTAAACATTCATAAGCATGGAAATTATCTTTGAAATATGCACCAAATATCCAAAAACCTCTAATGTTCCTCTCATCCATAAACATTTTTGTTCAACACTTTCAACAACAGGTCATTCATGAGCCAAGGCTACGACTCCAATAGAGAAAAGGTATGCTCACCAATACCACTAAGGTATATCAACACACAAATCAATAAAAGGATAATGGATCCAAATCCAGCAGTAGATCCACCTCACAACCTCTCATTCCCCTCATCCTGTCCCACCCAAGGAAGTGTACCCCTTCACTGCTCAACAATCCTTCAACTACACCAATTACATTTCAAGGCTTCAATAACAAGCCAACCAAAAACTCTTAGATCCCTCTGGAACTTGGAATACATAAATTATCTCAAGGATTTTACATGAACCCACAAGCCAACACACGAGGAAAACTTCCCCAACAATTCTCTTCTTAAGGAAAAATTCTCCATGATCCTGACAACCTGCCCCTTCGTACCCAAACCACAAAGGATTTACAAGGTTACCCACAAAATTTTTCAACTCCACTCTTTATCTAGTTTTTCTCACCAAAAGGAAATGCAATCTCCTCCCTCAAACCATAAGCATTTCAAATTATTAACTAACTCCCCAAAACTCACTAAGATCAAGGCTTAAGTATGCATGCACTTTTAATGCCTCTTGTCATATAGGAAACTCCCTAGATCCCACTTGGTAATTTTTTCCCCTCACTTATGAACTTAGGATAATCATAAGGCATACATACTTAGGACTTTAGGAATATAGTAATATATTCCCTTGGTTTATCACCCTAGCATAATCCCTTCTCATAAGCCTTGTAGGCCCTTTACCTCTAGTGGATTCCTATACCCCCATACTCTTTTTGTCCCGAGGTCTTTAGAAAATATGTATTTTTATTAAATGATAGTGTGGTTACAAAACAAAAAAACTTGGCTCTCTAACCACATATCACACTGGAACCTTGGCGTAAACATCTAAACATACAAGGCACTCTGGGCCAAAACATCCTAGATCACCAACCTATATGAATATATATATATATATATATATATATTTGTATATACAGTTTCTACTTGGGGTATGCCAACCTTATTTGAGGGGTATGATATTTCCAATAATCAGGGTGTCATAGGTCTTGAGGTACTCATAATCCCATTGAAATACATATCTATACTTCATGATCAACTGGATGAATGTATGCTTCTATGTTTTAGTGCAACATGTTCCCAAGTTGATGAACTTAGGATTCTCTTGGGTAACCATGTTGATCAAAGTGGGAATCATGGTAGAACTATTTTTCACATTGATATATGATTGAAACTTCATTTGTGGATCGAATATATTTTTTGTAGTTATCACTCCTCTTGGAATTGGATTACCTCTAAAGTTATCTCACTTATTTCTACATTTCTACATAACCTTTTCATGTTTTTCCTCATCAATGAAAACGTCCTTGAAGGTGATAGAATTGTTTAGGAATTTTGTGATATTCTAATCATCATAACACCCTCCAAATCATGATGTTATTTTGTACCAAAGGCGTGAAAAGTAATTGAAAAGAAAAACCATTATTTAATGGGGAAAATCTTGATGCTACATTAGCCATAGTGTCTATAGCATTGTTTTGCGAACAAGGAATAGAAGTAATATTAAATTCTTCAAAATTATATATTGACATCCATACCTCCTATTGGTATCATTTTGGATGGGGATACATTTAGTGTATAGAGTTCTTTACATGTCTTAAAATTATTTTTGAATCTCCAAAAACCTTCAAACATTTTATCTTGAGATCGATGGCTTTATTCATGAAATCTTGAATCATGGCATCATCTTCAGTTGTTTTTTTGGTGCACTCAAATTCTAATCAATATGATATTGTATTCTTCCACTTAAGTGGATCTACCAGGATACAACTTTCCATGGCTCTTGCTTGTGACCTAGAGTCATAAAAAAACAAGGTCTAGATGTTACTATCTACATCTAAGTTAGTGGAACTAGTACTAGCTACTTCTACTAATGCACAACCATTTTCATAAGTTTGAGTGCAATAAAGGAGTTTAGAATATGTATCTAGTTGTAGGGGGTTATTTCCGAGCTTCATGACATCCACATACAGTGTCCAAAAAGTCATTTCCCAACACCGAATGAGAAGAGTTAATAGGTTCATTATGACCTTCCAACTCCACAACAATATGTTTCATGTGGGATTATTTGTCCAATGTAATATATTTTTTTCATTCCTTGTATGGAAGCCACAAATGGGACCAATTGATGGAAAATAACCCAAAAATTTATGAGACCAATCCTTGCTTAGAAATAAACCATATCATTCAAGAATATCAACAACCACAATGTCAATAACCTGACAAACCCTAGGGTTTGATGCTATTCTTATGATGACATATTTTAATTTTTATATAACCTTCACATCATATCTATCTAATTGAATGATCCTAGTTATGCATTTTGAGAGGATAACATTAATATTTTGGTAGATATAATAAGGAATTACATTGGAGGATGCTCCTTAATCTATCAAACAATTATGCACATTGTAATTGTAGATATTGAAGATTAGCAGAAAAGGAGGAGTTTGTGATTTTGAGTGTGTGCCTATATTGGCTACATTGATATTATCCTTCGAATTAATCTCCGTAGGTTTGGGCTTGTTATCAAGAGTAGCATTGTTTTTTTGTTGAAAATTAGGAAGATTTTTAAATGTAGTAATGAGTAAGTCTCTTTGTTGCAGTAAAGTATAGATATCATACATGGAAACATTTTATTTGTTTGTATTCATGTATTTAATGACACTTTATTCCATGGGATACATGTTTGGAGTGATTAATATGGTCTTGTTTGCTTGAGTAATGTTGGTGGTATATTTTGATTGAGATAAATAAGTATGACTCTGAGTCAGGGTCAAGGTTGTGACCCTTCAAGAAGCTAGATTTGGTTTAGATGGAAGAGTGGAATTATGCACAATTCATTTTATTCTTAAATTATATATTTTTGGGGTAGCTCGAGAAACCTATGCATCTCCTAAGGATATTTCTCCTACTAATTCACTATCAAAATCTGCTACCCAGGCCTAGAGGAGTAGGGAAACTTATTTGTGTCTCCTTCTTCTGTGGTTTTTTCCATATCAACCTTGCGGGATAACTTATTAGAAAGATATTGTTTGTCAAGTATATGATTAATGAACAAATTCATTAAATTGATCCACTATGTTAAAGTATTCTTAGAGTGATTGGCTTGATGATATGTGCAGAAATGATCCATCCTAACTTCCTCCATATTTAAATTCATCTTTGAGGCTTTTGGAGGCTTAGTTTGGTTATGGAATTTCCTTTGGAAGGGTATGAATTTTTTGTGACTTTATGTCCCTTCCATAGAATTATTCTTAAGTTCAATTCCTTAATTGGATAATTTCTTGACCAAATTGAGGACATTCTCTATTTTCGCAGGTTCCTTTTTTGCAGGTTTAGTCAATAAAAGAGGTTTCTTCCCCACAATGGAATCTTTATTGTCTTCACCTGTTGGGTTTACCCTAATGTGAGTATTTCCTTTTCTACATTCTTGGCCTCTTTGAAATTTTAAGCTAAAGTGGTTTTACAAACTCTTTTGATGAGCATGGCCATAGAGGTATGTAAGGATGATGTGTAATATTCCACTATTATTGCTTCAACTAGTTGAGCATTACTAATGAATTTATTGAGGATGGTTATTGGTAGATTTAATTGTCTAATTAAAACAAATCAATCACCCAATACATTAATTGTCAACCTGGGGTGCATTCTTTATTGCAAATTTGTTGTGAAAAATATATGCAGGAAACACTTTTATAACTGACACTATCATGTAACCTTAAGTAAAGAAAAAATAAAAAACCTTGAGATTTAAGCACACATTGTAGGCTAGATTTCACACTTGCTAAAAGTAAAAAGCTCTTGTTGAATTAGAACTCACTCCACACTTTCTTTAATCTAAAACACACCTAGACTATTGGACTTAGAATCATGTTGTTGTAATTAAATGACTCTCACACTTTCATAAATAAAAGACTATGAAAACATCACTATGCAAAATTTCTCTAAAACTAAACACTTGCTTGGAAATGAAAAAAATTGCACACTTGCACAATTCCTTAGAATTGAAACAAACTACACACTTTCTTAGAAATAAAACAAACTCACTCCTTGAAAAAGTAGATCACTTGTCTTGAAAGGAACCACACCTTGCTAAAACAAAATAAATCTAAAACCAACCAATCTTTCTTAATCCAATAAAAATTCCAAGTCTATCTGAATACATAATTATCTAAGATAGATCAAATAACCAAAGTAGTCCTCTAGCAACAACAATCAAGTGAATTGAATCTAATTCAATGTTGTAATGATATAATTGAGTAACAACAATCTTCATCTGCATTAAAACACTCACAATCAATAACAAGTAACAACAACATTAGCAACAATGCTTCTAAACAATGATAAAAATAATAAGTCTACTTACTAGTATAATAAAAAAAACCATACTAAAGAGGAGGGCCCTTCCTCCTTATCAGGGGATGGAGAAAGTGTAGAAAATACAACTTAAATTGACATAAACTGAACCACAAACTTGTTGAGTCTTTATTAATCAAAATCAATAATTACAGATTCATAGGTTGTTCCCCATCAACCATAATGACTATTGAAAACAAATAGACTAGCCTGGGAGTGGATGTGCTATGTTTTTAAAGGCTCCCTCTTTACAACTAATCTTAGAAAATTGATAATTATGAACATCCTTGAGAATCTTTCAATTCTCAATCTATTCAATAAAGTATTAAATAAGAAGATATTAAATATCTTTTACAACCAATGATAACAACATATAATTAATTACATACTGTGTTCAACGAGATGCCCCATAATTTGAAATGGAAAAATAGACTCATGACAATTATAATAATCATGAATTTGTAGAATAGCCACATCATCCAGAAAGAGAAGTTATTATTTCCACGAGGGACTTGCATGGATCAACAACCTGATGAGTATTAGTACAAACAACAGTGGTCTCTAGTTAATATCGTCGAGTCTCTTGATATTAGCAACACTTAAGAGTAACAACCCTTGGGAGTAACAACTTCCTAGGAGTAACAACTTCCTAAATTGTTGAAGTATCATCTCCTGTAGCATCCAATCATCATCTAGGAAGTTCTTAACACTTTGTTAGTAAATACCCAAAACAACCATCATCATTTTCAAATGTAAACAAGACTTAATGAATTGAAGCAACATAAGAACTTAGCATGCCTAGTCAAAAAGATAAGATATTGGATAGCAATGGTTATGAAAAGGGTATGGATGATATCAGGAAAGTAGGTGAAATAATAGGAAAAATGTGGAAACAATATTTCATTTCCCAAACCCAACATCCCCCCCAACTAAAGCAATTGCATGTCCTCATGCATCCCATTGATCAGTTAGAATCTGAGTCAGAGTGGGAATGTTGGATATGAATATTAGTGAGGATTTATTCTCCAATAGTGTCTTCTTGAATAGACCTGTACCCATTGGACGTCATCAAATATATCCACTAATACTTGTATTTCTTTAGCTGATACAGGGGATAATATTTCATCATAGGGACCCATATTAGTGGAAATATGTATCTAAGGCCAAGCCATATGGATCCATAGTTCCTAATACAATCCATGTACCTAGTTACTCTTGAAAGGGCATGAGTGAAATTTGGAACCATAGGTATCCCTTCTCTTCAACTCATCATCATAGGATTCCCATCTGAGATAACTACCCTCCAAATCTTCCTTCAACTTCATATTGATGCACCTAGGCAAAGGTCTAGGATAAATAGTTAGACATCATCCATAGTAGTGACTCATTCTGTTGAGTTAAGAAAGTTGTTGTAAGTCCTAATTACTTTAGTAGCAGGGGTAGGTTCTCCTCTCATCCATAATGTCTTATGTTCTTGAGTTGTTTTTATGATGTCATGGGATAAATTCCACCTTGTGTGACTACTAATAAATGAAATGAATGCTCTCACTTATATATCTCCAACATATTGTGAAATATTGAACCTACAATCTCCAAACTAGATGAAATCATGGATGTATAGCTCATACAATAGGTGTTGATCTACAAGCCTGCTTTGAGAAAAGGTCTCCAGAAATGTCATGGTGGAGTAAAACTTATAGGAATTATCTTCTTTCATAGCCACTAATTGGAAAAAGGATGTATTGTTCTTGAAGGAACAATGGATAATTAGGGGAGGGACCCTGCAATTCAATAGTTCATGTGTCAGATCACATATCTTTACCTTTGCAGCCTGTAGGGTTTGGACTTAGTCCTTGCATTTTTCCTCTCTTACTTAAGCTCATCCCACATTTTCTTCTGGAACACCAATTCTTTTTCCCACCTCTCCCTCATATCATGGATGATCCTTTCATGCTCCTTGATGGGGATTTCCCCTACCTGAAATGATAGGGATAATTGTTTCTACTTGTGAGTTTCAAAAATAAGGATGTCAATAGTAGGGCTAATGATCCATCTTTTGTAACAACCTAAGAAGGCCCCTCTATGTATATTTCACTATGTCATTCCTCGTCCCATGGAGTTTCATAATCCTTTTCAGAAATTTGATTAGGATCAATTGTCTCTGTGCTAGGTACCAATGATTCTTTTGTGACAATAGTATCCCCCAAATTTATGTCGACCACACCTTGGTCATTTTGGGAAGTATCAGTAGATTCCTTATGCTCCTTGATAGACTTATCTAAACTTCAACCAAAGCAAATCTTGGCACCATCATATCATCTTGTCTATATCCTGCTTAGATAAGGATATCACCACAGTCCAAGCATGTCTCTTCCTTAGATGCCTTATCCTTTGGTATCCTAGTCTCAGGTTAAGAAGGGGAAAATTATTTACCCACAAGTTGAGAAGCTTGGGAAATGGATCCTCGTCTTGTGGGTTTTTCTTTCTCTTGTAATTTTCCTTTCAAAACCCCAGGTAGTCCCTTAAGCCTAGAATTTTCCTTTTTTAAATGAGAAATTTTCTTAAGTAAGGAATCAGTTTTATGTTTACCTATACTGGAATTGTCAATATTTTCTCTAACCTTCCCCTTTTTTGCAACACTTGGATTTTCATCCTCCTCCATAATTTATTATGGACGAGCAATGGTGATTGATGGTTCATGCAATTGGGATTCCTATGTTGCTATTGTGGAGGACCTGATCCTTCTTTTCGGGAAATAATTTGAAACTCATTGAAATGGCCTCTTTTTCCCCCTTTTCTACTGTGGGGATCCTTCGAGGATAAGAGAGGGTTTGAGTTCTTCCTTAGGAGGGTTCTCACTTGTAATTTTCACTTCATAATTAGAATCTAGTGGCAAATTATTTTGTACATCAGGGGAGTCACCTTGTGTTTCTTGTGCCTCTATTTTCTTAACTTCTTCCTCTTCTTCCCCTGGGTATTCCTAGTCTATTTACATACCCCCCTATGTCTCTGAACTAAGTTCTTTTTCTGTGTCTCCTCCTACATCCTCTTTTTCTTCCACTTCCATTTCGATGGTTGTATCATCATGGGAATATTTCAATTCCATATCACCCCCTTTTCCGGATTCCTCATCTCCACACTCACCGTTTCTACCAACATTTTCTTTCCCTGAATTAGTTCCTTTCATCCCCTCTTCTTTATCTTCTGCAAGATTTTTGGTATCATTTCTTTCTGCCTATGCCAAACCCTTAGTTTCAATAGGGGTGATGAATTCAAGACAAGTCGAGTTTTTCTATTCTAATGCATGGATTAGCAAGAGTTTGATTAACGCATGATTCGTGACACATGCTTCTGGGTGTTTAGGCTGAAGTACATAGCTAACCATTAGGTTCGGGGATTCTAGAAAAAATTAGGGAATATTAAGAAACTTCCTATGGTGAAGGTGGGATAGAAACATGAAGTGGAAATTGAAGACAATGGTGAATATTCCTTCACACATAATGTATCTTTGAATGAAATAATAAACATCTTACCATGGAGGGGGTATTGAAGTTATATCTATTCCCTTACTTTTGTACTTTACTCACTCTTAACCTCTCAGAACCATATCACCCCCGATCATGGTAACCCTATAGCTTCTACAATGGTCTCCTTTGTAACATCAACATGTAATCTGCACACCATTTAGATTACTCCCTCTAGATTTTGGTGAATTCGAGGGTGACACCACTGTCAAATCCCTATAATTTCTCGAAGAAAACCACCCATATGTGTTCTGAAATATAGACTCAAGGTGGCTATGCAACAAGACTTGGGCTCATGGCGGTCAACTAATCCTCCCGTTATGGATGGACAAACTCTCACTAGTTTTTTTTATATACAGTAGATTTTCGGCAAAGCAAATTGCAAAAATGGACGCAGTTGCAACTGGGTAAGAGATTGCTAAATTCAAAAAGTTGATGGTCTCATGGTTTTATTCCATAATTAGTAATAATTGTGGATGGTAGGAGGATCATTTCATAATGAAAAGGAAGCATGATGTGATAGGTAGGATGGAAGGGGTAATAAATATGGCGCATGATAACATGATGTGCCCCCCCAACTAAAGGTGGAATTCATCCTTGGCTAAGGTGGAAGGATTGGTAGCACTAGTCCAAATGTCACTTCAAATTTCAAAGTCATGTAAGCAAGTAGAAAGGATGTACTTGTCAGGTACTTTCCATAAAGTGTGTTTGACATTTCAGCAATTGAACGTATTTGGTGGTTGTAGCATCAACAATAATGATGACCGTGGTAGGAACAAATAGGTTGGTTCAGTTGTAAACGTTTGTGGTCGAAGGGTGGAAGATAGAGTGTCATCATCTATTTCAAGTAGATTTGTAGCAAACCATTTCATCAGAGTTTCAACACTCTATCTATTATTTCACCAGGTAGAGAAATCTGATGGGCTTGCAACAGAGCATTCCACTAGAGTTTCATCACTCGATCCATCATTTCAACATGTGGAGAAATATGAAGGAGTTGTAACAATTAATAATTGGTCGCATTAGGTTGCGATGCATACATTGAGAAAGTAGCGACAATGAGTAATATTAATCGAGTAGCGGTGGTGAGTAACAACAAGAGAATAGTGTAAATAGAGTTACAACAAGAAATGACTAAAAACAAGTGAGTTACAATAAGCAAATGAGTAGTGAATAACAAAAAATATTAGAATGAATTGTGCAAATCTGGATTTGGAGGTGTTATTGATAGAAAAAATCATTGCATTATTAGCAAAAGTAATGGAAAGAAAACTTATATATATATATATATATATATATATATAAAAGATACTTTTTTTTTATGTGTCAACCGTCAAAAGGATGATTTTTAGTTGGGATCCATCTATTTGTTCTCTAAAGGAGTTTTCACAATTAGATTATTATTATTTTTTTTTGACATGAGTTATGTAACTGGTGGTGCATGAAAATGTTTTTCTTTCCCAATGATCTCAAAACCTGAATCTAAAACAATGTGAGAAACAAATGAATCCTTAGAATGTGGTTGGTGATACAAATGAAGACAATGTACATTGGCAAGTAGAGAACTCTATGATCCATCTATAGTTGTGAGATTAACAATCCCATTGTCGAAAATGGTGTCCACTTCGTAAGGACCTAACCATCTGGTACAAAGATTCTCTGTAAAGCCCTTAAATTGGGAGTTATATAATAGTGCCCAATCGCCTTTCTGAAACACCTTATTTTTAATCAATTTGTCATGCCACTTGGTATGTTGTTTTTTAAAAAGATCAATATGATGTAAGTTATCCAAGCGTATCTCATCTGATTCATTCAAATGTTCTAGACAATGTTTCAGTGTTGTAGTTAAGTCCATATTTACCTCTAAGGCAGTTTTCAATGTTTTAATTTCAAATTCAATGGGGAATACAAGACTCTTACCATACACAATTTCAAATGGGGAGAAACATTTGGTGTTCCTCCCTATTGTCCTATAGGACCAAAGAGCCTCTAGTATTCACTCATCCCAATGATGACGGTGACTAACTACAATCTTAGTGAGTATTCTTTTAATAGATTTATTAGTTCTTTCCACTTTCCCATTGGCTTGTGGATGGTACGGTGAATTGATCCTATGGAAAATATTGTAATTTTTAGTGAGCTCTTCAATCAACTAGGAAGTGAAATGTGGCCCTCCATCTGTAACTATTTCCTTTGGCACTCTAAAGAGAACAAATATGTCTTCAAAAAATAAATCTAAAACAACTTTTTCAGTGGCCCCGACGAGTGCCATGTCTTTGACCCACTTGGTAACATAGTTTGTGCAAACCAAGATGTAGGAATTTTGACGAGATGAGGGATTAATCATCCCCAAAATGTTGGGAGCCCACTTCTCAAAGGGTTTTATAATCAGCTGAGTTTTTAACAACATTTCAGCTGATCGAATGGGTTGGCCCATTCGTTGGAAACTATCACATCCATGTACATACTTTTTGGAATCATGGAACAAAGCATGCCACAAATAGACCATGTGAAGTGCTTTGTGTCCCGTCCTTTTATCAACAAAGTGTACACCACAAGGCTCATCATGGAAATCCTTGAGAATGTTGTGGATCTCATACTCTCTTATGTAACGCCAAATCTCATGATCTCGCATGGTGTAAAAGAGACAACTTCCTAAACAAGAATATCGAGCACTTTGTTGAATAATCTTTCGTCATTGTCTAGGAAAAAGGTAGTGTGATAGCTTTCCTACAACGAGATAGTTATGAATATCTGCATACCACAATGATTGAGTAGATATTGCAAAAATATGCTCATCTGGGAAAGAATCCTCAAGAGGAGAATTATCACTATTGTTGGTAAGCCTAGAAAGAAAGTCTGCAATGACATTATCCTTTCCACGTTTTTCCACAATAGTGATGTTGAATTCTTGTAATAAAAGAAACCACCTAGTAACTCTACCATTGGTGATGGGTTTATTCATTAGGTATTTAATGGCGGAGTGATCAGTATGTATAAAAACTTGGTAGTCTATAATATAATGCATGTACAACATCAAGGAATTATTTTTCAGTTACCATATAATTTAACTAGGTAGGAGTCAAATTCTTGCTAATGTAGTAGATGGCATATGGGTTTCATTCCTCCTGTTGTCTTAATACACCCCCAATAGTGATGTTAGAGGCATCTGCAGAAATTTGGAATGGAAGGGTCCAATTAGGTCCTCGTAAGATAGGGGCTTCAGATAAGTGCTTCTTCATATTTGTAGAAGCATTCTTGGATTTTTCAGTCCACATAAATTTTGTTTCCTTCGAAATTAATAAAAATATAGGAGATGCAAACCTAGAATAATTTTCAATAAAACGTCAATAATAACCAGACTTTCCAAAAATGTTACACACCTCTTTTTGTTATTTCAGAGGATGAATAATTTAAGATTACCTCCATTTTGGCCAAATCCACTTGTATCCTTGTAGATGAAAGATAATGACCAAGTACAACTCCCTCATTCATCATCATGTGTAATTTTTCTGTGCTCAAAGAAAGATGAGTTTGTTTGTAGCGTTTGAATACTTTTTCAATATTAGCTAGAGCCATGTCAAACATATCACCATGCGGCATGAAATAATCCATATAAATATCAATAGATTCATTAACCAAATGTGAAAATATTCCCAATATAACCCACCAGAAGGTAGCGGGTGTATTACAAAGCCCAAAAGGAAGGATTCAATATGCAAATATACCTGAGGGATAAGTGAAGGTAGTTTTGTCCTAATGTTTAGGAGAAATTTGGGTTTGGTTATATCTACTGAACTTGTCAAGAAAAAAAAAATCTTGCCTAACAAGGCGTAAAGGACTTGGTCAATAAAAGGAAACGAGAAATGGTATTTTTTTGTGGCTTTGTTCATCTCTCTATAATCGACACAGTTCCTCCATTTGTCATTTTTCTTAGGTACAATGACCAATGGGGATACCCACTGACTATCTGAGATTTGGTAGATGAAGTTGATGTTCAACAATTTCTGGAGTTCTTATTTTACAATATATTTCAATGTTGGGTTCATTAGGCATTGTGATTCATGAATAGGCCAATCATATTCCTTTATGTAAATTTGGTAGGTGCATAGATTAGGGTGAATTCCATTCATATCTGTGTAGTCCCACACAAAGGCCTATTTTTTCTCTCACAATAGTTGGACGAGTCATTATGTTTCTGAGGGAGATAAGTTTGGATTAATATTTAAGGTTTTTCCAGGATCAATCTCAATTGGGACACTCTTATGGCTTGGGCCAGTAGGTATCATATCTGAATTGAAATCATCAACATGACTTTATTGGTTGGGTCTGTTCATTATAGAATCTAAGAGATGGAATGTTGGTTGAGTAATATATAGGGGGTTATTGATAAAGGTAATAATAGTATCATCCTCCATATCATCCTTCAAATAGAGAGCCTTTTCAACTGTGAGTATTGGTTGTATGCCACCCTCTTCTGGTTCAAACTTAGCTCACAAAGGGATTTCATGGTCCACACTTAGATTGGAAAGGGGGTAGAGGAAAAGGTTATTTGTATATTTTCCATGAGATATCATCATAAACCCTTACATGCAGTTGATAAATGCGTCATTCATATCCAGCCAAGGTCTTCCCAAGATCAAGGGTTGTCCTCCTAAACGGGTTTTAGGCTGCAACACCAGGAAGTTAGTCGGGTAGTCTTAGGAGTCTAGGGATATGATGATGTCTTATAGAACCCCTTATGGTCATATTTTAGATCGATAATCCAGTTCCAACATATTTGGGTCGATCTCATATTTAGTGAGTGGGGTTTTTACCAACATTAACTCTGATAGCTTACCTACCAAAGGGAATGTGGGCCCCTAGGTTTCCTACCAATATTTTTGACACAAAGATCCCTCGCTATTTTTTTGTAAATCAATATGTCTTTAATGGCTTGCAACAATGAGATTTTGACACACAAGTTTTTTAATTATCCCATAAAGTTGAACTCAGTTTATGGGATGGTTATGGGCATTGCTAATATCTATGGATATGGAGTAGTTCCAATAGTAGAAGGATTAACATATTGAGTTTAAGCTTGTTTATCAAGAGTTTCAATGTAAGTTATATCAATGTGTTGTTTCTTTGATTTCTCACGAAATGGAGTTGTTTCTCTAGGCGAATTTGTTTCTTCATGTTCTTTGATGGCAAGTGGTATTTTCAAGTTTATTACTCTCCCTGATCCTAAGTGTACATCATTGCATTCAATAGGGGAGATGCAGTACGTAGGAAATATGGTTGTTTCAACCTGTTAAACTACTTTGTTATTTGGTTTCGGGTTAGGTTGTACAAGAAGTTGGGGTTGTAGTGGTGGATTACTTGGTAATACATTTGAGGGAAGTGGAATAAGGTGTTTTTGTATGGGTATTTGAGTTTGCATAGGGAATTTCCCCCCTTGAAAAGGACGCCCTTGCCATCCTTGAGGAGATCGAAAGGTATGCTTTGGGTATTGTGACCAGGGTGTGGGTTATTGAATATGGGGAGGTTCAGGAATATACCATGGAGTCGAAGGATATTGAATTTTTTATGGAATATGAGGATTATACATGTTTTTCCAAGTATTGAAAGATGAGGATGAATCTTGAGTCATACCTGGTATATGTTCTTTCCATGGATTCTTAAAAATGAAGCATGCTTTCTTAGTTTCTTCATTTGATCCCCAAAATACTTCGTTCATTCCTCGAAGTGATGTGAAGAGTCTTGTCGAATGGCCTAGTTCATATATCCCACACAACTCTACGTTTTCAAGTAGACATTCCTTATGTGGGTGTTTCTCTTTGCACTTGGAACATAATATTTCCAATTCCTTTTCTGCTTCAACCTACTTCTATTTTACCTGCAATACATCCAATTGAGAGGTCTAAGAGCTAAGAATATCAGTCTTGAAATTTCCAAACAAATTACCATTTCTTCCCTGGTTTCTCCACCATTGGTAAATCTCTTTATCCTAGTAGAAGTGTCCCTTTCTTGTATTTTGATTCTTGGTGACCCCCTTGAACTCCTTAGGCATAGGGAAATTATGTCATCGTAAGACTCTTTTGATATGTCTCATTTACCTATTAAATTTAGCATGTCTAAACAGTTGTCTCTCATTCCTCGGATCAGAATTTTCTTCAAGATATATTTGTCTAGGTCATTATGTTTATACCTCTGCAAGTTTTATTGGAGGCATTAAACATAGTCCTCCCAAATCTGTTCATCCTTCTAAGACATCTTGAAAATTTCCTCTCTATGGTCTCTTGTTTGACAATAGCCTTGATATTTCCCGAGAAAAAATGTTTCATGTTTTCCCAAGAGGTGATGGAATCACCACCAAGTCCCATAAACCACCTTAATGCAAATCCTTTCAGGGTAGCGAGGAACATATTCAACTTCTAAGAATTTGAAGTGTAGTCATAGATCTAACACATAATGTCAAATTTGAAAAGGAAGGTATATGGGTCTTCGCTAGTCATACCATGAAATTTTGGAAGAGAAGAGAGGGGAATATTTTTCATTGGTGCTTTTTTAGGAATGTCCCCAATGGGGAATTCAAAGGTGGAGACTGTATTATCTGCATTTTTTTTCCATATGGTTCTGCCACAAAATATGGAGTCTTTGCAAATATGTCCTAGGAATATCCTCTGATTGTGGGGTATCTTCTATTAGTTTCTTAGGTTGTCCTGCAACACTTCTCTGGTCTGGAATGGGTTTATCGAGAGGCTAATCGACCTCCAAGATTGAGTCTTGATACCCCTATTTTTTCCATCTATATCCCTTAGGGATTCTGTCAAATCTCGATATTCATCTTTTGTGGCTACTACAGATGATCAACATAGATAGAAGGATGAGAATTGATCCCTTCCCGAAGTTCAATCTTCCAACAACTTGGCCTTGAGGTAAATGATTATTCCTTTGAGATCGGTTCTTGAATAAATGTCACCCATCCTTGATCCTAGTTTCTTCTTCCACCATGCCCCCTTCTACCTATAGGAATAGTATTTTGGGGGGCACCACATTCTTCTCCTTCTTTATTTATGAAACCTACATGTCCTGAGTACTTATGAAATGCAACAAAAAACAATGCCAATTGTATTTTTGCACCCTTAATAACTTCCCTGACAATGGTGCTAAAATTTTGGTAGATTTAATTGTCTAATTAAAACACCTCAATCACCCGATACATTAATTGTCAACCTGAGGTGCATGGTTCTTTATTGCAATGTTGTTGTGCAAAATATATGTAGGAAACAATTTCCTAACTTACATTATCCTGTAACCTTAAGTAAACAACAAAAAAAGAACCTTGAGAATAATTAAGCAGACACTACAGGCTAGATTTCACACTTGTTTAAATAATAATACTCTTGTTGAATAAGAATGCACTCCACACTTTCTTTAATCTAAAACACACCTAGACTGTTGGAATTGGGATCAAGCTTTTGTAATTATATCACTCTCACACTTGCATAAATAAAATCACTCTAAAAACCTCACTCTACACACTCTCTCTAAAATTGAACACTTGCTTGGAAATGAAACAAATTGCACACTTTCTTAGAATTGAAGCAAACTGCACACTTGCTCAGAAATAAAATAAACTAACTCCTTGCAAAATTAAATCACTTAGCTTGAAAGGAACCACACCTTGCTGAAACAAAATAAATCTAAAACCAACCAATCTTTCTTAATCCAATAAACATTCCAAGTCTAGATTATTACAAAATTATCTAAGATAGATCAAATCAACACAAGTCTTGTAAAAGAAACAATCAAATGAACTAAATCTAATCCACAATGTTGTAATGATATAATTGAGTAACAACAATTTTCATTTGCATTAAAACACTCAAAATCAATAATAAGTAACATCATCAACAACAATATGAAACTATAGTTGTATAATAACACACACATGACAATGGCAAATAAAATAAGTCTAACTACTAGTACAATAACAACAACCCTACTAAAGAGAAGGGCCCTTCCTCCTTAGCAGGGGATGGAGAAAGTGCAAAAACTACAACTTAAATTGACATAAACTGAACCAAGAACTTGTTGAGTCTTTATTAATCAAAATTAGGAATTACAGATGCAGAGGTTCTTCCTCATTGACCAGATTGACTGTTGAACAAAAAACTAGACTATCCCAGGAGAGGAGGTGCTTTGTTTTTAAAGGCTCCCTCTTTACAACTAATCTTAGAAAATTGATAATTATGAACAACCTTGAGAATATTTCGACTCTCAAGTTGTTCAATAAAGTCTTAAATAAGAAGCTATTCAATATCTTTTACAATCGATCATACAAAAATATAGTTAATTACAAATTGTGCTCAACGCACTACCCCATAATTTAGAATGGAAAAAAATACTCCTGACTTTGTAAAATAGCCACGTCATCCAAACAGAAAAGTTATTATTTACATGAGGGACTTGCGTGGATTAACAACTCGATGAATATCATAACAAATAGTAGTAGTCTTGGGAGAATATCGTTGGGTCTGTTGAGAGTAGTAACACTTAAGAGTAACAACACTTGGGAATAACAACACTTGGAAGTAACAACTTCCTAGGAGTAACAAATTCCTAAATTTTTGAAGTATCAACTCTTGTAGCAGTCGATCATCTTCTAGGAAGTTCGTAACACTTTGTCAGTAAATACCCAAAACAAGCATTATCCTTCTCAAATGCAAGAAATACTTAATGAATTGAAGCAACATATGAACTTAGCATACATGGGAAAAAATATAATATATTGGATAGAAATGGTTATGAAAAAGGTACAAATTATATAAGGAAAGCAGGTGAAATGATAGGAAAAGGGTGGCAAAAAGATGTCATTTCCCGAACCGAACAATGGTGGTAAGCATTGATTAAAATCTATAATCCTTTTCCTTTTTCCATTTTGATAGGTATAAGTTATTTTATAAGGGTAGAAAGGTTTTTCTCTTCACCAAATTTATTAAGGAAATCCATTTCAAAATCGTCCCATCCCGTAATGGAGCTAGTTGGAAAATTATAATACAAGGTAGATGCTTTATTTTCAAAGGTATAGGGGAATAATATAAAAATCAAATCCTCATGCTCAACATTCATAATTCTTACAATGAGGTAGAAGTCATTAATATGATTCTCAAATACACGACTTTCCAGGGTCAAACTTGGGCAAAATCCTCTCAAGATGGCATGTAGTTGTCCTAAAAATTTCAAATATCGATGGGATATCAATGTAGGAATGTAGGGGGGGCTGTAGGGGTATAGACTGATTGGCAAGTGTCATGCAAATGGAAGGAAATATGTAAAAGGGGTCTCAAGTTCGATTCTCACCCCGATTTATCCGGAGGCATGCTTGCGAGTGGTGTGATTATCCCTAGGGGTTATATGGCAGCCGACAGGATTCGACCCTGTGTCATGCGAGTATGATACTTTCATCGTTATCGATTCCCCTAGTCACAAAAAAAATAAAAATGTAGGAATGTAGGGTTGATTTTCTGCCATTGGGTTGAAAATGTCACTAGTTGTTATGTCCAATTTAGATTTGGAGGATGGAGATCGAGGTGATTCAGGAGGTGACAATGGTATTTAGTCTAATAATTGTGGGATTTCCTCTAAGGCAAGTTCAATAAAATATTCTACAGAATCAACAAGGCCTATTTGACGAATTTGGATACATATTTGATGAACTGACCCTCTTCTCAGTAGTAAGGGAGATATAGGTGGTTCACCAATATATCAAGCAAATACTTGAGTTAGATGATGAAAAATTATAACCTCAAGTTTTGGAATAGAAAAAAAGTTTTCACGAGGTCATTCAAGACTTTTGAAGACCTGAGGAGCATCTTCATACGTAGTTTTTAGTTTTGGATTATCACATGTGTTAGGAAAAACACTATGTTGAGGTTCATATATTTTAGGATCAAAGGTTTTTCCACATGAATACTAGGTATTTCTAAAATCCATACAACTTAGTGGCCCTCCTTCTAGCACCAGTTTCTATTAACATGGGAAAAATCCCCTTCAATGGATAGGGGTACTCTCTGGTATAAATTCTTAATTATACCACACATTATTTGGCATAGGATACCCATTCAGATTTTGTTCCAATGTCCATTACAAAAAATGAGTGGGGTGTAGTGATGATATGTGGAGTGTGATGTGTAACATGTAACTAATCTAATTATTAAAAGTAAACTATTCTAACCTATCATAGCTAGGAGAAAACTAATAAAGGAAATAGTTGGTAAAACCAAAAAATTCTACTTGCACTTTCAATATAGTTAGCTATTAAAGAAAATTAGAAAGTTGTAAATAATGAATGGAACAAGTGAACATATTAGTCTAAAACAACAAGTTATTCATAGTCATCTATTTACCAACTTAGAACAACAAAATTAGAAGAGTAATTAAAATGTGAAGCCACAAAGTTCTAGGAGAGTAGTCAACACATGAACATGATAACTTTAAAGTGGTGTAGATGATAAAAACAATACTAGAAATAGTTCACATCCAACTTATCCTCCTAAAAAATGGCCATGAGGGATTCTTCCCATTAAAATTATGAGAAGTATTTCTCAAATTTACAAAAATCAAGAGCCCATTCAACTAGGTGCTCTTGAGCATATAAATCTAATGAGTTGCAACTATTTCTTGGAACTTGTTGACTTCCCATTGGTATCCACAACCCTTTGGAATTCCTTAGTTTCTTCCTTTCCTAAAGTTATACATTACACATTATTGCATCAATAAAAAATGATCCAAGTGGATATCGGTGGCCACCCACCTTTCCCAGCTGGCTCAAAACAACTTTCTAGCAATTTTGATAATTTACTATTTTTAGTAGTTTTTTGGGTCCTGAACTTCCGGAGACGTTTTGAGGCCCTAACTGACGTTTTTTTGGGGTATGTTGTGGTTGTAAAATTTCATCATGAAATTTTGTGCAACTGTTGTAGTCCTCGGATAGATCTTTCCAATGGGCTATCATATGCCTAAAACGAAGATCATATGAAAATGTTACGACCCCGAGAAGTTGATGTACTAGCTTACCCAAATAGGGCCCACATGACTTTTGGCGCTTCATCTCCTAGGGTTAGGTTTTTGGATGTTTAGGGTTTTTGAAACTCTTGTTTATTGTAAAAAGTCCTTGAGAGCCTCATTGTAATGATCTTCTTGTGGATGAGCGTAGCCATCACATCTCTTCTCAGAGATAAGCCACCACCATTCCAGCAAGCTTGTTTTTCGTTGCATTTTACAGTTTCAGCTTATTTCCTTATTGAATAGAAAACTAGTTTTATTGTATCTATGTTATTCTGTGTTAAGAATTTGGTAATAATTTATAGTCATTTAATTCTTCTCATAAAATCTGGAGCAGTGGTATTAGAGTAGTCTGCTCCTTGTCGTCTTAATGCATGTCCCCAACGAGGTCGAAGTACAAAGATTTGGGTCTCGAGCTTGTTTCTCTTGAGGACAAAATCTCTCGCACACCCAAGTGACCTTTCATGGAAGGAGAAAATAAAGACGAAATGAAAGTAGATCCTTTCAAATTGTTGATTGAGGAATCCCTGATGTAACAGAGGAACGAGATGATGGATAATTTCACGCAAATCCTTCGGTGACTACCAACAGGCGACACATCTTCTTCGAGCGGAGGCACCGCCCCCTTCAAGGTACAAGTAAACTTTGATATTCCTATATTTGAAGGTTAGATAGATGCAGATGCTGTAGACAAGTGGTTGAATCTACTAGAAGGGTATTTCTTTGTCCATAACTTTTTGAATAGAGAAAATATTACTTTTGCACTCCTCAAAGTTGTTCACCATGTCAAAGATTGGTGGGAAACTTTCTGTGAGCAAAAGGAAACAGAGGAACCTTCATTATTTACAGTCACGACCACCTGGGAATCCTTCAGAGATGCTATTAAGGAACAATACTACCCTGTTGGAAGTTATGATGACTTTTATACCAAATGGACCACACTGCGGCAAGAAAGAGGCCAAGCAGTGCCATATTTCACAAATATCTTCCATACCTTGCGCACCAAGTTGGGTATCAAATATTCAGAGAGACATATGGTTCTCAAGTATTGCAGTGTTCTGCATAGATACATCCAAACCAAAATGGAATTTCTGGACATCTCATCCTTGGGCGCGGCCTACCGATATGTCATCAAAATTGAGCAGAAGCTCAAACAAAAGATGCAACAATTTGGATCGGGGAACCCCTCACAACAAAAGCCAGGAAAGGGCAGCCCCAACCCACAGAACAAAGGACAGAGCAAAGATGCACAGTATCAGGAAAACCAGTCCAAGCTGCAAGCAAAGAAAGACACCGGAAAGACAAAGAAAGATACCGAGAAGTGGTGTGACTTCCATAAGAGCCCTTGGCATAACACTGCTGACTGTCACTCAAAGAAGACACTTGTGGCTGAAGTGAAAGCCTTTGAATCAAATGCAGGCTCTGACTCTGATTCAGAACCAGAAAGGGGAAGATGGATCATTGACACGGAACCTGGTGCCACCGTTGCTACCACCAAGCTCCAGCATGGTGAACCAGACGATCCATAAAAAGGAGAGCACCTCTTCCATTCCCAGATGTGGGTAAAAGGCACCCCACTGCACTTCATTGTTGATAGTGGTAGCCAAAAGAACCTCATCTCAACAGAGGTTGTTAAGCGGTTGGCCCTTCCGACAACATTGCACCCACAACCCTACACCATTGGATGTCTCCACCAAGGAAGCGATCTTCATGTCAGCCAACAGTTTCCACTGTCGTACGGCATCAAGCCCTTCAAAGATGATGTATTTTGTGATGTTTCTCCTCTCGAAGTTTGTGATGTTCTTTTGGGCCAACCTTATTTATGGAAACATCATGCTATATATGAGTCTAGGCCTCGTAGTGTTATTATTACTTTGAACATGAAATTGTACAGGATACCTGAGGTTGTCCCACCTAGTGCTATTTCCTTGATCTCTGCTAAGAAATGCAGGAAGGTCATCTCTCAGATGGGGAAGTTTGTCTTCTTCGTGATCTTCTCTCATAATGAGAGAAAAATCACAGCCACATCTAGGGTATTTGCGGCCGACCTCTCCACACAGCAGAAGCAAGTAGATAAGGTCATGGAAGAATACTCAGATATCTTCTCCTCGCCTACCTGGGTACCTCTGCACTGTCAGGTCAAGCACCCCATCGATCTGACCCCCGACACACCGCTTCCCAATGGGCCAGTCTATCGTCACTGTCTGTTAGAGAATGAGGAGATAAAGTGACAAATCCAAGAATTTCTCCACAAGGGGCACATCCGTCCTAGATCATCACCTTGCGGGAGCCCAATCGTGTTGGTACAGAAGAAATATGGAACCTGGTGACTTTGCATTGATTATCGGGCTCTGAATAAAATCATATTCAAAAACCAGTACCCGACTCACCGAATCGATGACCTCCTTGATCAACTCATGGGGGCCAAATACTTCAGTAAGATTGATCTGAAGTCTGGCTACCACTAGGTCCCGATAGAACAGACATATGTATGGAAGACCACCTTCAAGTCAAAGGAAGGCCTTTTTGAATGGTTGGTCATGCCCTTTGGTCTGACAAATGCTCCAACCACTTTCATGAGGATGATGGATGATATCCTGCGACCATTCACCAATATTTTTGTAGTGGTGTATCTTGATGACATTATCATTTACAACAAGACTTGGGCCAAACACTTGCAGCATATTCAACAGGTTCTGCACACCCTGTGACAACACAAGCTATATGCCAACTTGGAAAAATGCTCCTTCAGCATGGACAGGGTCCATTACCTAGGCTACATCATTGATCAACATGGTGTACATGTGGGTCCATCCAAGATCCAAGTCATCCATGACTGGCCAGACCCATCCACACTCATAGAACTTTGGAGCTTCTTGGGCCTTGCCAATTTCTACTGCAGGTTTGTGTTGGGATTCTCTTATATTGCATGGGCCCTCAGCCAAATAACCAGGGGTGGTGGTAAGGCAAAATTTGCATGGGGCTAGCCCCAACAACAAGCGTTCAATGATTTGAAGTAGCGCTTGTTCTCAGCCCAAGTACTTTCACTACCAGACCTGCAGGAGCCCTTTGAGATTTAGACTAATGCTTCAGACTATGTTGTGGCTGCCGTTCTCACGCAGCATAGCCACCCCGTGGCCTATCATTATGTGACACTATCAGATGTTGTCTATAAGTACCCTACTTATGAAAAAGAAATGTACTCCATTGTGCAAGCCTGCTGCCAGTGGAGACATTACATTCTTGCGAGGGAGACAGTCATCCACACTGATCATAAGCCACTGCAGCTCATGCAGACACAAGGAAAATTATAGAATGACCACCATCAAAAGTGGTCCACATACTTGCAGCAATTCCACCTCAACATCAAGTATAAAACAAGAAGCACCAACTGTGTCACGGATTTCCTTAGTAGACCACCAGTCGCAGCACTCACCACAGTACTAGGCTTCTGTGGACATGAGACCTCTGTATGGCCCCAACTCTATGAGACAGACCCAGACTTCGCCACCACCTACCAAATGTTGGGTGCAAAGGCAGTTGCCGATAATTTCCATCTTCAGGATGGGTTGTTGTGTTGTCTGGGCCATATATGTGTTCCCTCAAGTGAGTGAGTGAAGATGATCTAGGAAGCCCACTACGGTTGGGTGGCAGGACACTTCAGCATCGAAAAGACAGTGGTGATGCTACAAAAACATTTCTACTGGCCGAAACTTCGACAGGAGGTCAACAATTATATCAGGTCTTGCACTACTTGCACTATTTCCAAACCAACCACTAAGAAACAGGGCCTGTACACCCCTCTTCCTACTCCTGACAGACCATGGGAATCCATCTCAATGGACTACATGTCGGGCCTCCCATCCACCAAGCGGGGAAATGACTGTGTTTTTGTGGTTGTGGATTGCTTTTCTAAGATGGCGATTCTGGTTTCTTGCAAGAAGAGCATCACAGCAGAAGCCACTGTCAAGCTCTTCTTTGAACGAGTCTGGGTACATTTTGAAATCCCACAAACCATTGTCTCATATCGAGACAGTCGATTTCTCATCACATTCTGGTTGAGCCTCTGGTCACTGCTGGACACCAAGCTCACCAAATCCACGGCCTTCCACCCCCAGACAGATGGCCAAACTGAGGTTGTAAATCGAATGATCATGCATATCCTGTGCATGTATAATTCCAAGCACCCTCACACATGGGATGAGAGTCTTCCCTATGTCCAACATAGCTACAACCAAGCCCTGCGTAGCTCAATCGACCACAGCCCCTTTTAGGTGGGGTTGGGATTCCAACCATTGGGTCCCCTAGATGTTGCACTTACCCTTGCGATCACCTCGACTGACTCCTCTCCTACTCCAAGTGAGGCTGAAAAAGCCACTCGATTCATTGAGAGGATCCAGCACATCTTCCAACAGATTCAGGATATACTACAGAAGTCTAATGTCAAGTACAAGCAATTCCATAATCAACATCGGGTTCCACATAAGTTTCAGGTGGGCAACAAAGTTTGGTTGCACTTGTAGAAAGAACGCCTTACAGGACCCCATCGGAAGCTTCACCCACTCTAATATGGGTTATACACCATCACCAAGGCTGTGGGGGATAATGCTTTTGCGCTCAACATTCTTCCTTTCCTTGGCCTGCACCCAGTGTTCAACGTGGACCTCCTTCGGCCTTATTTCCCACCATTATTGGACACCTCAGACATAGCAGAACAACTAACACTAACAGAGCTCAACCCTGATTGCATACAACAGGCATCCAATGATCATATTGTGGACACACAGATCAAGGGCACTCAACAACAAAGGATCCAACTTTATCGAGTCGTCAAAGCAGGGCAGCTCTTGCACCAAGGCAAGTGGCTCACCCGGGGCTAAATTCAACAGAAATTTCCTCATCTGATGGGGGAACTCAATGCAATGGAGACCATTGCTTCCTAAGGATGGAGGATTGATCCAGGTGTATATCGGTGGCCACCCACCTTTCCCAACTGGCTCAAAATAGCTTTCTAGCAATTTTTATAATTTACTATTTTTAGCAGTTTTTCGGGTCCTGAACTTCCGGAGCCGTTTTGAGGCCCTAAATGACGTTTTTTGGGGTTGCAAAATTGCATCATGAAATTTTGTGCAACTGTTGTAGTACTCAGATAGATCTTTCCAATGGGCTATCGTACACCTAAAATAGAGATCGTATGCAAAAGTTACGACCCCGGGAATTTGATGTACTAGCTTACCCAAACAGGGCCCACATGACTTTTGGCGCTTCATCTCCTAGGGTTAGGTTTTTGGATGTTTAGGGTTTTTGAAACTCTTGTTTATTGTAAAAAGGCCTTGAGAGTCTCATTGTAATGATCTTCTTGCGGATGAGAGCAGCCGTCACATCTCTTCTCAAAGATAAGCCGCCACCATTCCAGCAAGCTTGTTTTCCGCTGTATTTTACAGTTTCAACTTATTTCCTTATTGAATAGAAAACCGGTTTTACTGTATCTTTGTTATTTTGTGTTAAGCATTTGGTAATAATTTTTAGTCATTTCATTCTACTCATAAAATACGGATCAAAAATTACACTCAACTTCAGTCTTATCTTGGAAGAATGTATTCCACACTTCATGATAGGAAGAAATTCTCACTACTCGCCTAAAAATAAGATTTTCTAACATGAATTCATATGTGGATACATCTTGGGACAAGGATCCCATTTCTTTTTTTAGTGTAACCAAAAAAAATTAATAAAATTATTATCCTTCGATGGTCCTCCTTATGTTGTTTTAAAACTTCCTTGGTGACCCGAGGAGCCATCCCCATGGATATTTCTTTGGAGTGCAAGTGCTCTCCTAATTTCTATAGAACATGTTTTGCAGATCGAGGTGTGATAATATATCCAATATTAGGTAGCTTACATCATTCAATCAACATCTCTGCAATAGTGTAAAGGTTTTTGAAACTACCTATTAAATATATATGTCTTTTTCTATCTTTTCTCCTACTTCTCATTAGTTGGCCAATGCTGCATAATTGAGATGATTTTATTTTTATGTTACCTTCAAAATATCTAAATGATATTGTCAATAGATATGTGGATAGATCCCTAAATTATTTAAATCCATTGTATAACTATTTTAGAGTATTTCCTAACTCCTCTTGTACTTCGTTGGCATAGGCTTTGAACTCAATGATGCTTTTTTGGTCCACTTTATAATGTATTACTTCAAACTCAAGGACTTTGATCCTTGTTTTATGTTTTTTTATTTCTTTAGTCATATTTCTAGTGTTTTGTTCAGAGGCCTATGTAAATTCTACTCCTACTAAGCTTAACACTATGGGGTCTTGCCTAGTGTGAATAGTGAGTGGTGTCTTGTGGTAACAGAGAGCACCAAATCACCTGAGATGGAAATTTTCTTGCAATGTTTCCTTACATTTCTTCCTTTTTTTCTAATAAAAAATGAAGGAATTCAAATTGGACACTCTATTATATTTAGAGAGGGTGAATTCACCCAATCCTATCTCCACTAGAGGTAATTGGCTTTTGGTTAAGGTGGTGCCTAAGGTGGACTCCATTGGCAAAGTGTCCATAGGATTAGTATCTTGGGATTCTTCCTAGAAATTATTCTCCTATTCTTACATATTTCTTCTTTGTCTTTCCTGATTATTTATCAGTCCTCTTCCTCTTGCTTCTTTCTCATTTATTCCTCTTCATATCTCTTTTTTTCTACCTCTTTTTGTTGGGGCCTCTATGTTTCAAATTATTTTTTTATTTTTCCTCATTCTTCTACTTCCTAGGCTGCAACTTTTCTTCTTGTTGTTGAAGTCTTAGAGCTTCAACTTCCTTTTCTAACCATTCTTTTTTCAACTATCGCCTTGTGTAATGTCCCCACATTGGGACATCATCACAGGGCAGAGATTTATGATGACCAGAGTAGCCAGATGGATGCTATAGAGAGTACAGGGGTATTTGAGAGGCATGGTGGGGTCCAGCTTGCATTGATGATCATATTTCATCGTTATGAGCCATTCCGCACAGGTTGGATTTGGTTTCGTTGCATTCTGACGATTTCCATGATTTTGACTATTTTGAGCTATAAGTCAATGGAATTCACTGAAGAGGTCATTTTGGGCACATTACTTGGAGAAACCTCTCAGTGTAATATCTCATTGGAATTGGGAGGAGAAACACTACAGGATGGGATGGCTAGAAGTGACTTTCAGTGGCCAGGGAAGCCACAAGGTGAGATAAGGAGTTTTTCAAAGGTAAAAAGTTTAATTAATTAATTAAAGTGATTTAATTAATTAATTAAATATTAATAAAATGAAAGTCACTTTGGAGGGACAAGGTGAGCCAAAAAGTATAAAGGAAAGGCAAGGGCCTCTTCTCATGGACTCATGTATGTTTATCTTTTTGATTTCTGGCTTCTAGCTAGTGAGCCCAATATTGGGGGTTTTGAGGGTTTTGACATAACAAACCCTAGAGGACGATTCGGTGGTGAAAGATTCCACCTATCTTGTCCCAAGCTTGGTATCAGAGATGAAATACTCTCCCACACCATTCTAGTTCCAGATCTACTCAGTTGCAGGAGGATTCTACATCAGTTTCATGTGCAGATAGAGAGAGGGTACACCAGTTGAGGGATTCCAGCAAGAGGGGCGCACGATCTTTGGAGAGAGATTTGTTGTAGGAGATTGGCAGGGCCGTTGAGGATTCTATCACTTGGGTTTTCATTGCAGCACCTTGGACATCAGATCTAGTGCTTTCTGAGATGGTTTTATGGCTCAGATTATTTCTTGAGCAGTGGGGCGAATTGAAGAGAAGGAGGGCGTTTTTGAGATCCAGATCTAGTCCGTTTGGAGGGGTTACACTTCAGATATGACACTGATACTTTACCTAGTGATTTGCAGTGTCTCGATCTATATTTCTGGAGAGTTTTGGAGCATTTGCAGGCCTCCTACAGCAGGGCCAAATTATCTAGGGTTTCAGTCATCCAGTGGGGTGCACCATTCAGTGGGGGATTTCAGATCTACAAAGATTGAGAGGGATCTTCGAGATTCGGTCACCTGGGTTGTTCTTACCATCACCCGTTCTATCAGTTGACATATTTATTAGGGTGATTGGACACTTTTGGCAGAAGGGCATAGTTATTGAGGGTTTCAGCCTTCTATTGGAGCGTAGCATTCTTCAGCTAGAGAGTTTGGCATTCAG
>ML788367.1:273142-292426 GCA_009831015.1 Picea engelmannii
TACACACATATAAACACATCTAAAAGGTAGATCAACAAAGTGTTTGACGAAATACCTCACTCAGAAAAAGTTTTAAAAAGACACCAGAACAGTGATGATCCTTGCATAATGGCTTGGGATCATTACAGTGGTATCAGAGCTTAAATCCTGCAAACCTGAGGGGTCTTTCATAGGGATAAATGGATTTTTGGAAGGAAATGGAGATTGTTAACAGGATTGAGGATTGTGAGAGGGAATATGAAATCCTCAATAATTTCAAAGGGATCATAACATTCCAATGGTTCCTATCCTATAAAAATCCTAGTTGGAACAAGAAGAAGATTGCACGTTGGCTCAAGAAGAGGGAGGAAATTAGAGTAGCTCTTTGGGGTAACCCCACACCCATTAGAAACCCCACACCCATTAGGGGAACGCATCTTTGCTACAGTTGCAAGGTGCCTTGAGAACCAGATCATAGGTGTAGGGGTAAGGGTAAGAAGCACACTATTGAGGTGCACCATGACAGTGATGATGGGGTGTGTGTGGATGAAGTGACAGATGTTGATTCAGAGCAGTCGGATGATGACAAAGACTCTTGCACAGGGGCTAGTGATAGTGAATCTACCTCAGAGGATAGTGATGATGACTCTTGCATAGGGGCTAGTGATGCTTGCACGCTTGAGGAGGATGATGACCCTTGTGTAGTGGATAGGCAGCTGGATGGACAGGACGATAGCACTAGTGTCTCAGTAGACATATCACATACCATTGATGACCTTATGCCTCAACAAAGTGGTGACACTAGTGAGGAGTCACATGTGTTAGCACTTAGAGATGATGAGCTACCTATGAGGGTAATGACACATTTGTCACCCTTTCAGACACCCATGATAGCCACATCACATGAGGAGATCAGTGGCATGTCAGAGGTGATGGATGAGCCTATTGTGAGGGTTGCACACAATGGACATGTAGATCCACCGATCCAGGAGGAGATACAGGGATTACGGACAAGGGACCTTACACATACAGATCAACTAGAGGAGATTGAGTCACAGTTATTAGAGACTCCATTAATTGAGCAGATTGCAGAGGTTGACAGGTTGATTGAGCATTTACTTACAGGATCAGCCTGCAGTGATGAGGATGCACTCTTTAGTAGTCAGGATGACCATAGCATGTGTCTGGACACAACTATATGGGATCCAGGCGCAGATGATAGTAGCAGGTTGAGTGCACAGGAGGATACAACTTCTCACACTGGATACAGTATGACTCATAGGGAGCTAGTAGTTGAGGATGATGTGCAGTTACGTATTGGTAGACCTAGTGGCACAGTAGATAGCAGGCAGTCCAACACTTTATCTTTTGTAGAGAGTGTTGTCAGGGATGGCACTAGTAGTGAGAGGCATGAGGGGGCACCTCAGCATGACTATGATCAGGAGTCACACCACTTAGCATCACAGTTGAGAGTTAGTGAGGCTATGGTCATGGTAGCCACTAGATGTATTGATGACATGCATGCAGTGATGGAATATTACTGTTGGAGAGAATCAGTGGCACAAGGTAGCTCAGATGGAGGATTTTCCATGGATGATTTTCACACTCTCAGGAAGAGAGTGTCTATGATGAGGACTGACTTCCAGCAGTTTTTGACAGACAGGGACTACCTACTGGTGATGAGCGAGATGTATTACCGAGCCTTGAGGGAGCAGGTGTTGGAGATAGTCCGACTCACTCAGGAGTTGGAGAGCACTTGAGGATTCTTGGGAGGCACACAGATAGCCCCTCAAGAATTAGAGTCTAGATTAGATGAGTCTCTTGAGGAGATTCGTCAGAGATTCACTTCATCTGTCCTAGTGGACACTCAGATTTATCATTCAGTCACATTGCTAGGAGATGTTGATGATCTAGTAGGGGAGCATCAGATGATGGATGACACTTCCATTTGTCTTCTGAGAGCGGTTGACCTCCATGTAGAGGTTGATCTAGTAGTATGCCCAGGATCTATGAGACAACATGAGTCTATGGGGGGTGACATGGGTATGCCGGAGCATACAATGATGAGTGATATCTCATAGAGACATGCCGAGATGTATGGTGGGATTTAGAGGGGTATAGTGCCTTGCAGGGAGGAGACACACCTAGGAGAGCATGCAGGTGTCACTCCTTTGCAGTAGCACCTAGTTATGAGAGATCACTTTCACCATTTCAGTAGTTGCATGGGAGATGAGAGATGGAGGTTGGTTGAGCAGAAGTTGGAGGAGTTACTTCTAGCTGTACTGGATGGTGGAGATTCGGTGATGACCACAGGAGAGCATCGATCAGGGATACCGATGGACGAGCTTCTAGTCGAATCCTTGGGATTGACCAAAGCATGTGACGCCTTCCAGTCCTACAGTCAGCTACAGATATGTCTGTTATCCTTTTTCGACACATTTATCATTGACAACAGCATGAGAAGGATAGAAGATCAACATAGAGGGCTCCTGACAGTGATCAGTCTCACACAAGAGCAGTTAGAGGAGGTTGGAAGTGATAAACTTCCAACTTTACCATGGGATTCGAGGGTTCATTTGGTTAGCAGGATATCTAACTACATGATGATCCAGGTTGCACCAGAGAGTCACACACTCGACCTTGGGTTGGGTTGGGGTGGGTCTGCAAGTACTTGTCCTACAGGGTGAGACCTTTTCTTCCATTTGATCATCATGATAGGGCATGGAGATGGTTGGACAGGTACTTCTTCTACAGAGGTGTCTTCATTGATACAGTTTCTGGACAATCGGTCCAATGGTCACAGGTATTTCAGCTGGAGGATCCATGAGAGGAGGATTCAGGATGTATGTAGGGGGCTGATAATCATGGTCAGAGTAGTGCAGTGTCAGCATGAGGATATTCGACAGAGGTTAGCATGGGACCCAGGGATTGCAAGATTGAGCAGTTCATTGACCGACAGGGGAGAGTGGACCATTGTAGGGGAAAGTTATTCTAACTTTCCATTGAGCTTCAGTGTTGAGAGGAGTGCACCGCTTGCGGGTGTCTCATGGAGGTCTTGCAGTACCTCATTCTGGCATTAGCATGTGCAGTTGATGGAGGCCGTGTGGATCTTGGTAGAGATTGGGAGGATGGACTCATTCCAAGATGAGTCCATGTGTCATGTACATGAGGTTCACAGGATTGATATTTTTCAGGACTATGCTTCGCAGAGTATTACAGTTCACTTCCTGATATGGGATCCAGGGGGTGGAGTGTACTATTGTTCGTCTTTGGATGGGTTCGGTTATGTATCCCACAGGTGGACATGGGATCCTGGTATTTTATTTGAGATAATTTGGTTATTGCTTGAGGACAAGCAATTTTCTAGCAGGGAGGACTGTAATGTCCCCACTTTGGAACATCATCACAGGGCAGAGATTTATGATGACCAGAGTAGCCAGATGGATGCTATAGCGAGTACAGGGGTATTTGAGAGGCATGGTGGGGTCCAGCTTGCATTGATGATCATATTTCATCATTATGAGCCATTCTGCATAGGTTGGATTTGGTTTCGTTGCATTCTAATGATTTCCATGATTTTGACTATTTTGAGCTATAAGTCAATGGAATTCATTGAAGAGGTCATTTTGGGCACATTACTTGGAGGAACCTCTCAGTGTAATAGCTCATTGGAATTGGGAGGAGAAACACTATAGGATGGGATGGCTAGAAGTGACTTTTAGTGGCCAGGGAAGCCACAAGGTGAGATAAGGAGTTTTTCAAAGGTAAAAAGGTTAATTAATTAATTAAAGTGATTTAATTAATTAATTAAATATTAATAAAATGAAAGTCACTTTGGAGGGACAAGGTGAGCCAAAAAGTATAAAGGAAAGGCAAGGGCCTCTTCTCATGGATTCATTTATGTTTATCTTTTTTATTTCTGGCTTCTAGCTAGTGAGCTCAATATTGGGGGTTTTGAGGGTTTTGACATAACAAACCCTAGAGGACGATTCAATGGTGAAAGATTCCACCTATCTTGTCCCAAGCTTGGTCTCGGAGATGCAATACTCTCCCACACCATTCTAGTTTCAGATCTACTCAGTTGCAGGAGGATTCTACATCAGTTTCAAGTGCAGATAGAGAGAGGGTGCACCAGTTGAGGGATTCCAGCAAGAGGGGTGCACGATCTTTGGAGAGAGATTCGTTGTAGGAGATTGGCAAGGTCGTTGAGGATTCTATCACTTGGGTTTTCATTGCAGCACCTTGGACATCAAATCTAGTGCTTTCTGAGACGGTTTTATGGCTCAGATTATTTCTTGAGCAGTGGGGCGAATTGAAGAGAAGGAGGGCGTTTTTGAGATCCAGATCTAGTCCATTTGGAGGGGTTACACTTCAGATCTGACCCTGATACTTTACCTAGTGAGTTGCAGTGTCCTGATCTATATTTCTGGAGAGTTTCGGAGCATTTGGAGGCCTCCTTCAACAGGGCCGAATTATCTAGGGTTTCAGTCATCCAGTGGGGTGCACCATTCAGTGGGGGATTTCAGATCTACAGAGATTGAGAGGGATCTTCGAGATTTGGTCACCTGGGTTGTTCTTACCATCACTCGATCTATCAGTTGGCATATTTATTAGGGTGATTGGACACTTTTGGCAGCAGGGCCGAGTTATTGAGGGTTTCAGCCTTCTATTGGAGTGTAGCATTCTTCAGCTAGAGAGTTTGGCATTCTGATCTGCTTGTATTGATCTTCATTTCTTATTTAGCCTTTGGAGGCATCTTTTGTATTAGAGGGAGAATTTTGTAGCATCTCTTATCTATTGTCTATCTTCTTGGCCATCTGTTGAGCATTCCAGATCGACATCTTCATTGTAGCAGGCTTCTCTATTTTATGAATAAAGAAGAATTGAGATGTTTTGGCTTTTCTATCTTATTGCATATGGTTGAGGTATGTTCCATGGTTATCTCTTTCTGTTATTTTCTGCATACAGACATATAAACACATCTAAAAGGTAGATCAGCAAAGTGTTTGACGAAATACCTCACTCAGAAAAAGTTTTAAAAAGACACCAAAACAGTGATGATCCTTGCATAATGGCTTTGGGATCATTACACCTTGGCTACAATTTCCTTCTCAATTTTTTTCTTTTCCTAATGCTCCTTTTCTAATCTATCCTGATTTATTTTGGATATGCCTCCCATCCTAAAAATGATTTAATCATAATTTATAGGTCTCATGTTCAAATATTTTTCCTTCCATGTCTCACTCTAATATGACCATATATATTTGCAATTTTTGTAGTGTTTTCTAAAAACTCTGAGAGGGTCATTTCTATGGAATCTCTCCTCCCTGAAATAAGGTTGTCAAAATGTTAGCTTCTTCTTGTGCTTATTTGACATATTTAAAATGATAATATCCTACATGTAATGGAGTTTAGTTGCATCGTAGTTTCTTATCCTGGGCTAGAGATACCCCAACTCCATTCTCTAAAGTGTGATAAGAAAATTTCTATAAAACCAACTTATCTTGTATGAATTTTGGGAGTATATGCAAAGCTTTTTTGGCCCCATGAATCCTAGTGTATTTCCCCTTCTCTATCACATACCAATATCTAACTTTATTGACTATCTACATAGCTTTCGCTAACATGCACAACGGTGGAGAATAGAATATAAATTGAAGTATAGGAATCATGACGTATTCACAAATATCATGATAGTTGATGTGATACTTATGTTCCTAGAGATCTCGAGAATACACATGAATAAGAGGATCACTTGGATACCATTGCCAGTCCATAACCAAGAATGGATGTACTAGGAAAACAACATCTAGTAGATAGGAAGGCATATTAAATGAAGGGTGTTTCTCTAGCACTGTATGATTAGTTGTTGATATAGTATGCTCCAAAGTGGAGAAAAGGATGGCAACCCAATTGAAAATTGTGCTAGTTTTAGTTATTTTTAATATCAAAGGCACCCATGATTCCTTGAATTTATGGGATTCTTCCTCTCCTTAGCGTCATCATAAAAGGGATACATCAGACTTATATGGAGTTCTCAACATCTTCATAAGGTAGGTTCCTTCTCTTCTCACCTTGAACATTGTTTTGGGAACCCACCAACTCTTCATTATTTCTCTACAGTCATATGTGAATTGTAGCATCTAGTCAACTGTGATTTCAACCTCTTCTATAGGGAGTTTATAATACTGATGTATAACAAAGGTTTGGAATCATCAAATTTCTCTACCTTGAGTATCCTTGATCAACCTGTTGTCTACATTATCCTAACAGATGATCGATGAAATGGTATTTTCACATGGAAATTATAAAAAGTGTGTTGCTACTTTTTGGAAACCATGAATGCTTCATATATTGATAAACACCCTCATCGGGGTCCCTGTCTCCATAGAGGAGTGGAAATTGTGAGTATGTATCCTTTTGAAACATCTAGTATATCTCTCCCAATATATAAACCATGCCAAGATCCATGCAATAGATAATTTCATTTTAAATTGGACCTGGGTGCCAACTTCTAACTTTGTCTCCTCTTCTCCATCCAAGCTCACTTTGATGATGATCTCTTTTCCCCTTTTGTATTTTTGGGTTTCCATATCGAGGTATTGCACTTCACTCATGTCAAAAACATCAAACATTAGCATTGTTAGTTTCATAAAGGAACAAAAAATGCTTGTATGGAGAAAAAATTTAGTGATTCAAATGTTATATTATTTTCTATTGGTATGCATAAGCAAAAAGGACTTTTGTGTTGAGTAATGTTGTTTCAAAATCCTTCCCCAAAACTCTTGTTACTAATATTTCATAGAGAATAGAAAAAGAGGAGGGAAAGGAAAATCCCATTAATGATCTAATGCAAGTTCCATGGACAAAAAATGATGGTAAGGTTTTTTTTTTATGAGATCGATGTGTTGACCATTTGACCCTTGAAGAAGATTCATGATTTTTATTGATCTCTCTTTTTGAAATAGAATCCCCCTTCCTTGCCTATGCAATTTATGATCCTTGTAGAAAGTTACTATTTTATGCTAAGAGTGGTGGGGCATTTGTTATGTTTGATGAATGGTTATCAAGATGATCTATTTGAAACTTGAGTAGAGAAAGGAAGGTTCAACATGGTTTGGTATTTATAATCAATTCCACCCATTAAATTGACATTTATTAATCAAAAGGGTAAACCATTTTTTTAATTTAAAAATTCTTTGATGATGGGTAGCCTTGGGTGTTGGTTATATTGGTTGAGGGCATTGGAACAAATAAGACATTTTACCTTATGTATGAGAATGAGGTATTTTTCCAGCCAATGGGAGGGGTTTTGATGGTGAAAAGAAAATTTCCTCAGCTAGGCCCTGTAAAATATTGGGTGGATGGGTATGAAAAATATATTGGTTTTCCATTTATATAGCTTGGGAAATATTTTCTAGGTGGCCAAATTATATTGGACAAGGTGGTTATTTTCCTTTTAAAATAAAATATTGCAAAAAAAAGAAACCCTAAATTCCAATGAGTGAGTGTGTTATCCCTCAAGATGTTCCAGGATGTTATTGGAATGATGCCAAGGCACCTTAGGGCCTAAGAATTAGAGTGAGTCTTAAAGCCAAATTTAGAGTAAGGTAATTGTGAAATGTTTGGGAAGTTTTCCCCGCTCTCTCTCTTTCTCAAAACTATAGGACCTCAAACAATCTCAGCTCAGATAAAAAATTCTCTCAACTCTCAGAGGCATATGTATATGAGTGTTTAAGATAATCAAGTTTTAAAGGAGAATGAAGTGGTGAATTAGAAGAAGAACGAGATAAACGTACATGGAAATGCTAAGAATGAATACTATAGCTTATGGAAAAACAATAGTGTGATGAGAAATTAAGAATTTAACAACTCTAACAGGTGCATACAGATCAATAAAAACATGCTTCAAACAGTTAACATATTCATACATTCAAATACATGGAGGTACCCTATGCATATCATTTAAATGGACAAAGAAATGACAAGAAATGGTCATACATTTAGAGGAAATCACTTCTATGTCATAAATAAAAATCATGCAGTAACACTAAATATGGTGAATAGTCTGTTATCTAAGATTTGATAAATCAGATCTTATACAAGAAATGAAAAAATGGGAGAATATGCTTTACAGAACACAAACACTATAAGAAAAGGAATTACAGACTAAAACATAATGAAAAGGATGAATATTTGGTTTCCTTCTACATTTACCACCTATATGTGCTCGAGGTTTATGATCAAACAAATTTGGTTATAAGAAACTCTTCAATTCCCCAAAGTGTTGACCCTAGCAATGAGTTCCTTATTTGTATTTTATTCCTCTCGCTCATGCCCTAAACTGCATCTTGAAGCCACTTCCAGCTTCCTGAAACTATTTACTTCTTTTTTATTCTTGAATGGTTTCCCCCTTGTTAAAACTGTAAAAAATACTTTTTCCTATTGGATTTATGTTATGCTCAGATCATGGGGAAGGTAGATATTTTCCAGCCAAAATATCCATCGATCTCTACTCTTTAAAAGTCCCTACAATCATTTCTTCTGTTGCAACATACTATAAATTATAACGGTAGAGATCGCACAACTCAATAACCATTGCATCCATATTAGGTTGGATATCGCGACCGTTGATTGGAGGTTCACCCATTAGGGTGATCAAGGGTTCGATCCCAATAAGACTCCAACAAGGGAGAGTTTGATGGGTTGGTATCTTGATTAGCCTAATGCATTGGAGGGATGGAAAACATATGTGAACCATTGATCTTGGGCTTGATTCATCTTCAACCATTGATACGTTCTCAACTCAAAATTTGAAATCCATTAAGCTATCACAATGTCACTATTGACATTAGCTAGTTCCCTGGACATGTGGTGGATTTTCATTAGTCCACGTTGATGTTGATGTGGTAGGCGATATGCCACATGTCACTCGATTTTGAGATATTGACATGTGTATGTGGTGGGTTCCACCTATCCACATGGTAGCTTTGGATTGGCCTCATAGGTTCCCTGCTAGCATTGACTTCTTTCTTACGTCATCTAGGACACACATCCATTTATATTTACTTTCACAGAGGGGGAGTTTTGATAGATTCTGAGCCATTGATCTCGTTCCCCACCAGATATGGACCATTGATTGAAGGTGTGCCCATCAGAGCGATTACAAGTTGGGTCACAATAGGAATCCAACGAGGGGTACTCATAGCTAGTCCATCAGAGTGAGGTTGGTCAGAGGTGTAGTGTTGAATATAGATGAGGGGACTCCAATGAAGGAGACTCTGACGAGGAAGCCTTAGAGTTGACGTCATCCTGGAAACATGGTGACTTTTAATTTGTCCTTGATCGTGTTGATGTGGTAAGCAGGTGTGACATGTGTCACGCTTTTTTGATACGTTGACTTGTGCATCTAGTGGGTTCCACATGTCCATGTGGAAGTCACTGGTTGTCCCTCACATTGCTTCACTACCGGGCTGATGTGACACCTGATCGAGAGGCTTCTATGATCATATATGAACCATTGATTGGTGGTTCCCCATCGAAGTGATCAAGGGATATGGACCCAATAGGACTCTGACAAGGGAGACTTTGATGGGGAAAACTCTGAGACAACCAGAACCATTTATTAAAATTTGGGCACTCGATGAGATATGGATCATTGATCAGTCCCCCCTGAAGGTTTCTTGACCAGTGAGGTTCCTCAAGTTTGCTAGCACATAGTTCTCAAACCTCGATCCCATAATAATCTCCCTAGATATTAGTTCTTAGGTTCTTTTGGGGCACGATAAGCCCTTCTTGGACCCTGATTATCACCCGAGTTCTTAAAACTTTTCTTAGGCACACAAGGTCATGATTTTTTTACCATTTTCTTAGATCAACCTTGAATAACTTGGAAATTTTATCTCATAGGATCTAGAAGTTATCCTTATACCTTTAACTTTCTCAATCTCGACCTTATATCCTCGAAAAACCTCCTACCAGTGGCAAGAACAGATATGGTACTAACATAGTGCATACCCCATGGATGCTAATTGGTTGGCCTTTGGTGTGAACTTGTAAGATTGTTTGGTTGGATTAAAGTTTGTTGGTTTGGTGGCTCGAGGAAACAAAGGAAAATGATCAAATTAAGTGGTGAAATAACAATGAGGCAAATGTTTTTATATAACAAATGGAATGTCATATCAAAAGGTTGACATGCCAATATATTCCACGAAAAGAAAAGCTTATGCAGTCCGATAAAAAGTTCATCTCGATGATTGAAAATTTGAGGAAGTGTGATATATCACACGAAAACAAATGTTGGGTGTGGTGTGATACAAAAAATTCCATCATAGAGGTAGAAAGTTTGAGGAGATGTGATATGTCTTATGAAGAAAAAAATTGTGTGATATATTGCAAGGGAAGAAAAGTTCATCTTATGTGATATGTCACGAAAGTGTTTTTTTGAGAGATATGTTGCACAATAGAAAAATTTTGGGAGATGTGATACATTACATGCATAAAATTTTCCTTTGTGATATGATGAGGGAAAACGTTTTTCAGTGTGATAAGTTGCAAGGAAAGAAATATTCAAAGGAGGCAATGGCAGGTGTTGGGTATGTATTATATTCTTTGCAAGATTAGTCACATGTATTGTAAATTGATATGGGAGTCTTGGGGGGTCGGGGGGAGGCTGTAAGGGGGTTCATGGGCGGTATCCCCCGAAAAAAAAAATTGGGTGATTTTTTGCGTTCATTTTTGGCAATTTTTTTGTTTGTTTTTGGCAGTGTTTTCAGCACATGGTTTTTGCCAATGGTTTTTAAATTTTGGTTAAGGAATCAGGTTTGTTGTCTAATCCGGGTCAATGAATTATGGGTTTGGATGTCACCGTATCCTATATATGTATTGTATTGTAAAAAATGAAGGATATGATGAATATAATATTAGAGGTGTGGCTCTAAAAACGTTGTCGGTTTTTAGAGTTTGGGTTTCCAAGGTAAAATCTATGTGTAATGTGTGTGTGTGTGTATCATTGTATCTTTTCTATTTTTATTGAGAATTTTTTTATAGTAAATAATTGTACAAGGTTAAAATATACATTTGGTAGTAGAGAAATTATTGGTTTCATGGGGATGCATTTATGGTTAGGGGTTTGGATTGGGTCTGTGATAAGCCTTGTTACAGTGGGAGATCTACAACATTGTTTCTTCAAGTGAAAATAAATGGTGAGCATCTCGAAAATAGAGATCGAGAAATTTAATGGGAAAATTTTTGAGATATGGATGCTGAATATGGAAGATATGTTGGTAGATAAAGATTAGTGGATCACGGTGGATCTAGGTACTTCACCTACAAGAATTTTAGCAGAAGATTGGAAAAAGTTGGATTGGAAGATGAAGAGAAAAATCTGGTTGTGTATCTCATATTCAGTATTATTGAATGTGTCAGGGGAAGCTATAGCCAAGGATTTATAGGATAAGTTGGGGACTTTGTATCAATATAAGTCCCTAGTAAACAAAATTTTCCTACAGAAGAAGTTGTATAACTTGAGGATGAAATATGAAGACTGTGACAGAGCATCTGAATGCCTTCAATATAGTGATAAGTTAGTTATTATCTATTGATATTAAGATTTTTGATGAAGACAAATGTATCAGTTTATTTTTCTCTTTACTAGACTCATGGGATAGTCTGGTTATTTCCATAGGTAGTAATACAACTACTTTAAGTTTCAATGATGTCGTCTCATCCTTGTTGTCGGAGGAGATGAGGATGGAAAGTGTATATTTATTGGGTATAAAGATGCTTTGTAAGGTTATAATCTTTGGAACCCAGAAAATAAGAAGGTAGTGGATATACAAGATGTGGTATTTAGAGAAATCAATGATGTTGTCGAACAAGAAGTCCTACAAAGGAAGGAATAACCATAGAAAATAGAGTTTCAGTTGAGGGATGATTAATTAAACTCTACAAAAGAATATGAATCAAAAGAAGAAGATCCTCATACTCTAGTATTGAGAAGATTGGTTCGGAAGAAAAGGAAACTTGAAAGGTATACCCCACCTAATTTCCATTCAAATTTATCTTTGTCTATTACTGATGATGATCCTAGAAATTTTAGGGTGGTAGTGGATTCATAGGATGGAAAACTTTGGAAAAGGTACATGGTTGAAGAAATGGCATCCGTGGATAAGAATGAGGATTGGGATCTAGTGGAGGTGTCGACTGGAAGAAAACCCATTGGAAACAAATGGGTGTTTAAGAAGAAGATGAATGCAAAAGGCAAAGTGGAGAAACACAAATCTCGGTTAGTAGCAAAAGGGTATTCCCAGGTAGAGGGAATTGACTTTGGTGAAATTTTTTCTCCTGTTGCCAAGTTAACTTATATTAGGTTTCTTTTATATCGTGTTGTTGCATTTGATTTTGAGGTATAACAGATGGATGTGAAGACAACATTCCTACATGGGGATTTGGAAGAAAGAAATCTACATGAAGCAACCAAAAGGGTTTGTTGTGAAAGGAAGGAAAGAGTTGGTATGCAAGTTGAAAAAGTCCATGTATGGGTTAAAGAAATAACCAAGAATGTGGTATAAAAAAATTGATCCTTATATGTTGGGAATTGGCTTTTCAAGGAGAAAAGAGGATCACTCTGTGTATTTCACATTAATCATTGATCATTTTATTTATTTGGTATTTTATGTGGATGATATGTTGCTAATAGGAAATGACAAGGATATTATCCAGGATGTGAAAACTTAGTTGTCCTCGAAATTTGACATGAAGGATCTTAATGCTACAAATTTCATTTTGGGAATGGAAATTAAAAGAGATGGAGAAAACAAGAAACTATGGTTAACTCAAAGGAAATATGTTGAGACAATATTGTAGAGGTTTAATATGGAGGAATGTAAATTGGTAAAGGTTCATATTCATGTAGTTGTAAAGTTATCTGTAGATCAATGTCCCAAGACAAAGGAAGAAGAAGAGGACATGTTTTGTGTTCCATATGCGAGTGTGGTTGGAAGTTTGATGTATGCAATGTTATGTACTATACAATACATTCCACATGTAGTGGGAGTTTTGAGTAGGTATATGTCAAAACCAGAGAAGGAGCATTGGACAATGGTAAAGAGAATTTTAAAGTATTTGTTTGGCACTGATAGTTATGGATTGTTCTACCAAGGAAGACCAGGATTGGATAGAGTGTTGAACATACATGGGTTTATGCATGCAAACAAGGTTGGAGATATAGATTGTAGAATATCTACAAGTGGGTATATGTTTAACCTGTTTGGAGGAGCAATCAGTTGGATGAGAAAAAAAGATAGTTTGTAGTAGCACTCTCAACTAAAAAAGTTGAATACATGGTAACCACTCATGTAAGAAAGGAATAAATATGGTTATAGATATTCTGTTCATGTATAGGGTTGGTACAACAAGTTGTAAGGATATATTGTGACAGTCATAGTGAAATCTTCCTGGAAAAGAACCCGACTTATCATTCAAAGACAAAGCATATTGATGTTCAATATCACTTTGTGAGAGACATGGTTGAAAAAAAGAAAGCATTGTTAATGAAGGTGGAAACTTTGAAGAATGTTGTAGATTCATTGACAAAATCTATAAGCATTGAGAATTTATCTTAGTGCAGAGGATATATGGGCATTGTTACCTTGGATTATTGACTATGTAATCCTGTAACCCGCTATATCCAAAGAAAACAACAAGTGGGAGATTGTTGGGTATGAGTTTTATTCTTTGCAATATTGGTCACATGTATTGTACATTGATATGGAAGCCTTAGGGGATATGGGGCTTCATGGGTGGTAGCCCAAGAAAAAAAAATGGGTAGTTTTTTGCATCCGTTTTTGTGGTGTTTTCAACACATGGTTTTCGTTGATGGTTTTCTAATCTTGGTTAAGGAATCAGGTTTGTTGACTAATAAATATTAATGGATTAGGGTTTTGATGTCGTGGGATCCTATATGTATATTGTATTGTAAAAAATCAAGGATACAATGATTAGAATATTAGATGTGCGACTCTAAACAGGTTGTTGATTTTCCCAGTTTCAGTTTCCACGGTAAAATCTTTGTGTAATGTGTGTGTGTGCCAATGTATTTTTTCTATTTTTATTGAGAATCTATTTGTAGTAAATAATTTCACAAGGTTAATGTAATAACCATGTTTCCCCTAGTTTGTAAATATATTTGTTATTATTGTCAAAACTAAGGATAGACTGATTAAGTGTGAACTTTGAAAGATAATGAACCTTTGGTAAGGATGTGATGTAAATATATTTTCCAATATTAGTATATATATGTATATGCATATATAAAATACTGAATAACTATTGAAGGTGTTACCTATACATATTATGTTTCCATGAGAGGGAATGGTGAGGGGAACCATCACTGGTTAAGATGACCCCTTCCAGGAAATACGTTGCTAGGTAAAAAAAATATGCTTAGACATAGAACTATCCTATATTCCTAGAGAATTTATTTACCAGTCAAGATAGTATTTGGGGAGTCTTACTCCATAATTAATGAGAGTATGGTAAGAGTACTCATCTGGAAGTTTTTTCTCTGACCCACGAAGTAGGAGATTTTGACCCACAATATCTTGCGGTGAAAGGAAAGGAAAAGAAAAAAACCATGGCTAGAGAGAGAGGACAGACACAAAGAATGCACATGAATGGGTCTTAGGACCAAGATCTGAAGAAGTGCGAGTGAAGATCCTTTGGCTATCATTAGAACTGATACAAAGTGAAGCAATACATTGTTCTGGGTGTTGGAACCATTGGTAGGAGTCTTCAAATCAAGTTGATAAAGGAGGTTGGAGAATGTTGGTGATTGGTTGAGAAATCACGAAGGAGTTGAGATGGGAAGGTGTTGATGAACTGCTGGGAAGTGAAAGGCATCCCTTAAGCAGTGTAAATCATCTAGTGTATCTCCTTGGGGTGAAAGAAATCCCTCTTGCTTGGTGGATTGAAGATTGGGTTGTCAAGATCCCATGGAAGAAGGAGAGTAACCTTCATCCAGTATAATTTGTTGAGCGAAGGATATTTTCTCTTATGACATCATACTCTGGATAGGGGGTGGCCAACTCTAGAAATCACTGGTTCAACTATGCCTATGGTTGAGAGGAAAGTGGCACACCCTTCAGCAGTTGCCAACACTTTCTAGTTTTTAGATAAGTATATATTTTCCTAGTCTCTGCAATTATTAATTTCAAAGATATTGTAGAATGTTCTTTGGAGTAGTGTGAATTCAATTCTCTGCTAAGGATAGATTGAGGATATTTATGGGTAATTATGAGAATGTTACATCTGAAATTTATTTTGATTGCTAACCCCACTATTGACTACCTATGTTTTAAATGAATTATGCTTGCATAATTTTAAATGAATCCTTGTATCATATATAAGCTACCATGTTATATAATGTGTATTTGGCATGCGTTCGTAACCAATATAATGGTATAGAGTTAGTTTGCTTGTTTTCACTGTTGATACGATGGATTCATGTAATCAAATGAGCATTGTAAGGAGGGGTGTGACCTTGTAATTTTTATAGTCCCTAAACGAGAAGCCTGCTAGATATGAAATATTCCCTAAGAGGTTGGTGGTAGAGATTTCCAGGGTGCCTAAGAAGGTCTTTGCTTGGTCAGAGATCCTTAATACCTGGGAGATCCCTGGCCTTGAGGTTAAACGTCTAGAGGATGTCAAGTTTCATCTAATATGATGAATAAAGAACACCTTACATAGTTCTCAGAGTAAGGTGAGAGCCAAGACAAACTGGTAAACTTAGAAATGACTTGGAAGAAATTCTTGAAATGACCAAGTCTAATTTTAGACAACTTTCCTATAGAAGACACTATGCTTGAACTGGGAGGATCTACAACCATTGGATCAACATGGCGAGTAGATCTTGGCCCTTCATTAGGAAAGACATCGTCATTAGAAAACAACTAAGTGTCATGGCTTATGCGAAGTCCAATGACGATGATGGAGAAGACCTCAAAACAAAATGGAATCTGTCGATCTGTTGAGAGTGACCCCGATCAGATATGGACCAATGACACCGGTCACATCGTTGTCGAGGATAGAATTTCAGGTAATACAGGTAATATTCTATTGGTGTTTATTTATTGACATGAGGGTTGGTACATCTTAGCCATGTATTGCGGTTGGTCCCTACTAAGAGTGAGAAAAGTATATGTGATAACATCATGTTGGCATGGCACACCAATAGGGAAATTGATGCACCCAAGGAATGGTACATGGTGATACTTAATTGGTCCACAGGATGAGAGTGGGACTCATTTGGGTGAGGAGGCCCTTTGGACATGCTCTTTAAATATTGGTCGTTAGATCATAGATCGAGAGATCTCAACTATTCGTCGAAGGAGGGTAGTCATGGGTCTGGAGAGAAGGAAGGAGAGTTTTCGATGATGACATAGTCGTCGGGGTGACCGAGAGCATGGTTAAGGAATTTTGACAACAAGGGAGTGCTGATGACGACCAAGTATTGGGAAATATATGAACCATTGATCGGAACATGATGAGATTAAATATAATCCATAGATCGTCGTGGTTCTCATTTAAGTGGGTAAAAATGGAGGGTGACATCATGTTGACTAGGAATGTCAGCATGGAAGTTAGAGTGTCCTACAGAATGGCGCATGTTGATAGTTGATTGGTTGAAGGGTCGAAGGGTGGGATGTGTTAGATGATATGGCCCTTAGTTCATCTCCCTAAATCATGGTTTTTGGATCCATCGATCAATATATCTCATACGTATGATGGTGAAGGGATGACAAAGGCCTGGGGAGAGAAACTAGGATTAGAGAACCAATGACGATGAAGACTTGAGGGGGAACAACAACCGTTGATCTATCGGAAATGACCTCTGTGGGATCTCGACCATTTATTCCATATTCATCGTTTTCGTAGCTTAGAAGGTTGGTAAATAAAATTACAGGTCCAGGAAGTACCGATGAAGAAAAAGTCTATAGACTGGATACTTCACCAGAGGGGGTCCTAACAAACCTCAATTGTTGATCAACGAATAGGAAAGATAAATCTCTGTCATATATATGTTGTGGACCCCACTAGATTCATTAACAAAGAGTGGTAAGGAAGAATTTAATCATAGATCATGTAATAGGCATCGAGACGACCTGATCCGTTGATTTCAAAAGTCAAAGAGTTGTCGAATATGGAGCATTTTTTATAAGAGGGATCATCATTGGAACCAATAAGATTGGGGTAAAGGATATCTCATTGGAGTTAGACACCAACGATGATGATAAGAGGTTCCATGAAGATGGAACCTTTGAGTGAAACATTAAGGGAAGGAGCCACATTGGTGCCTCATTGGTGCCACATTGGATGGCATGAATGGCAAGGAGCTTTGTGGATGCCACATGGAAAGGAGGTGTATATTGGATAATGAAGGCTTGTATACCTTGAGAGGTTGTAACCTTTGATTATAAAATAAAAAATGGGCATGCTTACAGTCGTTGGAAAGATCTCGATGAGCAGAATCCATCTACGAGGTTGATTTCGAGAGATGAATCCATTGTTTGAAGAGAAATTTTAACATCCCATCAACCTAAGTTTTAGGGGGTTAGATGTCTTACAAAATGGTATTAGAGAGGGAAACAAAACTTGGTCTTCTTGGGCTCAATAAAGAGTCTAATATATTTTCTTAGAAAATTAACTTTGAAATGGAAGGGCACCTTGCCTTACTCTATCCATAATATCGTACAAGAATATTACTACCAAAATGAAAGTTGAGACCTTATAATTATTTTACATGGTTAAGCCTAATTAGATGCTATTTTTATATTCTTAATAAGGAATATGATTTCATTATACAAAAAATATTTGTGTTGGTTATAAAATAATGGATAGTTAACTTCCAAAAACCGTTGGCTATCAACACTTAACCAGTCATAAGACATCAAGGAGACTACAACATAAATAATGGTGACACATCATGAGATGGGAGAGGGATCCCATAACAGAGAAGAAGATTATGATGAAAGGAGAGTGGTGGAAATCCCTCCAAATTTGGCTGAAGATGTAGGAATCCTCATGGAAAAATTACAAAGCATTAAAGAAGACAATGAAAGGCTTATAGAAGAACAAGATAAGAAAATGGAAATAAATGTAGTTTTGCTGCAAATTTTGTCAGATATACAGAGGCAGTTGCACCATCGGACAACAATTAGTAATGTGGACATACATTAGACCAAGAAAACCCAGATTCCACCTGAAATACAAAAAACATGACCCCTAAAGTACCAATACAAGAAGAAAGACCTTAAGAAAGGCCCAACATGGAGCCAAGAGGCATTCTAAAATTAAGGATTCTTGTGGAGAATAATCTAGTGAGGGATATGAAAGCTCCAAGTAACTATCCATTAGTGAGACTAGTTCACATCCCAGAGGATAAGAAACAGGTTGAAGCATTCCAAGAGCCATGACCCTGAAGATTTTAAGAAAGCCAAGCCACCCACTTTTGATGGGGAGATTAAAAAGGGGGAAGAAGAAGAACTTTATTTACTTGGCCTAAATAAGTAATTCAGAGTTCATGACTAATATCAAAACTTAAAGGCTCAAATAACCATTTTCAAATTGAATGGAAAGGCCTCTATCCGGTGGGAGGACCTTAGAAATGTAAAGGGAATCCATGAGAAAGAATTGTCTTGGAGGTAGTTTGAAAAATACTTCAAGGAAAAGTACGTATCTAAAAGGTATTATGATGAAAAGACTAAGGAATTCTATGAATGAAAGCTAGGATAGCTCACAATGGATTAATATGTCAACAAATTTCTTGACTTGATAAGTTATGTTCCCTATATAAAGGATGAAAAGGTGAATATGCAATGATTCCTTAGTGGGCTGCCTCAATCCTTCCAAGACAGAATTGAGTTTGATGAACCAAAAAATTTAGAAGACATTATTCAGAAGGCAAGGTACTTCTATGAGAAACTCAAACACAAGGAAGAGTATCCTAAGCACTAGAAGAACAAAGGTAAATTGGGATTCAAGAAGAAGGGTTTTAAATCCTAAAAGTTTAAGAATCATGGGAAAATATATAATATGAGCCTTCCCACTAAGAGTGTGTATCAACATAATTTTTCATCCTAAAGAGGAAATAAACCCTTTATATCAACTATAGGGAAGGCTAAAAATGCAAAGAGAGAACCATTGAAATGTTGGGGATATGGAGAAGAAAATTTGTTAAGGTATTTCCCACAAAGACAACATGACAATAGGAGGGTCTACAACATCCAGGAAGCTACCATTGTCAAT
>ML788367.1:308595-356461 GCA_009831015.1 Picea engelmannii
TTTTATGCAATGCAAGTATTGAACTCTATTGAGTATAGTAAACCGAGCCTAGAGTATCATCCTTTATTAAGAGAATATAAAGATGTGTTTCTTGAAGAGATACTAGGGTTACCTCGAAAAAGAGATATTGATTTCTCAATAGAACGTGTGCCTGGAGTGGTGCCAATGTCTAGATCACCCTATAGGTTGAGTAAACCGTAGCTAGTTGAACTAAAACTACAGTTGAAGGAGATGTTGGACAAATGTTACATTCATCCTAGTGTGTTTCCCTCGAGAGAACCAACCTTGTTTGTGAAGAATAAGGATGGAACACTTAGTTTTTGCATAGAATACAAACAACTCAAATAAATGACAATTAAAAATAAGTATCCCTTACCAACAATTGATGATGTATTGGACCATTTAAGGGGTGCTACAAATTTATACAATATTGAACTAAGGTTTGGATACCATCAGGTCTAGATTAAGGATTAATACATCCACAAAATAGTCATTAGGATAAGGTATGGGAACTATGAATTTTTGGTGGTGCCATTTGGGCTTGCCAATGCACCAAACAAATTTATGTTCTTGATGAATAATGTACTCAACAAGTTCTTTGAAAAATTTGTGTTGGTTTTCATTAATGATATCCTATTCTATTCTAAGATCAAGGAAGAGAATGACGAGAAACTGAAGTTAGTGCTCGAAGTGCTGAGAGAACACAAACTCTATGAAAATTTTAGTAAGTGTGACTTCTTCCAAAAACAAGTCCATTAATTAGGTCATGTCATCTCTAAGGAAGGAGTGGCAATTGATCCTGACAAGATCAAAGCCAATATGGATTGGAATACACCAAAATATGTAGTTGATATCAAATCCTTTATGGGCCTAGAAAGATACTATAGAAGGTTCATAAAGGGGTTTTCCAAGATTGGTTATCCAAACACCTCCCTTCATAAAAAGGGACTTAAATGTGTTTAGACAATAGAGTGAAGAAAATTTTCATCAGCTAAAACACCTTTTAACTGATGCATCTATGCTCAAAATTGCAGACCCAAAAAATATCTTCCTTGTGTGCACATATTCCTATAAGGAAGGAATTAGAGGATTCCTTATTCAATAAGGGAATGTGATTTGTTATGAATCCATAAAATTAAATGAGCATGAAATAAATTATGTGACACATGACTTGGAATTGGCTACTATAGTACATTCTTTGAAAATGTGGATGCATTACCTCCTAGGTAGAAAATTCGTACTTATGACAGGCCATAGCGGGCTGAGATATTAGTTTGACCAACCCAAGATAAATGCAATACAAGCTAGGTGGTTGGATTTCATTAGTGAATTTTATTTTGAAATCAAACACATTAAGGGAAAAGGGAATAGGGTAGTAGATTCCCTAACTAGAAGCATGCAAATGGTTCACATGGTAGATATAAGCACATGTGAATCATACATCAAAGAAAGCGTTAAAAGTGCATAGGGAGTTGATGAATTTTTCAAGACCGTAAAGGCATATCTAGAGAAAGAGCCCATAGGGATGACATATGATGGCTATCAATTGTTGAGTGATGGCCTCCTATCTTACAAAATTTGGTTGTATAACCCAAATTGTGATTACTTGAAGAGGTTCATCATGGATGAACTACATAAAATACCATATAATGGTCATCTTGATTATCCAAAAATGATCACAGCCACTAAGAAATTGTTTTAATGGCCAAAAATGGAAAAGGACATAGCTCACTACTTAGCTAAATGTTTGGAATGTCAACAGGTCAAGGTGGAACACAAGCACCCAACAAGGCTGTTGCAGCACCTACCAATTCCGGAATGGAAATGGGAAACCATGTCCATGTATTTTATCACAATATTTCCTAAATAAACCAAACAAAATGATGCCATTATGGTAGTTGTGGACAAGCTAAGCAAGGTTTCTCACTTTATCCCTGTAAAATCAACTTGCAAGGAAATAGATATTTCCAATATTTTCATGAAAGAAATATTTAGGTTTGTTGGATCTAAAAAATAACACATTTTACAATGCCATTTAGTTATCTTTCATTTCCTACCCTTTCATTATCATTTCCTTCATCACTTATATTCTCGTATTTGTTCATTTATACCTTATATGAGATTCATGTGTCATACTTACACTAAAGTGGATGATTTCCCACACTTTGATGATTACTTAGAGTAGATATTGTGTTTTCCTAACTTATAAAATTCAACAATTGTGTTGGAAATGTTGTAGCTGATTGACAGTTTTAATAATTAAAATTTCCACGTCATTTTGGAATAGATGAAGAGGAATATCGAAAATATAAAATATGGGTTTTGTGCATAATAGTGTCATTTAGGGGAATCTTCAGGAAAATCTGCAAAACATGCAAAACAAGGGGCACATGGTTGATATTTCTAAAACTAGTCATTCTAGCCTACAATTATGTAGCTAAGTGATTTGACCATGTTGTGGCTCATACCCATGAATTTGGACACATGGATATAATGAAATACGTTGTTATTGTCCTATTCAAATCAACCTAGGTCAAATCCAATATCTGGTGGAGGATAGTTCCACATGTTTAGGATCTAAGATTTGTTGGTTGTAGATCCACTTGTTTAGGATCAAATCTCATCTTGTTATAGCTCCTTTTCCTTTTGTGAAGGATAATCTATATGTATCAATATGAGAGGATATCATTCAGTTCAATAGTTCAGTAGTGAAGGAGTTAGAGAGTTGAAGGAGAATATAAAACATAGAGTTTTGAAGAGAAGGATTATTGTAATCATTTGGATGTTGGAATAAAGAGCTTGGTATTGAAAATCAAGACTTATTTGTTATAGTCTTTCTTAGCAGTATATTCCAGGAGAGGCAAGATCCCCTCTCTCTAGTATACAATGCACAATTATTTTCCTTTCTATTGTGTGAATTTCTTTATGCCTTTTTTCATTTATGCAAGTGTGGGTTTCACTACAGAAAGGCATTGAAGGATGAGTTTTAAACTAAATCACAAAACCAATTGATGCTCTTTCTTGTCAACCAAAAAAATGTGGTTAATGGTTGAAATACAAGCCTAGTGGCCAAATTGAATTTTGTAGTTTTATTTCCAGTTTGATCAAGCTACAAGAATTAGTCAAGCCATGGAGTAGCTAACTACTCATTGTAACAAATCACTTGTATATTTGACTTTGATTCTTGGAAGTGTCTTATCAAACAAAGCATGCTTTTTTTCAGATTTCTTAGCTTAGAGTTAGTTTCCTAATCATGCATATATTTTTTCGGCATCTCACAAGCCTACGAGCTCCCTGGTTGATAATATAATGTTTGGAATTTATGCGTATAAATTTCCCAACAAGGTTGCATGGCATGCCTAAGGAAATCATATCATACATAGATGTTAAATTTACTTCAAATTTTTGCAAGTCTTTGTTTGTTGGTTTTGGGAATAAACTATTATTTAGTACAACCTACTACCCTCAAACTGATAGGAATATAGAGAGAGTAAAACATGTATTATAAGACATGTTAATGATGCATGTGATGTATCAACCCAATAAATGGGAAGAATATCTACCCTTGGTAGAGTTTTCCTACAACAATGGCTATCAACAGTCATTGAAAATGAGTCATTTTGAGGCTCTTTATAGTAGAAAATGCAATATTCCAATCAACTGGGACAACCCAATGGAAATAATTACACCTGGGCCAGTTATGATAAAATAAATGGAACAATGAGTAATACAAATGAAACAAAATCTGAAAGTGGCCCATGACAGACAGAATATATATGCAGATAGAAATAGGAATCCTACATAGTTCAAAGTGGGAGATCATGTGTATCTCTAAATTAGAACCAGAAGAATATCCTTGAGAATGTGAACTTGTGCCAAGTTAGCACCTCAATTTTTTGGACCTTTTGAAATTATGATAGATTGGGACCTATAGCATATAAATTAGCTTTACCTCCCACAGTGAAAGCACATAATTTTTCCATGTTTCATTACTAAAGAAATATGTACATGATTCTACTCATATAACGTCCCGGTATGTAATCTAGGTGGAACCCGAAGGAGAATTCCTTCCAGAACCATGGTGTATATTGGACATGAAAGAGACCCCACTCAAGAACAAAACCATTGCATAGGTCAAGGTGCAATGGAAACACTTTGGCCCAGATGAAGCTACATGGGAAGGGATTGTAATAACCCTATTTCCTTTAAGGGGGAGGGGATTGTAATACCCCAGTTCCCCCTAGTTTGTAAATATATTTTTTATTATTGATGAATATAAGGATGGACTAATTAAGTGTGAACTTTGAAAGATAATGAACCTTTGGTAAGGATGTGATGTAAATATATCTTCCAATGTTAATATATATGTATATGTATATGTATATATATATATATATATATATATATATATATATAAGTGTGAACTTTGAAAGATAATGAACCTTTGGTAAGGATGTGATGTAAATATATCTTCCAATGTTAATATATATATATGCATATGGAAAATATTGAATAATTGTTGAAGGTGTTTTCTACATAGATTACGTAACTTTCCATGAGAGGGAATGGTGAGGGGAACCATCACTGGTTAAGATGACCTATGCCATGCTATTGGATAAAACAAAAATGATCAGACCCAAAACTATCTTCTACTCCCAGAGAATTTATTTACCAGTCAAGTTGGTAGTTAGGGAGTCTTCCTCAAGAATTAATGAGAGGATGGGTAGAGTAACCATCTATAACTTTCTTCTTTTACCCATGAAGTGGGGGATTTTGACCCACAAAATATTGTGGTGGAAGGAAAGAAAAAAAAAAAATTATGGACAGAGAGAGAGAGAGGATGTGCACGAATGGGTTCAAGGACCAAGATATGAAGAAGTGTGTGTGAAGAACCTCTGGTTATCATCAAAACTGAGACAAATAAAAGGAATGCATTGTTCTAGGTGAGAGAACCACTGGTAGGAGTCTTCAAATCAAGCTAATAAATGGGGTTGCAGAATGTTGGTGATTGGTTGAGTAATCATGAAGGAGTTGAGAAGGGAAGCCACTGAGGAACTGCTCGGTAGTGAAAGGCCTCCCTCAAGTAACATAAATCATCTATTGTAGCTCCGTGGGGTGAACGTAGACCCCCTTTTCTTGGTGGATTGAAGAATTGGTTGTCAAGTTCCTATGGAGGAAGGAGAGCAACCTTAATCTGGTATAATTTATTGAGTGAAGGATATTTTCTCCAATGGAATAATAATTTGGCTAGGGGGCGACCAACTGTAGAAATCATTGGTTCAATTTTTCTTATGGTTGGGTGGAAAGTGGCACACCCTTCAACAATTGCCAACACTTTCTAGTTTTTAGATAAGTATATATTTTCCTAGTTTCTGCAATTATTAATTTTAAAGATATTGTAGAATGTGATTTTGAGTAGTGTGAATTTAGTTCTCTACTAAGGATAGCTTGAGGAGATTCATGGGTAATTATGAGAATGTTACAACTAAAATTTATTTTGATTGGTAACCCCATCTATTGATTGTATGTGTTTTAAAGAGGAATGAATTATGCCTTCATAATTTGAAATGAATCCTTGTATCATATATAAGTTACCATTTTATATAATGTGTATTTGGAATGCGTGCATAACCAATAGAATGGTATATATTTAGTATGTTTTTTTCCCCTGTTGGTCTAATGGATTCATGTAATCAAATGAGCATTGTAAGGAGGGGTGTAACCCTGCAATTTTTCTATTCCCTAAACATGAAACTTGCTAGATATGAAATCTTCCTTGAGAGGTTGGTGGTAGATATTTCTCGGGTGCCTAAGAAGGTCTCTTCTTGTTCGGAGATCGTTAATCCATGGGAGATCCCTTACCTTGAGGTTAACCATATGCAAGATGTGAAATTTCATATAAGACGATGAAGAAATAATACCTTACAAAGTTCTCAGAGTAAGGTGAGAGCCAAGATCACTTGGTAAACCTTAGAAAGGACTTAGAAGAAATTCCTGAAATAGCCAATACCAATTTCAAACAATTTTCTTGTACAAGACCTGTGCTCGAATCGAGAGGGTCTACAATCATTGGATTGACATGGCGAGTAGATCTTGTCCCTTCTTATGGAAAAAATTAGTCTTTGGAAAATGACCAGGTGTTGAGGCTTATGTGAAGTATGATGATGATGGAGAAGACATCGAGACAAAAAAATGTTCATAGATCTATTGAGAGTGACCCCGATGAGATATGGTTCGATGACATCGGTCACATTGTTTTCAGGGATATAATTTCGGTTAAGACATGTAATAGTCTATTAAGTTCCATCGATTAGAATGAGGGTTGGTACATCTTAGCCATGGATTGTAGTTGGTCCCAACCAAGAGTGAGAAACTTAGACATGACAGCATCATGTTGGGATGGAACGCCAAAAGGGAAGTTGACACACTCAAGGAATGGTATGTGGTGACACTTAATTGGTCGATGGGACAAGATTGGGCCTCATTTGGGTGAGGAGGTCAATTGAAAATTCAATTTAAATCATGTCCTTCACACCATAGGCTGAGAGATCCAGTTATTTTTCATAGGAAGGTGGTCAGAGGCCTGGAGAGAAGGAAAGAGAGGGTACGATGATGACATGGTTGTTAGGGTGACTGAGAGAAGGGTTAAGGAATTCCAACAACGAGGGAGTGTCAATGACGACGAATTATTGGGGAAGATATGAACCATTGATTGGTACATGGTGAGATTAAATATCAACCATAAATCATCATGGGTCTTGTTTAAGTGGGGAAAAAGAGAGGGTGACTTCATGTTGATGAGGTATGCTAGTGTGGTAATTATCATGTCTTATAGGATGGCACATGTCGATACTTGATTGGTTGATGGGTCGAAGGGTGGGCCCAGTTGGATGATATGGCCTTAGGTCATCTTCCTAAATCCTATTCGTTGGATCCATCGATTGATAAATCTCATTCATATGGCAGTGAAGGGATGAAGAAATACTAGGGAGAGAAAATATGAGTAAATAACTGACGATGACAAAGACTAGAGGGGGAATGACAACCATTGATATGTTGGAAATGACCTGGGTGGGATCTGGACCATTGATGTTAGATGCATCGTCGTCGGATATTAGAAGGTTGGTAAATCAAACAATGGGTCTCAGGGAGTGCTGATGACAAAAAATCCCATGGACTAGTGACTTCGTCGGAGGGGGTCATAAGGAATCTCAATCATTGATCGACAAATAGGAAAGATAAATCTCAATCGTATATCTATTGTGGACCCTGTTGGATTCATTAAAAAAATGTGGGAAGGAAGACGATAATCATCGAGCATGTAATAGGAGCCAAGGTGACCCGAGCCACTGATTTCAGAAGTCAAAGAGCCATTGGATATGGAGTGTTTCCAATAAGTTGGATCATCATTGGAACCGGGAATATCGGGGTAAAGGATATCTCATGGGAGTTAGACCCAACGATGACGAGAGGTTTCGTAAAATCATAACCTTTGAGTGATGCATTAAGTGCATGTGCTACATTGGTTCCTTGTTAGTGCCACATTGGATGGCATGAATGACAAGGAGATTCATGGATGCCACATGGCAATGAGGTGGATATCGACTAATGAAGGCTCATAAACCTTGAGAGGATGTAACCTTTGATTATGAAATCGGAATTGGGCATGCTTACAGTCGTTGGAAAGATCTAAATGAGAAGAATTCATCTACAATGTTGATTTAGAGAGATGAATCGATTATTGAAAGAGAAATTTTAAAATCCCATCAACCTAAGTAAGTTTTTGGGGGTCAGATGTCTTAAAATTAAAATCTACAATAGGAAGGATGCAAAGGATTTCTTTAGAATTTTTCTCTTTGTCACGATCAAGAAAAATTTGGAGTGATGCAATATGTTGCAACAAAAGAGTGTGATGCATGTTGTGTCATGGACAAAGTGATTTTAAGTGCGATATGGAATAAGAAAGCAAGTTTATGTGAGATGGAAAAATGTTTTGTCTAATTTTGGATGAATTTTTGAGGGGGTAAAATAACTTTCTTTAAAGTCGAGGGAAATATTAAAGAAATCCTTTGATGGGTCTATAGAATTTCAAAGGGAAAAGGATCAAGTCAAGCTCCACAAACAAAATTTCAATGTAAAGGAAGACAATATTTATTAAATTTTATGAAGGTCAAGAAATCCAAAATAGGAGTAGGGGCCCCATGGTATTTTTTCCTCCATCAGATGTTGGAGTCAAAAATANTGGGGGGGGGGGGGGTTTCTAGATTGGCACTATGTTATGAACAAACCTATGCATCTAAAGTTTCTTTATTTCATCTTCATGATATAAAATAACATAGACATTGATGTCATGTAGGTACCTAAATATATTCTTAACAATTTTCCAATGATCTATCTTGGATTTTCCATGTACCTACTTAAATATCCCATTGCATGTGCAATATCTGGTCATGCACACACCATTTCATACAAAAGGTTACTAAATACACGAGTATATGGAACTTTTTCCATCTCACATTCCTCACTCTTTCTCTTAGGATTCATGTTAGTCAAAAAACATACTCCCACTTGAGATGGAGTACAAGTCAATTTACATTTATTCATCCCAAAGATCTCAAGTATGTTTTCCACATGCATTCTTTGGATAATATACAACTTCCTATTTTAGGATTTTCTCTTCACCTCGATTCCCAAAAAATAGTACAAATCACATATGTATTTCATGTCAAAATCATATGGAAACTAAGACTTGGTCCCCTTAACTAGTTGCTTACAATCACTAATAAAAAAAATATCACCAACACTAAGATAATGAAGTTATCAACTACCTTCTTGCTTGAAGTAAACATATTGGTGTCATGCTTCACTTCTTATGAACACTTGTCCCACAACATATTTTTCAAATCATTGATACCATTGTCTTGGGGATTCCTTCAAGCCATATATTCTCTATTTATTTCCACAAATCCTTTTGGTAGCTTCATAAATATTTCTTATTTCATCTCACTATGAAGAAATGTTATTTTCATGTCCATTTTCTCCACTTCCAAATTATAAACAATTACTAATATCAAGAGGAACCCAATAGAGGCTATCTTAGCCACTAAAGACAAGGTCTCCTCATAATCCACACCCTATACATGAGAGTATCCATTTTCTACCTGTTAACACATAAGATTGATCATGTAAAGGAGGATTTGTGGTTTTTAGAGCCTACGTTTAACCATTTCTCCAGGGATTATGTCATACCATCAACTAACAACCTCCTCGAAGTGTGCAATCTATATTTGAGTTGGCGCTGCAAACTAGTTAAGGAAGAGGGTTGTAGGTTGGATAGGTTCCAAGCATCCTAGTGCAAATTCAAAATTACCAGCATCAAACTCAGGGCCATCGGGTACTCCATGAGATTTTTTGTCTTGTTTGGAGGTCAGAAAAGGAGTGTGGCCACTTGGTTTTCCTTTGGCGTTGTGAACTGGCACAATCACTTCAAATTGAGACAAGCGCTACAAAATGTGTTGCGAAATGTGCCGCGAAAACTTTGTTCTAGGACAACTAAACTGGTATTTTTTACCAGTTCACTTCCAAGAGGATTTCCGGGTGAACCAAGATGAATTTTTAAAATCGAAAGGAGGTTATTGTCAATAACTGACCCAAGAACATTAAACTCTTTAATTTTTCACATAGGTGTCATAGATTGTGAAATTCCAAGGAATATTTGAGCCCTTATTTTCAATTTTCACGATTTCATGTTTGAGACATGTTTTTGTGACACATATTCTAGCCAGCTGGAGATGAATTTCAATAAACTAAGAGAGGTTTTTATTTAGAACGAGCTTATCTAAAAAAATAATTCTCATATTTTAAATAGTTGTTAGAGTTTGAGAATTACAAGTGGCATTTTGAAGCCTAGTTTTCAGAATTTCTCCTCCTGAAAAGTAGGAAATCAGTTAAAACATGTCATTCTCTGTTTGTAACTGTTTCTATTTTGGGAAAGGGGTTGGAGTTAGAATTGTTGAGATGGAAAGGACCTATAGTGATATATATTTCATGATACAAGAGTAGAGAATGGTTGGATTCATGAGCCAAGAGAGGCTGGAGAGAGTAGGAGCAGGCAGTTTCCTTGTGTGTGTTCATTTGTAAGCCTGAGGGCATTTTATGATTTTAATCATTACTTTTATTTAAGACTCATGAGAGATGTGATTTTCAGATTGTAATTCTTTTGTTTTATATATATTCTTATTTGAATATATTGCAGATTTGAGGATCAAAGGTTTCCAATGATTTATGGATCCATAAGCAGTAGAGGATTTGTTGTAATTTTTCCCATCAGCCATTGTTTTATTCAAGTATTTGTTGATTTATTAAAATGAGAGGATCTCTATTTAGTGAACATTCTATCTTATGTTTTCCTTCTTCATTCTTCCATCTATCAACATATAATCTTATTTTCTATTGAGAATCTTTAGTTCCTTTGATGAGTAGAATGTTTATGACTCCATTGCCCATTGGTTTAGCCTATTGATCTATAGTTTGTTTCCCTCTCCCTTTCTTTCTCCATCTTGTTGATCCACCTATTCAAACCAAAACTTATATTTTAAATTCTCTTGGGTGATAAGATTACACTTTAGCAGTCAAAGTGTGACTTTCAATGCTAACATTCTCAGCAGCATTGTCGGGGATGAAACAATAAATATATCTTCCCCGAGAAAGAAAGACAACGATCAAATCCGCTTCTTGATGGTGAACAGTAAGAGGACACACAATTTATTGTTTATATTTCACCATGGTGACTCCACTGTTCATAGATTCATAGGAGACTCCACTAGTAGAAGATCCACAATATCCATGAAAGCCATCTTGGCTCGAAGGTATGTTTTTTGTGATTTTTCGAACATAGTTGGTTTTCCAAATCCAATGCCCAACAGAGATGAATGGAAATGTATCCTTCCTACATTTAAAGGAGAAGATTGGGAAGTTTTGGATGATCATCTACTAGTTTTCCATGATTTTATTCATCAACATCAGATTGTGCATGAGGATGTCTAGATCAACATTTTCAAATATTCATTGAAGGGAGCATCACATGACTGGTGTAGATCTCTTTCAGCTTCCAGTATCATCTCTTTGGCCGGTTTTCATGTTGCTTTCAATTTGTTTTGTGAAAAGACATTTTCAGCTGAAATTATTTTTGATAATTGTTGTGATGAATTTGAAAAGTATATTCAACATAAAGAATAATTTTCTTCTGATTGCAAAAATGAAAATCATGTTTTTAAGGAAGATCTGAAAGATAATATGTATGGTAAATAAATTTCTTCTCACAACCAGGACCAATAAATTTTTGTTCATGTGGATTATGTTCAAAATAAGCAAGCTCCTTATTTATTTTTGGTTGAAATCCTTCTTGTTAGACATGAGGATTTATTTATTCCGATGGAAACTTTATGTGAAGAGGATAATAAACATATTTTTGAACTTACATCTTTTGCGGATTTGCATATTTATGATGACTATGAAAATGATGCCTGCCATAAAGAAATTGTTGTAAAAGAAGATTTTTCTCATTTCTTTCAAGAGAATTCCTATGATGTGTTTTCACCTGTGATTGAAGAGAAGAATCAAGAGGTTACTTGTCATTCTTGGCTAGATCCAAAGTTTTTAGACGACCTTCATTGTGACAACAATATTGTAGATACGTTTGAAATCATATCAAACGTATCTATTGTTCCTAATGTGCATCAAAACGAGGTCAATTCTTTTGAGATATCAGAGGGAAAAGAGTAGATGTATGAGACAACATATGACACTATTGGATCTGATCAGGAGCATTATGGAATTGATAAAGAAAAGTTGAGGAAGCACCTTTAATCTTTAGATTAGTTGGTATTTTTTCATACTGTTTATGATCCAATAGTTGTCTACATGGAATCATTGTTCTTAGAGGTTTGTAACTTTGCAACTTTTGGGATTAAAGGAGATTTCAGCTTTGAGTATTTCCTGCCCATGTGTTTTTGGATGCAACCATTTTATCTTGTTAGAATTTTTTCATTTACCTTCAAATATGAAAACCATTTTGTTATCAAATTGATCACATGGAAGCATTCGAAATTCTCTTTTACATGATTAGCTTGCTTTTGCTGATTAGGAGTAGGAGTGTGAAGAATAAGATCAGCTTATGAGCATTTAATTTTTCAGTTTTTTTTTAGTATTTGAATAAGACTCCACCATCCCAATGGATAAGGAACTCGAACTACATGTTCTTGGCATCTCACATGGATCATGCCATCACCTGTGGATCCAGATGTTAATACATTAGATTGATCATGTAAAGGAGGATTTATGGTTTTCAGAGCCTACATTTAACCATTTCTCCAGGGATTATGTCATAGCATTACAAAATAGTTAAGGAAGAGGGTTGTAGGTTGGATAGGTTGCAAGCATCCTGGTGCAAATTCAAAAATACCAACATCAAACTCAAGGTCATACGGTACTCCATGAGATTTTTTGTCTTGTTTGGAGGTCAGGAAAGGAGTGTGGCCACTTGATTTTCCTTTGGTGCTACGAATTGGCACAAGTGCTACGAATTGAGATAGGTGCTACGGAATGTGGTGGAAAATGTGTTGTGGATACTCTGTTCTAGGACTGTTGAATTGGTATTTTTTACTAGTTGACTTCCAGGATGATTTCTAGGTGAACTAGGATGAATTTTCAAAATCCAAACGAGGTTATTGTCAAGCACAGACCCAATAACACTAACCTCTTTAATTTTTCACACGGGTGTCATGTATTATGATATTTGAAGGAATCTTTGAGCCCTTTTTTTCAGTTTTCATGATTTCCTATTTGAGAAATGTTTTGGTGACACGTCTTCCAGCCAGCTAGAGATGAATTTCAAGAAATGGAGAGAGGTTTTCTTTATAATGAGATTATATACAAAAAACGTTCTCATATTTTACATATATATTATATTTTTATGATTACAAGTGGCATTTTGAAGCCTAGTTTTCATAATTTCGCCTCCTGAAAAGCAAGAAATCAATTAAAACATGTCATTCTATGTTTGTAACTGTTTCTATTTTGGGAAAGGGGTTGGAGTTCGAATTGGTGAGCTAGAAAGGACCTATAGTGGTATATATTTCATGATACAAGAGTAGAGAAAGGTTGGATTCATGAGTCAAGAGAGGCTAGAGAGAGTAGAAGCAGGTAGTTTCCCTGTGCGTGTTCATTTATAATCCTGAGGGCATTTTATGATTGTAATCATTACTGCTATTGAAGACTCATGAGAAATGTTATTTTCATATTGTAATTATTGTGTTTTATATATCTTATTATTTGAATATATTGCAGATTTTAGGATCAAAGGTTGCCAATGATTTATGGATCCCTAAGAAGTAAAGGATCTATTGTAGTTTTTCCCATCAATCATTGTTTTATTCAAGTATTTGTTGATTTATTAAAATGAGAGGATATGTGTTTAGTGAACATTCTATATTATGTTTTCCTTCTTCATTCTTCCATCTATCAACATATAATCTTGTTTTCTATTGAGCATCTTTAGTTCCTTCGATGAGTAGAATGTTTATGACTCCATTTCCCATTGGTGTAGCCTACTGATATGCAGTTTGTTTCCCTCTCCCTTTCTTTCTCCATCTTTTTGATCCACCTATTCAAACCAAAACTTATCTTTTACATTCTGATGGGTGTTGAGCTTACACTTTAGCATTCAAAGTGTGAATTTCAGTGCTAACACTACCAAAGGAGACTTATAACACTCCACAAAATCATCTGCATTCTTCTTCTTCTTGAAGACCCATTTGCATCCAACCAACTTCCTTCCTTCATGCAAATCTTGCAATTTACAATTTTGGTTATGTTCCAATCTCTTCATTTCTTCCCCCGCCAATTACTTCTAGTGAGGGGAATTATCACCATTAAGATCCTATTTAACATCCTATTTAACATTTATTTGTTCATCACCCATGATAGGTAAAATAAAATAACTAAATTAGTTGGCTTATAGCCATGCCAATCATGCCTCTTTTGATCATAAAGGCACCTTCTCAAATTCTTCCCTTGATCAATGTTATCATGTTCGAGGTGCTCATATTCATTCAATACTAATGGTACAATTATTTCAATCTAATTTGCATCGCTTTCCTATGGAATTTTTGCATCTAACCCCTCTAATTTTTCAACTTGATCTTCATCTCCAAATAGAAAAAATGGAATCTCTACATGTTTTACCTTTTCTATAAATTTTTACTGGTATATATTCTTCATGTTTATGTTCACATGATTTCTCCTTATTGAAGATCAATTTTTTTTATTGTGGATATGTTAACTCTCAAATGGAATGCACAAATTCTATCCCTTGGATCCTTTCATATATCCAATAAATATGCACCAAAGAAGCACTTGACTGATTTTTTGTCAATCACTTTCATGTTGAACTTAGGTACATGCATGTAAGCCTCACACACAAAAGACATAAAAAGTGAAACAAAGGTATTCTCTCCACTCCAAGATTCTTTCGATGCCTTATCACCCAAAGCTAAACTAGAGATGATCTATTGGTCAAATAGATTGTTGTAGCAATTGCTTCAACCCAAAATATTTCTCTCAAACCAACACCTAGTTTCATGCACTGCACTTTCTCCATCATGGATCTATTCAACATATCAACAACACCAATTTTTTTAGGATTATGTGGATTGTTCTTATTCCTTGTAATACCTTCATATTTTAAAAACAAATTGAATTCCTTTGAAGAATACACACCTCTTGTGTCACTTCACAAATCCTTGGGCCTTCTTTCCACTTCGCTTTTCAAACAGAGAAACAAAGATATTAAAAACTTGATTCACATCACTTGAATTCCTCATAAACTAAACCCATAATTTATGTGAGAAGTCATAAATGGAAGTGATTAAATTTATATATCCTGTAATGGAGACTACATCCATAGTCCCACAAATATCAAAATGTGCCAACTCAAGAACCGCTTGAGATTTGTTTTTACTCGAAGGAAAACTAAATAATTTTCTACTTTCCAAGCACATGTGCCTTATGAAAATAAAAAAAGTCATTGAAATCATCAATTCCATTGACAATATTCTTAGTGGACAAAACTCATAGGTTTAGTGACAAACATTTCACATCTAGCAATGCTACAACGTACGACTTGATGTCTTTAATTCTATCACTAATTTTGGATTTTTGTTGATGATGCATTGCCACTCCATGTATTAATTTATCCAACTTGTATAAAGTTCAAAGTTTAACACCCTTGGCCAAAACCATATCCCCTCAAACCAATCTACAATATACTTTAGAAAATATCGTGTCAACACTTGCATCATTCATTTGGCTCACTGAAACTAAGTTCTATTCCAATCTAGTTACATGATGCACAATGTATATCAACTTCATGGAACCATCTTTGTATTGGAATTCTACACTATCATGTCTAACAATTTCATAACTGAAATTGTCTCCAAGAAATATTTCCCCTCCATGTGATTCTTAATAATCCATGAAACTCTCCTTATGAGTATTTCTATATAAGGAAGTTCCCAGATCAATCAACCATTCCTCCTCATGTACATTGGTTAAAAAACATGCTAAAGAGAGATGCATACTTCCTTCAAAACTAAAAAATCCTAACATCCAAATCCTCCTTATTTTCTTCTTACTCATTTGAATGATTAGGATTACATTCATTATTCTTGTGCCCTCTTTTATTCAACCTCCAACAAATCAACTCTTGCCACTTCCTACCTTTACTATAATATCTCCCTCTAGATATAGATATCCTCCCACTATATCTCTCATTGTTTTTCTCCTTAGAGTTCCCCCTAGTCACCAAATCTTTTGAATAAATTCTTATTTTAAAATTTTGTCTCATTGTCTCAACCTACAACAATTGACCCACAATCTCATCCAAATTGATATTCTCTACCATTTTATCTTTGTTGATGGAAACTATCATATTCTCCCAAGAATCTAGTAGATTATAGAGAAAGGCTATGCATTTTTAATTATCCTTTTGTTCATAACCAATGGCCTTCAATTGATTAAGAAAGGTATTGAAGTAATTAAGGTGATATATAACCCTATAAACATATTTCATATTTAGAGCATACAACATTTTTCACATGAATGTCAAAATCATGAGAGATTTAGCTTCCTATAATAAGCCAAGCTTATACCAAATTTTCTTTGTTGTATTTTTCCCTCGATACATTTGTAACAAAAAATCTAATGGATTAAGGATGATCAAGGGAGTTTCCTTATCATTCATCATATCCTAATATTCCTACTTCATAGTGTCAATATTTGTGTCCTTCATGATAAATGCCTTCTACTCTCTTTCAATAAGTAGATATTCCATATTCAAATTCCACAAACTGAAGTTGTGGCTATTGAATTACTGAATGTTTGAATCTTTATATGAAATCCATTCTACCATAAATATCTTCAAAGTTCCCATTAATGTTGGATATCTTAAAAAATCACTATTGTAGCTAAACAACACTATTTTGATTGAGCTTTCTAATTGGGATAATTAGATCTATCTAGCTCTTCAATGAATACCTAAAAACAAGGCCTCAACAACCCAATATTTTGTGAATTGAGTTTCCTCAAGTTGGTGACAAAGGATTCCCCTTGAAGACAACAATCACTTTGAGGGCCAATTGTTAAGTTCCTTGAGATAAACTGGCAACAAATGGAGAATACTCTATGGTGCAAATTTTTTTAACATAAAAATGAAATTCAAAATATGAAAATACTGATAACAAAGAAGCACATACGACAATAAAGAAGTATCTGTCCGTGGGAACAAATCATTGTTCGACTTGTTTTTTTTATTTTGATAAATAATATAAAAACATAGAAACAACACTACACCTAAAATCATGAATACAATTGGGAGTCCACAATGCTTGTAAAATACAAGAATGAAATCCAAATATTTATTTACACATTCCATATATAAATGGAAACTCCTAGTTACATAGAAGAGGTAATTGGAATATACTAACAAAACTTTCCACATTGAAACAAATCTTTAAAATGGTTTGGTTAATTGCTGAAATTTCAATATATGGGACCTTTGTTAAAATTGCATGTCCAAACACCATTTGCTGCCAATACCAAAGGTTTTGTTGCATCACAGAAACAATCATATAGTGGTTAAAGCCTGCTATAGTAGCAAAGACTTCAACCATATCAAATCCAAATGGAAGGTACAATAGAAAATAAAAAACATAGTCCATGATCCACTTATTGACTAGGACCATAGTGTTTTACTATGACAAGTGGTATATTTTCCCTGAAACACAAAATTTATCCCTTTTTCTCATATAAAAACAATTATTGACTTAATTTCACCTAAAGTGACTATTTTTTAAATGCATCAAGAGCTACATTATATAACTTAGTGACATTAACTTTCTCAATTTCTAGCTTTTATGTTTTGCATGCTACTTTATCCCATGTTCAATAGCTACAAGTACCAATCCCACATCCAACATTCCCTACCATGTGAGTTAACCCCCTTGGCTATTTCTCCCTTTCATGGGACACTTTATATGTATACTTTATTTTTCTATCAATGAAGGGGCAATTTCTTTTATTAATAATGTGTATTAGGGACCTAACCTCCCTAACCCCTCATGTAGGTAGAATAATATATATTCCATGTAATAAGGTCCAATATTAATAAGGCCTAGTAATAAGGAAGATCAAGTTAAATGTAAGAATACCTAATAGAAGATTCCATTTCTAGAAGATATTACTCTAGATTGTTCTTGTGGTAGATAGATTTAATATAAATAGGATTCGAGGGGATGAGAAGTTTTTTCTTGAGAATTATTGTAATAGAGTGCTACTTTGTTGGAGGTAATTTCTCTCTCAAAGAGGCAAGTGAACATTGTTTCCCATCAATAAAGTATTATTTTTTTGTTGTGGTCTCATTTATTTTGTTGTTCCACTGTTATTATTTGTCGTACTTCTATTTTCTGTTATTATAATAGGTATGGTTCCTAACAAGTGGTATCAAAGAACTTTCCTTGGCATAATCTGTGGGTAAATTTTTTTCAGGGTAGAGACATATTCTGGCATCTTAAAGCTATAATGATTTATCGTTCAGTGCATAAATCCATGGTCGAGGAAGCATACATGTAGGAACCACAAGTGGTACTTAAGATCACATTGTTGTCCACCCTTGTAACCCTTGTTGGTACCCCTTCAAGTGGTATCACATCAAACAAAACCTGTATACAGATTGGCCTAGATATCCTAAATCCCTCTGTAGATAAACTGATCAACCACCTAAATGCTATAGTGCCATCGAGAAAAACACTCGGGAAGATACTCTCTAGTACCTAGGTAATCGAGTAGTGCGACTAAGGGTACGATCTAGACTCCTTAATTGGTTCCTTGAGATATTGGGCCAAGTACTACTATTTGACCCTGCATGTATATTAGAGAGCTATAGCATAGGGAAAACCCTTGTATGTAGGCACCCTAAAAACCCTAACCCTTGGTATGGAAATAGAACAAAACATGAACATACAAGATCTATTTCCTTGCAACCTTACCGTCTGCATTCAGGTTGTGAAATTACTACATATTTCTTCCTGTTAAGAATTAGAGTTTGGGGCCTTCCCGAACCCTTATTTGTGATATATCCCACCAGAATCCTCTTTTCATTCTGATCATAGTAATACATATCATTTTCAACTTCTTTTTTTTCTCTATGGTATTGACCCCCTTCCGACCCCCTTATTTGGGACTTACCCCATTGGATTCTCCTCTTCATCCCGATCATCATGATACCCTTCACCCATAACCCATTTTTTGTGTGGTCCCACCCACCCCTGTCTAGTTCCCCTCTTCATCATGGCCCACACTCGTAGCCAAGGCCTTGAAGCCCGCCTCAATACCTTTTCATCTAATTTCGCAAAGGCCCAGAAGGAAGTGAGAAAACTCAATACCAATATTGCCTCCATCAATAACAAAATTCATTCCACCATATATGCAAAAATGGAAACCTTGAAATAGGACCGCTCTACCCAGCTTGAATCCTTCACTTCCGAGATTTGCACCAAGCTGAATATTACAGGAGACCTTACCTCATCTGACCAACCTTTGCACCTTGAAGTTGAGACTTCCTCTAATTCCCAGACTTTTCAGTCCCATCACTTTCAGCATGACCTATGCCTTCCTCGAGTGGATGTGAAAAAATTTGATGGCTCGGATCCCACCAACTAGGTAACTCAAATGGAATGCTATTTCTCTTTGTATGACATTACATATGAGTTGGCCAAAATTCGGTGTGGTATCTCCATCTAGGTCAAGAACGTTGGAAATGGTGGAAATGGAGAAAAAATTCACACCAAGGGTACACAGCTTGGACACAATTTGTTATAGATCTTTATGAATGATTTTAAACTGACAACCACCATTTAGGTCATTTGAAAAAGTTGAAACAATATGGCATAGTGGAATAATTTATAGCTTCTTTTGAGCACTTGTCTTTCAACATGGAGGGAATTTCTAGTGATTTTTTTTTAGAGTTATTTATTAGTTTTCTCAAGGATGAGATCTGTGCCCATGTCCTCATGGCTCACCCCGAGATTTGGGTGGAATATACTAAGAGATAAGGAATCACAACAAGTTGTTCCTTCTCAAACCAGAAAACCCTCCTTTATTCCTCTCCCTAAACCAGTCGCTCCCACCTGTCCTTCCACTCCACTAAATATCTATAAATTGACCTGAGAATAAATGGTTGAATGCCAACTCAAGGGCCTTTGTTATAATTATGATGAAAAATATTTTCCCGGGCACAAGTGTAAGGAACAAAATATTTTTATGGCTATCTTTGAGGATGTTTCTGGAGAAGAGGTCAATGATTCCCCTATGGCCAAGTCACCTGAACCCACTGACCTTACTCCACCCTTATACCCCCCAGAAACTGAACCAGATATTTCCTTGAATTCTCTTGCTGGCTTATCTTCTCCCCAAAACCTCAAGCTAATTGGTTACATTAAGCATTGGAAGGTCATCATCCTCACTGACAGTGGAAACACCCATAATTGTATTCATCACTGCATTGCCAAAGAAACTAATTGCTATATCCATGCAGTAAACAACTTTCAAATCATGATTTACAATGGAGGGTCCATGAATTGTGGGGGGCGTTGTGAAAATGTGTGTCTCCAAATTGGTTAGTACAACATGAAATCTCATATTTTTTCTATCAACATGGGTGGTTATGACATTGTGATGGGTACCAAATGGTTAAGGACTCTTGGCCCCATTCTCATGGATTTTAAGGAATTAACCATGCAATTAAACCAGGAGGACCAACAATATAAGTTCTAATGAATCACAACAGGTTCCCCTGAGATCATCAGTTATCGTCGCATGGAAAATATCCTCAAAAAAGGTCATTCTGACATTATTGCACAAATCCATTCTATTCAAGCCACTGAGACACCTTTTGTGCATCCTGGCCTCCAACCCATAGTCTCCAAACATAAAGATATTTTTTCCACTCCCTAGGGATGCCCCCCTTCTCGTGGTGTTCATGATTATTCCATTCCCCTCATCCCTGGAAGCCTTCCTTCCAATGTTCATCCCTATCATCATCCCTTTGCCAATCAATCTATGAAAAGGAAATTTTGGCTATTTTGCATGTAGTGGATCTTTGGCGCCCTTATAGATTGGGGCGATGCTTCCAAATTAAGACAGATCATCAGAGACTCAAGTATTTTCTGGAGCAACGTCTTTCATCCTTGGAGAAACAAAAATGGGTGACTAATCTATTTGGATATGATTATGAGATCATTTACAATAAAGGAAAATACAATGTGGTTTTTTATTCTCTTCCAATAAAATATGAATATGAAGGGTCCCTCTTTTCCCTCTCCTTAGATGTATTATATTAGATCCAAGTTGTTCCCTAGGAATGACTGCAAGATCCCAAAATTTCATGTCTAATCCAATAATTGCAAGCCAATTCTCCAGTTTCCCTAAGGTACTCTTGGCACAATGATGATATTTTCTTTGTATTTAATTACACAGTCAAAAATTAAATACACGGTGCTTTCTAAGCTTCATGCTACACACACAACTGGGCACTCAGGGTTTACCAAAGACTATGATAGGGTCAAATGTTTTTTTTCCTGGGATGGTATGAAATAGGATGTCTGCACTTTTGTGGTGGAATGTGATGTCTATCAACGCAAAAAGAGAGAAATAGTCAAAGCCCCTGGAACACTCCAACCTCTTCTGATTCCACCCACTATTGGGAGGGATATCTCTATGGATTTCATTATTGGCTTACCTAAATTAGGAAATAATTCAATCATCATGGTGGTGGTGTATCGTCTTTCCAAGTATGCTCATTTATGTTCTCTTCAAAGCCCATTTACCACCTCCATTGTGGCTCAAATTTTCTTGGATCATATCTTCAAGCTTCATGGCATTCCTCATTCTATTTTTTCTCACTGAGATCCCACTTTAACCAACAATTTTTTCCTAGAATTGTTCAGGCTACAAGGAACCCAATTTCATCTCAACACAACCTATCATCCTCAGACTGATGGCCAAAATGAATTTGTCAACAAGTGTTTGGAAACATATTTGAGGTTTTTTTCATATGAGAGGCAAAATCATTGGGCTCAATGGTTACCACTAGCTTAATGGTGGTACAACACCTCTTACCATACAACTACTAGCATGACTCCTTTTGAAGCAGTATATGGACAAAATCCACCTTCATTTCTCTCATACATGCTAGGTGTATCGAAGGTTCAGGTGGTTGAACAAAATCTTATAGTTAGAGAGGCTATTTTCCATTCCCTCAAAGAGAATTTGTTAATGGCTCAGAATCACATGAAGCAAAAAGAAGATCAAGGTCATTTTGAACATCAATTTGTTGAAGGGGAGCACATGTTTCTTCGACTGCAACCTTATAAGAAAACTTCACTCAAGTATGAACATTTTCATAAACTTGCAACTAAATTTTATGGTCCTTATACATTTCTCAAGTGTGTGAGACCAGTGGCCTACTAGTTATCTTTTCCAAGTCATTCGAAGCTCCATCCTATTTTTCATGTCTCATGCTTAAAGAAGGTGATTGAAACTAAGTGCCAAACTCAAACCAGTTTCCCTGATTTGGATGAAGAAGCATCAATATGGTTGCATCCACAAGTAGTCTTGGACCAATGTGAGAATTGTCTCTATCATTGCACCATCAAGAAAGTGTTAGTGTAGTGGAAAGATACAACTCTAGCAGATGCCACCTAGGAGCTAGCTACCATTCTACAACAATTTCTTCATATCAATCCTTGAGAACAAGATAATTTTCAAGGGGGAGGGCATGTTAGGGACCTAACCTCCCTAACCCCTCATGTAGGTAGAATAATATATTTTACATGTAATAAAGGCCAATATTAATAAGGCCTAGTAATAAGGAAGAATAAGTAAAATGTAAGAAGACCTAATAGAAGCTTCAACTACTAGAATATGTCCCTTTAGATTGTTCTTGTGGTATATATATTTAATATAAATAGGAGTTGAGATCATGAGAAGTTTTGTATTGAGAATTATTGTAATAGAGCATTTCTCTGATGGAGGTTTCCCACTCGAAGAGGCAAGTGAACATTGTTTCCTATCAATAAAGGTATTATTTGGGTGTTTTGGTCTCATCTATTGTGTTGTTTCACTGTTATTATCTATCGTATTTCTATTTTATATTATTATAATAGATATGGTACCTAACAATGTGCATGGGCAATGATCAGTAATTTGATTGTGAGATTAATGAATATTATTCAAAGCATCTGAAAAATTCATGTATCTCTCTCAATATTAGATAGGTACACATACATATGCTTTGGGATTTTCCTTACATATATGATCCATGATGATATTGTTGTTGTAGTATTGTATTATGTCATATTGTTAATTAATTATTCAACATGTTTATCTTGGATGAAAGAGAATACACAAGAATGATATGTTATAATGTGCATTATGATGTTCTTTATTTCATTCAATCACTTAATTTCAATAAGGATATGTTATTTCAATGTGGATGGTAGGTATAAATTATATTTCAATTGAAATATGGATAAGAAGAAGATGTGACTACAGGTGTATGTTTTACATAATAAGATTAATTCTCATTACTATTTCTTACTAAGTTTCAACCCTCACTTCATGTCATGTTCTAAATTCATTTTTCTCACACTAACCTTACCCATTTGAGGAGTATGTTATTAGTTTATAAGGAAACATGAATAGACAGATAGTTAAAGATTGTATAAAAGAAATATTAGATTGGAATTTTAAAAGAAGGAAAGGAAAATAATCTTGATAAAAAGGGCTTTATAAAACATGTATCTACTACCTAGACTTGGTGTTGGAGGAAAACTTGAGTGCCCAAAATTTTCCCCATAAGAAAAAACCTCACCGAGAATTAAATCTACCAAGTCTACCTCACTCACAGTGAACTCACACTGAAGAGATCAAATGCAATATTCTAGGATATAGAAAATCTGTTGCAACCTATGAAAGTGGATTTCAATCATATTACATGCTCTAGTTTTTGGGAAGTATTATATTTTGTCTATATTATTTTGTGTATCTTTGTGGAGACTTTGTGAGATTAGTGTATGTAAACAATCATGTAATAGGAGGGTAGTTGAAAGTATGTATATAATTATAACACCCCCTTTCCTAAACCTTTGATTATATGCAATTAATCATGATTAATGATTTCCATGTAATGGTATTTAAACATTGTAATTATATTATTGTTGATTTAAAATGACAACAACTAACTGTGGGGTGAAGCCTTGAATGTACAAGCCATGATACCAGGAGAGGATTAATGAGGGGGTAGGAAGGGGATTCATATGTAAATACCCCAATCCGCCTTGGTGAATAATATGAAGAAAATGATCATATGGAATCTAACTTGCAGTTTAAGACAAATATTTAATAGGACAAGGGACAGTAGTTGAACAACCAACCACCCAAATGAATGAGAACATGGGAGGTTTAACTAAAATAGTAGAAACCATCAACCCAAAGGTATGATAGAGTACCATCTCCTGCAGCCCATATTGACTCTATGAATTCCTTCTTCTAGGAGGAAAGAGGATAGGTTGAGAACCTTCCTGTGGGGGGGGGGAATACAAGAGAAGAGGGAATGGGGGTATACAGGGAAGAGAGTTCACGTCTGGAAAAGATATGAGAAATGCATCGAGGGATTCATAGGAATATAAATGCTACAAGTGAATGCACAAATGAGGGCAGAGAATCCTTGGTGATAACTTGGCTTGGCATGGGGGTGGCCAGAATATTGAGAATGAATTCTTCTGAGCCTATGGTAGGGTGGAAAGGTGGAGACCCACAGTTAGTTGGATGGCTACATCTTGTATTAGATAAGTATTCCTTAATCCTTGTGTATTGAGTAAGATAATTAGATGGATTCATGGGAATGTGATAAAGTTGTGCATGCCTTAAATTGAGGAAAGTTATGTTGGTTCCTTGATAATTCCTTGCATCTAAAGGACTGTATTTAACATGAGTCCTCATATTTGAACAATTTAGAAATTGTATATTTGAGCTTCATGTGTGTGCAATAGAGTCTCTGCAGTGGTGTAATGTTTAAAAAAAGAACATAATACATAAATTAAGAGAGGGATACTAATGTTTAAGATAAATGGAATATTGTGATAATGGTATTTTGGAGACCAATTAAGGTCAAACAAATCCTATGTATTTTCCCCTGTCCTTAACATGAATGGTTATGGGAAAAGAAAATTCATATGAATTCCAAAGGTTAGACTTTGTGTTTGTTGTAAATGGAATAAGAACATTAATCCCTGCCTAATCCTCTTGTGTAGAAGTTGAAGGGTCGTGGGATGTAAATATTCATCCGAGAAAGGAGAAGAATATTGTAGTAGTTTCTTGAGTATGGTGAAGGTCGAGAAGGCCTAGTAAAAACCTTGGAAAATTTTAGAAGTTTCCCTTGAATGGCTGAATCCCATTTTCAGGCTATAAACATGAAGATATCATGTTTATGAGTCAGGATACATGGAAACCGTCGATTCAGTTTAGCAGATATATATTGACCCTTCATCAAAGAAGGTTATGATTCCTAGAGGGGATGTACCCCAAGTCACTAGGGTTTGTTATATCATCTGGTGATATGTCTAAGAAATCCAGGACCATAGATGAGGAAAAAAATCCTATCAAAGTGTGAGGTCATAAGGAACCTCGTTGGGGGTGACTTCGAGTTAAAGTGAGCCATTGATTTCTTGGAGCATGCACCCTGAAGTATTGTGACTGTTGATCATGGAGGAACCAATGGAGTCAATGGTTGGAGTGGCCTCCCTCAAAGACACTCCGATGAGAAAGGCCAAGGGACAATCTGGACCATTAATAGGAGTAAAGGTGAGATCAATTCTCAGCCATAGATCTCCGTGGGGTATCGTCTAAGAGAGGTTAAGAGGAAAGGTGATGCATTGCTAACATCATGTTGAAAAGGAGTTTCTACGTAACCAAAGATCATACATGGTATCCTGTAAATGGTCAAAGGAATTGAAAGTAAGTCCTTGTCGAACTCATGCCTTTCATTTTGCACTTTAGTTCTCGAAGCATAGGATCTGTGGTGGAGATATCTCCATCGTTGATTGGAAATTAGGCTGTCAGAATGCTTGTGCATGGCGTTGATGAGGGACTCTAATGGTATGACCCTGAGAGAGGACAAGAATTGCTAGGTCAATCAAATAGGCGATGAAATATTTGAACCATCGATCATAGCATGGTCATCGAAATAACCTCGGTTAGGGTAATCGGAGGGGAGGGATCTAGGGAGCAATCGTTATTATAGATTTGTGAGTGGGAAGATTAAATATCAACCATCAATTGTGGTACCGTGAATTAATTGTGGTCATTGGATTTGATATTTAAGCATGTGAGTTGAGGAGGATCATACGCCTGATGTTGATGTGTCAAATTTCAATTGGTCCATGTGGAGTAAATAAATTGAGCCATGTGTCACATGGGTATTGTGACACATGTCAAGTAGAATCAAGTTTTTAGGTAGGAACTTATATTGGAATTTCAGTGCCATGCATCACGACCAAGTGGCAGGGCCACGTCTTAGAACAGGTAGAAATCCAACATATATTGAGGTGGACACATGTCAATTTGTAATGAGTAGGATAGGTTGAATATGAACCTCATCGATTTCTTACCTGAGGATAGGTGTCTTAATCATTTGCATTATATTTCATGAAGAGATACTGGCCATCCATCACAGGGTAATAATTAGAGCGAGTTACAAAGATACACTTCGAAGAAGGAACTTCGAGAGGATTCATGGACCGTTGGTTTGTTGAGATCAAAGGGACTTCGAGATGAAGTTATGACCATTGATCCACTTCGACTGGAAGAGCTCTGAGAGGCAAGATCGACCATCCATCGGAGGGGCATCGTTTAGAGTGGGTTGTAAACCTAGAGGGGGAAACACCCCGATGGAAGGAACTCTGAGAGAAATTGAGGATTGTCGATCAATCAGGGGTGAAATTGAGGGACCATGACCATTGGATCTATTTGGGTCCATTATGAGGGAATATTCCAAGGAAAGGTTTTGATATTACCTTGTAAGTTTGGAGTGGTGGAGGATGATGTCATCCAATGTAATCAACCATTAGGAAGTTTACAAGTGTCATCATTTAATAAATAAGCCTTATGCCCTGTGATGATGTGTGATTCACGTCAATCCTTGTGAGGGGTTCATGTGTCACATGGTGGTTGGACCACATGTCATAGGGATCAGGCATTATGAGGAAGAGTTCTTGGATACATGAGTGCCATGTGTCACGCTAGGTGGCAGGTACACGATGACAACAAAGGTCGAGGTGGTAGGTGATATGTAGGACATACCTTTACCACATCAGACGGTGTAGATGTAAACATTGAGTGAATCTTGACCATTGGATAAGGAGAGGGAGGATAATCAGATCCATTATAGTGATTGTAGTTGGAGTGCAAGGTTTAGAGTGAATTGTAAAACCAGAGTAATAGTACTCTGATGGGAACGACTTTGAGATTGGACAAGAGCCATTGATCATTGAATGGGAGAGAGTAAATATATGTCATCGGTATCTGTTGATCCCAGCGAACTTGAAGGGAAACAACTATCAGAGAAGAGGTAAAATACCAGCAGGTGAAAATTCCAATACGATCTGAATCATGGATTTCAGACTCCAAGAATTGTTGGATCCTAAATGGACGGGACTCCGATGGAAGGGGTTCCGAGAGAATCTAAGGCATTGAATTGATGGAATCGATAGGCTAGGGGCCAAAGGACTAGATGAAGGGAACCACATTAGTGGCACATCATATGGTGCAAGTGACAGGGAGCCACATGGATGCCATGTGACAGTGACGTGGTCGTAGACCAATGTAGGCCTAAGAACTTTGATAAGCCCTAACTTTTGACCCAGAACTCGGTTTTGAGTAAATTTACAGTTCTTGGAAAGATCTTGACAAGCATAAGATGATGGTGCCATCAAAAAGGAAATTTTGAAATGGTGAAAGGAACACAAATTTATTACCCCTTTTCTGTTGGAAGATTGATTGTTGTCATTGATGTCAACCCTAGTCATGGGTTTTGCACCGCAATATTGATGAAGGTATTTGGACATGAAGGACAATGCACATGCAGATACAACACCCATGGATGGATAGTATACATCATGTTGTTTCCAGTGGTATGTGTCATGTCACATGGATCCTCATGGTTGAGGAGAAATGAATTTTTGAATATGACAAAGTGAATTGAAGAAGGAAGTACATGTAGGCCCTGAAGATAATTAAAGAACATAATTACAAAATAAGAAAGTGTCAGGTCGGACCTAATGTTAAAAGGAAGTGACATAAATGGTATAAATAAATATCATTATACATTCATTTTGATACACAATTCAAATTTTAGAGGAAATTAGATCTAAAGAAGGCCAGATTTCAAGGGAGGATGAAGTATTTTGGTGATGTGTTCTAAGGTATGTTATTTTCAGGTCATCTTACCATTTCCGCTATAATGTTTTTTCTAGAAATATTCAGATGGTAAAATTTCTATGGTATTGATAAGAAATATCACGATACCCATGGTAAAAGTTTCATCTCTTGATTCGTTATAATTATGGAGATACACTCTGTGGAAGATATGGTTTTTTTCCAGTCCTGAAGCTAGTCAATAAACAAGTGTTCTGGGTAAAACAATCATAACTTCTTCATAGAGAATCCAAATGAAGTGGGAAAAATTGCATTGGAAAGAGTACAGACTTTTGTTTCTTTTGTGTGAGTTTCATAATCTGATGTTAAATATTGAGCACAGGGAATTCTATACAAGTTCGATCTCCTGAATAAACCAGAATTGAACAAGGTGTACCATTCTCTCTATAACTTCTTTTTGGGGACGATTCAAGGAGTGAAACTTGGAGAAGTTTCAAAAAATACATTGAGTAATATTATCTAAAGGATTAGAGTATTCCAAGAATTGAATAATTGTTGAAATTGAAGAAGTATCAGGAAGCATTGTCAGGTTCTATGTGATGGTTGATCGATGGTGATGATTTAATGTAAAGTTATATTATCTCTCATGTATTCTTGGGTGGAAGGAAGGGGCAAGGATGGAGAGGTAAACCCTCTCTTGATATTGGAGGATTGTATATTCCTCTTGGAGGTTTATCCCTCCCTTTATATTTGGAAGTTGTAGCTACCTTTGGAAGTCATTACTTCCCTTGAACAATAACTATTGATTATTTCTCATATATTGTGCACGGTGTATTATGGTTTGGTGTAACTCTTATACTATTGTTCATTGCTCATTGGATATAGTTGAATGGTTTAAGTATAAGTTTAAAAATGTTGTAAATTGTACTTGATACTGATTCACCCCCCTCTCAGTATCAACAATTGGTATCAAAGAGGGTTACCTTCAGTATAGTTTAACCACTGGAAGGAAGATCCTAAGAAAAAATTCCAAATGGGATTCCACCATTGGATGGAAGCAATTTTGAATACTGGAGTAATAGAATGGAAACTTACTTGAAATCTCTTAGGGAAGATGTTTGGTTCTCAGTTGCTTCAGGATACAATTCTTTGAAGAAACCAAAGACTGCAGCTCAGAAGGAAGCAAAAAGGAACAACAAATTGGCAATAGATATCATCCTAGATGGATTGTCAGATTCAGTGAAATCCAAGGTGGGATCATGTGCATCATCAAAATATCTTTGGGACAAGCTACAAGACCTTTATGCAAGGGAAGAAGCAGAAGAAGAAGAACAAGTTGAAGCAAATTACAACATCTCAGATTTCAAAGAAGCAAATAGAGGTCAGTTCTTTTTCTTTAATTGTGAAGGAGTAAGACATGTTTAAATTGAATGTACTCATCCAAGGATTGAAAGAAATGACATTGAAGAAGAAAATTCCAATGACGAAGAAGAAAATCATGAAGCAAAAATTATTCAACAAGAAGATGAGAATCTTAAAAAAATGAAGCATGTTGAGATTGAAAATAGCAAGCTCAAAGACACACATAGAAAACTAAGAAGTGAATTGGGTAGCTGTTAAAAGACAATTGTAATCTTGAAGAAACAATTAGAAGACTTTGATAAACTAAGAGAAGAAAACATTTCCTTGAAAATTCTACTCGAAGAAGAAAGAAGAATAGGAGAAGTAAGGAATGTCCAAATGATGAAGAAAGAAGAAGATTGTGAGAAACTTGAACAAGAAGTTGTCTCATTGAGGAAGAGCTTAAGAAACTCTCAAGTTCCAAAAGACTTAACACATCTTGGATGCATGGGTGAAAATTCATACAAAGAAGATGAAAATACCAACAAGAAGGTTGAAGAAAGAGCTACACAAACAGTTGATGAGAAGTGGACCAGGACACCAGAACAAAGGAATGATTACAAAAGAGATGAATATCCAAGAAGACCTCCTACCTTCAGGAGTCAAAGAATATTCAATCAGTATGACGCAAACTACAAAAGAGTAGATCATGAACCTAGATGGACTACATCACAAATAAGGCCCACTTACTCGAAGGTATCAAAATTTCTTTCTTGGTCATTGTTATACTTACAAAAATTTTGGACATAAGGCAATTAATTGCAGAATCAATGAAAGGAACAACTATGCAAGAAACATGAATGGTTTAAATAGAAGATATGGAAATAATTGTGGATCTGTCAACATAAGTTATAATTCATTTTCCCCGTTGATGGACAAAAATATTTTATGCTACAAATGTAATTATCTTGGTCACAAAGCATGAGATTGCAGATATATGAATCAAGATGTTCCTATGCCAACCACAGGATGGAGAAGGAAAAAGATTCCAAACAATGAATATTGTCGAATAGCATTGACCACTGAATAATATAAAGAAGAAGATGAATGGCACATAGACAGTGGATGTTCTTCACACATGACCGGGGATCAAGACAAATTCATCAGCTTGAAGAGAAAGGGTGGCAATGTTGCATTTGGAGATGATTCATCTGCCAAAATACTTGGAGAAGGTGTAGTAGAGCTTGGAAGAAAAAATTTAAAAGCAAAGAATGTCCTATTGGTTGAATACTTGAATCATAATCTACTTATTGTTAGTAAAATGTGTGATCAAGGATGCACTCTTACGTTTGACTCTCAAAAATGTAAAATCAGAGAAAATAACTCAGGAAGATTGGTTTCAACTGCAACAAGAAGACTGAACAACATATACATCCTAGACATGAAGAAGAGAGAGAAGAAATAAGCCACACAAAAGGATTCCAAGGAAGAAAAAGTCCCAAAGACCAAAAATAAGGATGAAGTATTATTGAGTGCCACATGTTTAGGGGGAGGAACCCCAAAGAAGAGAGTTACCTTTTTCCATTAAACTTAGGGGGAGAAGCCATACCCTTTTCCATTGATGTCAAAGGGGGAGAGGAATTGGGATAATCATGATAGGGGGAGCATGAGTGTTGCTATCAATGACAAAGGGGGAGATTGTTGGAAGATTGGTTGTTGTCATTGATGTCAACCCTAGTCATGGGTTTTGGACCACAAGATTGATGAAGGTATTTGGACATGAAGGACAATGGACATGAAGATACAAGAAATATGGATGGATAGTATACATCATGTTGTTTCTGGTGGTATTTGGCACGTCAGGTGGATCCTCATGGTTGAGGAGAAATGAATTTTTGAAGATGACAAACTGAATTGAAGAAGGAAGTACATGCGGGCCCTAAAGATAATTAAAGAACATAATTACAAAATAAGAAAGTGTCAGGTCGGCCCTAATGTTAAAAGGAAGTGACATAAATGGTATAAATAAATATCATTATACATTCATTTTGATACACAAGTCGAATTTTAGAGGAAATCAGAAGTAAAGAATGCTGGATTTCAAGGGAGGATGAAGTCTTTTGGTGATGTGGTCTAAGGTATGTTATTTTCAGGTCATCTTACCATTTTCGCTATAACTTTTTTTAAAGAATGATTCAGATGGTGAAATTGCTATGGTATTGAGAATACATATCAAGGTACATGTGGTAAAATTTTAATCTCTTGATTCGTTATAATTATGGATATACACTATGTGGAAGATGGGGTTTTTGACCAGTCCTAAAGCTAGTCAATAAACATGTGTTCTGGGTAAAATAGTCATAACTTCTTCATAGAGAATCCAAATGAAGTGGGAAAAATTGAATTGGAAATAGTATGGACTTTAGTTTCTTGTGTGCGAGTTTCAGAATCTTATGTTAAATATTGAGCACGGGGAATTCTATACAAGTTCGGTCTCCTGAATAAACCAGAATTGAACAAGGTCTACCATTCTCTCTATAACTTCTTTTTGGGGAGGATTCAAGGAGTGAAAATTGGAGAAGTTTCAGAGAATACATTGAGTAATATCATCTACAGGATCAAAGTATTCCAAGAATTGAAAAATTGCAGAAATTGAAGAAGTCTTAGGAAGCATTATCAGGTTCTATGTGATGGTTGATTGATGGTGATGATTTAATGTAAAGTTCTATTATCTCTCATATATTATTGGGTGGAAGGAAGGGGAAATGATGGAGAGGTCAACCCTCTATTGATATTGGAGGATTGTATCTTCCTCTTGGAGGTTTATCCCTGCCTTTATATTTGGAAGTTGTAGCTACCTTTGGAAGTCATTACTTACCTTGAACAATAACTATTGATTATTTCTCATATATTGCGCATGGTGTATTGTGGTGTATTGGTGTAAATATTATACTATTGTTCATTGCTCATTGCTCATTGGATATAGTTGAATGGTTTAAGTATAAGTTGAAAAAGGTTTTAAATTGTACTTGATACTGATTCAGCCCCCTCTCAGTATCAACATTTTCCTTAAAAGCTACTTAGGAGTTGGGTTTCTTACAAAGTGGTATAAAAAAAGGCTACAACACTAGGCATGGATGGGACATAGATCAGTCATAGGACTGGAATACCAATATTAAGATGATTTTGTTGACAGGTATTTCTACCTTTAAAGGATTTTTTATTATTTGCATTAACTCCCCAAAAAGAAGGACCACAAATTTAAAATATTATTTTAGGATTTCTCATGGTAAGAGAATTGATATCGTTGGATAAATTGATAGTTTATTCTACTAGAGAGAGAATATGTCAGTAAACATCCATGTTTGAATCTGATGTAAAATGGAATAATCTTGTTAAGATTCACTTAGGTTCAAAAGAATGAATAAAGTAATGACTATAATACTGCATGTAAGCATTGGTAATTACTTCTTATATAAAGGATATGACCCTTATGGAGATATTTCTTGTGGTTAAAGTAATTTGGTATGGTATGATAAAATCTTTAGCAGTTGTAATTACCTCTTTAATAAATGACTAAAAACATTGTATACATAACTCCTCATGATCAGAGGATTGTTGAATATGTGTAAGGTTAGTTTACTTGACCTATAAGGGTGGGAACCTGTAACAGGGATAATATATTTAAGAAAGATAAAGAGGATTCCTTCGAGACCATTTCTAATCCTCATAAAGAGGAAAAGTGAGATGGGCATACAAGCCATTTTATGAGCTTTTAGCTGTAGAAAGATATATACATGCCTATTGATTGAGTATTGGATGATGCATGAAAATACAAGGTGAGTATATATTGTAATGCATATGGTATTGATGGCATATACATAACATGCAAATAGACTTATTATATCTTATTATGAGTTGTAAGGTATGATCTATTGATAGGCCATTTTGGGTCAATAATGACCTGATGATAGTAGGGAAGTTAATAACACGAGTGAAATATTAATGAAGTGGATGCCTAGTGCCTTATGAGGATAGGGCTGCAATGATAAAAGAAAGAATGATTTGAGGTCTAACGGAGGGAATACTAGAGAATTCCTAGAATCAAAATGACATTCAAAGGTAAATGGTAATCATATGAATATGGCTTGGCATGATAAGAGAGTAGTAAGAGGAAATTTGGTAAAGAATTTCCTTGGAAGAGGTTTGTTGGCCAAGAATGGCTAGTGGCAGGAAAAGAGACTGGAATAGTATCTTATTGCCTTGGGTAGTACAATGACTAACTATCTAAAATGTCGAATTGGGGATTGATTTTGTAACAGAAGGGAAATAGTGATTTCTTGTTGATTGTTTCTATAAGAGAAGAAAACCTAAGAATGATTGTTCCTGTGATTCTTATTAAGTGAGTGGTTGTAAGCTCTCAATGAAGAAGGTTGATATTAATACCAAATAAAGGAACATGAATAGTGTAATATGAAGTAAATAATGTCATGGACTGAATAATTCCATGAATGAAAGGTTGTAACATAAATAAATATATAATAATAATAATAATAAATAACAAATACAAATAAATAATAATTAATAATTAATAATGAAGAGTTATGACATCCTAATGAAATGATACATTTCTTCATTAAAGGGAACCCTATGTGGGTATATAAGGCCCTTATTTCTCATTGTAATATCATCTCATATTCATATACATTATTATTTAATATATTATCCTTTATGGATTATAACCTATTGTCTTATCTATATTGGGTATTTACCTGGTGAACCGACTTGGTTCACCACAATGGTATTAGAGCTTCGTCTCGATCCAAATTTTGGTCACAAATAGAGTTTCTATAAAATAAGGTCTTTGATCTCATATTGTCCATTAGCCATTTATAAATCAAATATTATACACATTTCAACTAAAGTAAAAAAGTCATTATGCACAAAATAAATAAATAAAAGGAGAGAAAAAAACAGAAGAAAAGAAAAAAAGAAAAGGTTTTTCTTAAAGGGCACATGAAGAAGTATAAGTGCACACCAAGAAGTTTGAAAGAAATATTCTATATTTGGCATTGGTTAAGTTAATTTTCATTTAAAAAATGAGAAAAAATAATTTAAAAGATGATGTTTCAAAGAAGAGGAAAGTGAATATTTTATTTTATCTTTGGAAATTTACCATCCCATGGTTTTGGAAAACCATTGTCCCATGGTATTCCATACCATATATAATATATATGTGTGTGTGTATTTGTCGCGTTTGTTGATCCTTAACCGCCCCTAACAAATATTCAAGAGTATAACAGAGATTTATAAGGTACTTTTTATAAAGTATAAAAAGGATTATAAAAATTGGAGTGACAAGATACATAAGAAGGAAGGAGTCCGCCCCTAACAAATATTCAAGAGTATAAAAGAGATTTATAAGCTACTTTTTATAAAGTATAAAAAAAATTATAAAAATTGGAGTGAAAAGATATATAAGAAGGAAGGAGTATAACTAAAAGAGTTCTTTTGGAAAGTCTGAAGGTAATATTAAATTATTTTTCATTAATTAGAAAGGAAAAGAAGAAGAAGAAGAGATTAAGTAAATATAAAATTACTGTTGGTAAAGTATAAAGAAAGTATTCAAAGTTTTTAAACTCTCTCTCTCTCTCTCTCTCTATATATATATATAAAAGAATTATGAAGGATTATTTTCTTAAAACAATATAAAGGAATATTAGAGGAAGATATCTATTAAGTCAAGAATATTAAGTTTTATTATTATTGAAGGGATATTATAATAATTATAAGGTCAATTCAAATTAAAAAATGTATTTTAAGGAAGAAATATTTTCTGGTAAAAATCATCTAAGTAGATGCATCGGATTATTAACATTTAGAGGAAATATTCAATAAAAAGAAGTTAGCATCCACATTTTCCCACATAAGAAGAAAAATCACGTAAGTATGGATTTGGAGAATCAATTAATAATTCCAAAGACAAATGTAATCGAAACAAAAGACTATTTTTTCACAATAAATATGACATCAAAGATTTATCGTTGACACTCGAAGATTATAAACTCGTATCGAATTTTGAGGTTACAACTATATATGAAAAATAGGTTGATATAATCCTTGGCTCAACTTATTTAGAGACACTGGGTAGCTTAATATTAAACCTTGAGAAAAAAAAATTAATATTTTCTTACAAGAAGAAAAAAATAACATTACATGGAATCGCAGTGAAGTCAGATTCAATATCTACATCAAAAAATCTTGATCAGATATCCAAAATTCTACTTTCGGATAAACAACAATCAATACTTGAGATCCAAAAAGAGTGTGGCAAAATTATCATAGATAAAGACACATAAATTTGTCGTCTAAAGAACCATAATCAAAGTTTGGTCACACAAATCAAGAAGTTGAAGAACGAGAAGAGATCACAAAAGGAAAGGCTAGAACAATTTTACAGTAAAGAAGCAATGACCAGTGAAGAAACAATACTTGAACCTATTGAAATAAAAAATCTTCCAGTTAAAAAAATCCAGACCTCAGAGAAGCGAATAAACACCGATATAGTTGAATTACCAATAGTATCAAGAGTTGAAGAGAGATCCAACAAATAAGATTCAAAAGAGATTCAGGTTCTTTATCATCATCCAAATCAAAAGATTTGTTACGATCAACAACAAAGTCAAGAGGAATATGAACACTATTCTTTTTACCGACAACTAAACTACAACATTGTAAAGGAACAAAGACAAAATGGACAACTTGTATGGAAGCCTAAAATGAGAAGCCCTGTCAGAACAATCGATAATTGAGTAGTTCCAATGAAGGTAGATTTGGGATGGGTCACTCCCCAAAAGATGAAACACATCAGTTTAGGAATTCAAAGGTTATATCATCTTATTTTGTTGAGTATTGCAACTACAAGCACAAACGATATTGAGAAAATAGTGAAAGACAGAACGAAATCTAAGGGGAAGCCTTCAATATTTATGCTTGGAGGACAAAGCATGTTTAAGGGGAAGGTAATATAACATAAATAAATATATAATAATTATAATAAATAACAAATACAAATAAATAATAAATAATAATTAATAATCAAGAGTTATGACATCCTAATGAAATGATGCATCTCTTCCTAAAAGGGCACCCTATGTGGGTATATAAGGCCCTTATTTATCATTGTAATATCATCTCATATTCATATACATTATTATTTAATATATTATCCTTTATGGATTATAACCTATTGTCTTACCTACATTGGATTTTTACCTGGTGAACCGGCTTGGTTCACCAGAAAGGATGGCCCTATGATGGAGGGTCTGAGTATTTTTTCTAAATAATAGCTCGAGGAAGTATAGAACTCCTCAGAAAGAGCTAAGGTGAAATGATAAAATAACAATGAGCAAGAGTGACCTTTATGTTGGTTGTTATCTTGTAAAGAGGGCAACATCATTATGATTTTATTGATGATACTGGTTGTGTAAGTTGTCATATGACCTCATCAAATTGGATGATGTTAAATAAATATGAATAAATTAGGTAAAAAGGTACAAGTGATGCACCTACATATCTATAAATATACATATACGTGCTTAAAATTATGATATAAATGTCAGAATAATTTAGATGTGATGAAAGATTTATTCTTGCGAGATCTAATTAATTCCATATAGGCATAAATGACTTTGTTTTAAGAGGTTTTATTAGTTTTTTGAATACTAGATTGAGGAGGGTGTATTCCATTCCCCGGGAAGAGCTAGTGTAATCTGTGGAAGGTGTAAAGGAGAAAGAACACTCTGTTATGAATAAGTGGCAATATGATTGTGCCTTTGAGAAGTTCATGAAAACGATAGTGAACAAATCATGAGTACAATAATTTAACCATAATTAAATATTGAAATTGCAAAGTGTGTTGGTAGTGGACAACCATGACATACTAATGCATGCAATTAAGTGCGTGAAAGTACAACTTGAAAGAAAATTGTTGACATAAGGATGTTTATTTGAATGTAAAAATGAAATGCATGATAAAGATGCAATCTTATATTCCTTATGGAATACTTGGAAAGAATCTGAAAAGACAAACCGAGGTCGACTTAAGGACGAGACCATTTCAGATAAGAGATGGAGGTGCCACAAAAGTTGCATGGGGAGGAAGTCCCCTATGGAGGAACTATGTAAGGAATCCTTCTAGAGAATAGATTCATAACCTTAATAACTATTGAGAATTATAGAGTGGGGTTGCAAATCCTTTTTACATAAGAATCCTAGATTAGATTTTAAAATATAATGCACTCTTGGGAGACATGCGAGTGGATGTTGACCGACCTGATTTCTGGTAAATTTGCAGAATTCACTATTTTCATAATTAAATTATGAAGTAAATATTTTTGTTGTAAGGATGTTTCTTATTATCCAAGAAAGGTCAAGATAAAATTAAATGAGACTTCTCAAGGAACGGAGCAGGAAGATCCTAGGAGGGATAAATTGTAGGAGAAAAGAAGGGGAAAATGATTACTCTTTTGTCATTATGTAATTCTGAATAATGAGACAAATTTGTATGCTTTAAATGTGAAGCTATGAAAATAAATGCAACTAGTAAATCAAAGACAAAGATGACAAATATGTTTAGTCAAATGAGCTCGGTTAGGACATATCATGAAAATACAGGGACGCCTTAAAAATAACTTAGCTGGACTGGAATCTCCATATTGTGTAGAAGGAGTTGGAAGGATGGAAGAATCCCTTAACTCCTTTATTTTTAATTGGTGTGTTTCTATGGAATGAAGGAATAATATATTGTTTTGTGTAATTGTTCTAGTATGAGTATGTAGAGACAACTGGAAAATTTTAATTATGTTTGCACTAAGGGAAATGTGATGGAGTGAATATAGGTATGTTGAATTAAATGCTATGGCATATGCATTTTGGAAGTGAACTAATAACTGACATAATTTGAATTTGATGTTGTGTGTTAGGAAAGGATTGGAGCTATGGGAAAGTACAACTGCCAATGGTGGACATCCTCAAGCAGGGGATAAATACAAGGAGTCTATTGCTGAAAGTAGTTGCAGGGACTTTAGAAGTCCCTAGGAAACACCATTGATGATATAATATCATAGAGAACGTTGGAATCTAGAATGGGTATAAAATAATTCATGCCTATGTGGCAGAAAATATGAAGGGATTGGGTAAGAATCCCTTTCGAAATAATTTACTATTCTAATAATATGAAAATAATTTGAAGGGTTGTGGCATGATATTGATACCCAAATAGAGTATAACTCAAGAAGAAGAAACTAAATAATGGAGGTGTGAACCTTTGGTGGTGAAGGAATGATTGAAATCATTGGAAGAGTTCATGAACAAGTATGCCATGAATGAAATGACCAATTAGGAATGATTGAGAGAAAAAGTGCTCATGGGAAACATGTTGATTGCATGCATTAAGGAGATACAAGTGGTAAGAGAGTGGGTGTATTTAGGATTTCCCATCGTGAAATAGGTATCTCCTAGTACTCTACAAAATTGTAGAAGAATAAAGAGAGAAATTGGGTGACCATAAATGTGGGTACCCTGGTTAATGGTGAAGAATGAGACTTGAAGGCATCTAGGTGAAACTGTTTAGTTTCATGTCATGTTGTTTTGAGGTTGTGATCAATTTAGAGTAGAAAATAAAGTGCTACCATAATGATTAATGTGAAAAAAGAATCCATGTGGAGAGAGGTTGGATGAGTTCCAACACACCATGGAAAGAGTGCCAAATGTGAAAAGGGATCAAATTGAAAATCAATGCAAGGGTGCATTGTGTGAGAACATGGCCATGAACATTGGCACATTGATTAAATTAAATTTATATCTTAATTTCATTTGGTTGGGCTTAATATGATGAAATATTGCATGTCAAAGGAATGATGTATTTCCTTTTTACTTTATATAATTGAATGGATGAATATGATTTAATTGTTAGTATGCACAATTTTGAAATTGTGAGGAAACCATTGCAAGTGTGAAATGAATATGTATGAGCATAATAACTAACAGTCTGTTTGGTTGTGTGAAGATGGAATTACTGGAAAAATGGTATTGGATATGGCAATGTTGTAAGCCAATGTGGAAGACCAATGCATGTTGAGACAAGTTGTTATGAGAATGAAAATATCATGCTTGTGAAATCTTGTTCCAATACGAAACAAATTTGATAATAGAAAAGTGAAATAGAAATCTATGGGTGCAGATTTCAAAGAAAATTTCTTAATTGAAAATTAAGGAAAATATCTCACAAATTTTTGTATGCATGTAAATAGAGGTGAGATGAAAAATGAATGTATGTCTAGGGAGGACAGATGGTGGTTGTCAAATAAGAAAGAATATAAAAGGATATTGTGTGACAAGGGAACTTTGTGATAATTCATGGTCTCAAAAGAGAATGTTCTGTTGTGGTAACATGGACTGGAGGGATGCCTCAGAAAGAGAAATTTGGGGACGCCTCGGATGTAAGACTCGATGAAGTCTCTAAAACTCTTTTTTGAGAGAAAGCCTTGGTAGGAAAGATGGATCACCCAAGGGACTATATAACAGAGAAGGGGATGCATGATTCAGAGCCTGAAGGGTTAGTAACTGCAAGGAAGAGAAGACTTCAATGACTCTTGTAAAATTTTGAATTGGGATCATGCACACAATGGGTATGTCAAGGAAAACAGTGAGCCAAGTTAATGAAGACCGCAATATGGATGCAGATCCATGAACTACATAGATAAGTGTATTGCTAATATGTAAAATTCCTCTTTAATTTTGAACAGAAATGAAATGTTTATGCATGAAATTGTCAATTAATATGATCAATGGATGAGATGGTTGTAGGCAACTGCTAAATCCAAAAAGGATGGAAGGGACCAAACCAATAATAGGAGCTACATTGTTGAAACAACGAAAATATAGAGGCATGGAAGGTGTTGCTAAAGTGCAGAGAACATCGAGGACGATGTTCCTTTGAAGGGGGAGGAAATTGTAAAACCCCTTTTCCTAAACCTCTAATTATATGTAATTAATCATGATTAATGATTGCCATGTAATGGTATATAAACATTGTAATTATATTATTGTTGATTTAAAATACCAACAATTGAATGTGGGGTGAAGCCTTGAATGTACAAGACATGATACTAGGAGAGGATTAATGAGGGGGGAGGAAGGGGATTCATATGTAAATACCCCAAGCCACCTTGTTGAATAATGTGAAGAAAATGATCCTATGGCCTCTAACTTGCATTTGAAGAAAAACAGTTAATAAGACAAGGGGTGGTAGTTGAAAAACCAACCACCCAAATGAATGAGAGCATGGGAGGTCTATCTAAAACATCATAAACCATCATCCCAAAGGTATGATAGAGTACCATATCCTGCAGCCCATATTGCTTCCATGAATTCATTCTAATAGGAGGAAAGAGGACATGTCAAGAACCTTCATGTGGGGGGAATACAAGAGAAGAGGGCATGGGGGTAGATAGGGAAGAGAGTTCACGTCTGGAGAAGAGATGAGTGATACGTTGGTGGATTCAGGGGAATAGAACTGCTGCAAGTGAACAAACGAATGAGGGAAGAGAATCCTTGGTAGTAACATGGATTGGCATGGGGGTAGCGGAAATGTTGAGAATGAATGATTTTGAGCCTATGGTAGGGTGGAAAGGTGGACACTCGTAGTCAGTTGGTTGGTTGCATCTTGTATTATATAAGTATTCCTTACTCCCTGTGTATGGATTAGGATAATTAGATGGGTTCCTGTGAATGTGCTAAAGTTGTGCATTCCTGAAATTGCAGAAACAATATGTTGGTTCCTTGGAAAGTCCTTGCATCTGAAGGACTCTATTTAATGTGAGTCCTCATATTTGAACAATTTAGGAACTGCATATTTGAGCTCCCTGTGTGTGCAACAGTGTCTCTATAGTGGTGTAATGTCTATAAAAAGAACAAAATACATAAATTAAGAGAGGTATTCTAATTTTTAAGATAAATGGAATATTGTGATAATGTTATGTTGGAGATCAATGAAGGTAAAAAAACCCTATGTTGTTTCCCTTGTCCTTAACACGAATGGTTATGGAAAAGAACCTTCATATGAATTCCAAAGGTTAGGATTTGTGTTTGTTGTAAATGGAATAGGAACCTTAAGCCCTACCTAATCCTCTTTAGTGGAAGTTGAAGGGATGTGGGATGTAAATCTTAATTCGAGAAAGGAGAAGAATATCGTAGTAGCTTCCTGAGTATGGTGAAGGCCGAGAAGGCCCAGTAAAAAACTTGGAAAATTTTAGAAGTTCCCCTTGAATGGTTGAATCCCATTTTCGGGCTGTAAACATGAAGAGATCATGTTTATAATTCAGGATACAACACAACCGTCGATTCAGTTTAGCAGATAGATATTGACCCTTCGTCGAAGAAGGTTATGATTCTTGGAGGGGATGCACCCCGAGTCACTAGGAGTCGTTAGATCCTATGGAGAGATGTCTAAGAAATCCAAGACCATAGATGAGGAATGAGAGCCTATCAAAGTGTGAGGTTGTAAGGAACCTCATTGGGGGTGAATCTAAGTTAAAGTGAGACATTGATTTCTTGGAGCGCACACCCTAAAGTATTGTGACCATTGATATTGGAGGAACCATCAGAGTCAGTGGCCATAGTGGCCTCCATCAAACACACTCCAATTAGAAAGGAAAAGGGACAATCTGGATCATTAATCAAAGTAAAGGTGAGATCAATTCTCAACCGTAGATCTCCTTAGATTCTTGTCTAAGCGAGGTTGAGAGGGAAGGTGATGTATTTTTGATGGGGGGTGGCTATGTATGAAAGGATCATACATGGAAACCTACAAATGGTCAAAGGAATTGGAAGTAAGTCCCCACCGAACTCAGGCCTTTGATTGGGCACTTTAGTTCTCAAAGCATAGGATCTGTGGTGGAGATATATTCACCATTGATTGAATATTAGGCTTTCAGAATGTTTGTGCATGTGGTTGATGAGAAAATCTGATGGTAATACCATGAGAGGACCAAAATCATTGGATCAGTCGAATAGGCAATGGAAGATCCAAACCATCGATGACATCGAGGTTGTTGGAATAACCTCAATTAGGGTAATTTGAGGGGAGTGCTTTGGGGAGAAATCGTGACAATATATTTGTGAGTGGGAAAATTAAATCTCAGTCATCAATCGTGGTACCATGAATTAATCATGGTTGTTGGCTTTGAGATTTAAGCCTGTGAGTTGAGGAGGATCATATGCCTAACATTGATGTGTCAAATTGTAATTGGTCCATGTGGCATATGGAGATTGGTCCATGTGTCACGTGGGTATTGTGCCACGTGTCAAGTAGAATCAAATTTTTAGGTAGGACCTTATATTGGATTTCGAGTGCCATGCATCATGACTAGGTGATAGGGCCACATGTCGAGACATGTGGAAATCCAACGTGTATTGAGGTGGACACATGTGAATTTGTAATGTATAGGATAGGCCAAATATGAACATCGTCTATTTCATACCTAAGGACACGTGTCTTAATCCTTTACATTATATTTTGTGAAGAGATCTTGGCCATCCATCACGGGGTAATAATCAGAGCGAGTTACAAAGATACACATCGAAGAAGGAACTCCGAGAGGAGTCTTGGACCATTGATCTGTCGAGATCAAAGGGACTCGTAGATGTAGTTATGACTGTTGATTTGCTTGGACCGGAAGAGCTCTGAGAGGAGATATTGACCGTCCATCAGAGGGGCATCATTCAGAGTGGGTTGTAGACTCAGAGGGGGACACACCTCGATGGAAGGAAATCTGAGATAAATTGAGGACCATCAATCTGTCAGGGGTGAACTTGATGGATCGTGACCGTTGGATCTAGTTGGGTCCATTCTCAGGGAAGATTCCAAGGAAAGGTTATGATCTTCCCTTGTAAGTTCAGAGCAGTGGAGGATGCGTCAACCAACGCAATCAACCATTAGGAAGTGGACAAGTGTGATCATTTAAATGAATAAGCCATGTGCCCTACAATGATGTGTGCTTCACATCAATCCTTGTGAGGGGTCCATGTGTCACACGGTGGTTGAACCACGTGTCATAGGGATCGAGCATTATGAGGTAGCGTTCTATGGGGACATGAGTGCCACGTGTCATGCCAGGTGGAAGGTACACAATGACAACAAAGGTTAAGGTGGTAGGTGACGTGTAGGACATACATGCACCACATCAGATGGTGTAGATGTAAATGTCGAGTGACTCTTAACTGGTGGTTAAGGAGAGGGAGGATCGTTGGATCCATTGTAGTGGTTGTATTCAGAGTGCAAGGTTGTGAAACCAGAGTAATGGTACTCCGATAAGAAGGACTTCGAGATTGGATGAGAGTCAAGAGTAAATTGCAACCATCGGTCTCCATTGATCCCAACAAACTCAAAGGGAAACAACTATCGAAGCAGAGGTAAACTACGAGTAGGTGGAAAGTCCGACATGATCTGAATCGTGGATTTCAAACTTCAAAAACTATTGGATCTTGAATGGACAGGATTCTCGTGGAAGGGGTTCCGAGAGAATCCAAGGTGTTGAATTTATGGACCCAATAGGCTAGGGGCCAAAGGACCAAACGGTGGGCGCCACGTTAGTACCACATCATATGGTGCAAGTGACGGGGAGCCATGTGGCAGTGTCATGGCCGTAGACCAATGAAAGCCTAAGAACTTTGAGAAGCCCTAACTTTCGACCCAGAGCTCAGTGTTGAGTAAATTTACAGTCATTGGAAAGATCTTGATGAGGAGAAGATAATGGTGGCATCAAAAAGGAAATTTTGATATTGTTAAAAGAACAAAAATTTAATGCCCTTTTTCCTTAAAAGCTACTTAGGAGTTGGGTTTGTTACAACAATTTAGTATTTTTTCTTTAAAAAAATAAAAAAAACCTTTCATTAGGTAGTTTAAAGTGTTTAAGGAGGCTGAATTTTATGACCGAGAAGGATTGCCTCGTTTTGCTAAGCTCAACCTCAAGGAGAGTAAACAGATTGAAATGGGGAGAACAGGAGGGGAGTAAACCCAACTTTCTCCCCATTTCCCACTTCCCACTCACCTCCCAAATTCACACCTTCCATTCAGATAGATCACAGTCCTCAATTGGCTCAGCCTCAGAATCTTCAACTGGATCACTAGGATTCGTCTTTGGACCATTAGTCATCCACTAAGTTGTGTCATTTGCTCAGAAATGACACAAATGAAGTGAGTGAGTGAAACAAAATCGAAGCATAATATAAGGAGGTAGCGAGCGAGTTATTTTAGGGGTAGTCTAAATACTCTACTTTTTGGTTCTTTTCCAAAAGTATTATCTAATTAATTTTGTTCTAAATCAACATTTCTATAAATAGATTGAGGTTTTTTTAATTGATAATTTAAATATTTATAAAAGATAAAAAACAATGTAAATATTAAAAATTCATTCCAATATGTTAGATAAAATACCATAATAAATCATGTAAGTATTTTTTTCAACATATCCTTTATATTATTTTGAACATTCCCATTTTGGACATTCCCCTTTCACAACTATGTAACTATAGTAGAACTCTTCGTTATCACCATGGAATTTGTGCTTTGCATGGTGCAATCATTTTGATATGTTTATTTTCATCACCATGGAATGTGTGATATTTTGAGTGTGATATATTGAAGTTTTTTTAATTGATAATGAGTGTGATATATTTTGAGTGATATAGTGATATATTGAGTGTGAATCTGTTTGTTTTGATCACCATGGAATCTGTGATTTAGTAGAATTCTTCGTTATCACCATGGAATTTGTGTTTGGCATGGTGCAATCATTTTGATCTATTTGATTTTATCACCATGGAATTTGATCTTTTTGTTTTGATCACTATGGAATGTGTGATATTTTGAGTGTGATATATTGAAGTTTTTTTAATTGATAATTTGAGTGTGATATATTTTGATTTTGATCACCATGGAATATGTGATATTTTGAGTGTGATATATTGAAGTTTTTTTAATTGATAATTTGAGTGTGATATATTTTTGTTTTGATCACCATGGAATGTGTAATATTTTGAGTGTGATATATTGAAGTTTTTTTAATTAATAATTTGAGTGTGATATATTTTGATTTTGATCACCATGGAATGTGTGATATTTTGAGTGTGATATATTGAAGCTTTTTTAATTGATAATTTGAGTGTGAATTTGTTTATTTTGATCACCATGGAATCTGTGATTTATTGAAGTTTTTTTAATTAATAATTTAAATATTTTAAAAAAATAAAAAACTATATAAATATTAAAAATACATTCCAATATCTTACATAAAATACCATAATAAATAATGTAGATATTTTTTTCAACATATCCTTTATATTATTTTGAACATTCCCATTTTGGACATTCCCCTTTCACAACTATGTAACTATAGTAGAACTCTTCGTTATCACCATAGAATTTGTTCTTGGCATGGTGCAATCATTCTGATATGTTTATTTTCATCACCATGGAATGTGTGATATTTTGAGTGTGATATATTGAAGTTTTTTTAATTGATAATTTGAATGTGATATATTTTGAGTGATATAGTGATATATTGAGTGTGAATATGTTTGTTTTGATCACCATGAAATCTGTGATTTAGTAGACCTCTTCGTTATCACCATGAAATTTGTGCTTAGCATAGTGAAATCATTCTGATCTATTTGTTTTGATCACCATGGAATTTGATATATTTTTGTTTTGATCACAATGGAATGTGTGATATTTTGAGTGTGATATATTGAAGATTTTTTAATTGATAATCTGAGTGTGATATATTTTGATTTTGATCACCATGGAATGTGTAATATTTTGAGTGTGATATATTGAAGTTTTTTTAATTGATAATTTGAGTGTGATATTTTTTAAGTGATATAATGATATATTGAGTGTGAATCTGTTTATTTTGATCACCATGGAATCTGTGATTTATTAAACTTTTTTTAATTGATAATTTAAATATTTTAAAAAAATAAAAGACTATGCAAATATTAAAGATACATTCCAATATCTTACATAAAATACCATAATAAATAATGTATATATTTTTTTTAACAGATCCTTTGTATTATTTTGAACATTCTCATTTTGGACATTCTCCTTTCACAACTATGTAACTATAATTAAGCAGAAAGGCGTACAGCTATTGACAATGGGCATATTTAATAGGTTTTTAGTTCTTAATACGTTTTCTATGGACGAGATTAAATATGCCTAGAATATTTTTAGTCGTCACAATAAATGAATGGCTCTGATTTCATCCATTAACTTCCAAACTGTTATAAATACATCAGTTTATATGTTTACTTTTTTACATTTACCTAATAATGTTTAAAACTAACTTATTGCCACATCCACCTGATTAAAAAATATAAATAGATTTTCATGAGCCTGACTTTTTTACTGTGTTAATTAAGGATTTTTTAACTAAGTGAGAAGTTTAACAGCCGACCTTTCGGCGTTCACCCGAGTTAGCGGCTGTGCTAGTAGACCTCTTCGTTATCACCATGGAATTTGTGCTTCACATGGTGCAATCATTCTGATCTGTTTGTTTTCATCACCATGGAATTTGATCTGTTTGTTTTCATCACCATGGAATGTGTGATATAGAGTGTGTTCCCACCATGGAATTGGCACTTTAAGAATTTGATACCTATCAGAGCATAAGAAATTATGTGTTTATTTTGCTAAGCACTGTTGTAATATTCATTTTTTTAACAGGCTGGCGCTTCATATTCTGGTGGGGCATTGAACCCCGGCTAACGATTACAGAGCCAGAGCTAATCAAAGAACTTCTCTCTGGAAAGCACGGTCTTTCATATGGAAGATCGCAATTGCAACAAAAAGGTGTGAAGGATTTCATTGGAAAAGGCCTGTTGATGGCTAATGGGCAAGACTGGGTAAACCAACGGCGTGTCACAGCTCCTGCCTTTCACCAAGAGAACCTCAAGGTACTCCCCTTTGCAATTACATGCACGATATTTCTCTATGGAACTATGGATTTATGAAGTGAGAATATTAACGAGCAAACTCAGACATGGCAAAAAGAATTGTGGTTAAAAAATGATAAAATTTAAACATCCCACAAATTAAAAGACAAAATCCAAAAAAATAACATTTTTTCAACAATTAGCCTGGATCTATTTACTGGAATTTATTAGATTTCAGGAGCGATAGAACTCTAAAAGTTTGGGATGATTTCTCTCAGCCCATTTTGATGAAAATCATGTGCCTGCAGGAACAAGTATTATACATGATCGAAAGTACAAAATGTATGATAAATGAGTGGAAGACAAGTGTGGAGGATGGGGGCGGAACTGCGGAAATTGAGGTGGGAGAACATTTCGCCCGTTTGGCTGCAGATATTATAGCGAAGACAGAATTTGGGAGCAGCTACGAAGAAGGAAA
>ML788367.1:361390-372194 GCA_009831015.1 Picea engelmannii
AGATTAAACAAAATAACAATAACCCTTAACACTTAATAATAAGTTGATATTCATAACTTAATAAATCATCACTTACAATTAATCTTCTAAAATAATGAATAGTATATGTCACCAAAAAATATACTAACATAATTTATAAACAATTTTCCTTCATATTATTCAACTATTATTTTATTTATATGATTTCTTATAAATCATCACTTACAATTAATCTTTTTTAGTATATGCCACCATAAAATACATTAACATAATTTATAACTAATTTTCTGTCCTATTTTTCAACTATTATTTTATTTATATGATTTCTTAATTTATAAGAAATTTTCCTTCCTATTGTTCAACTATTGTTTTATTTATATGATTTCTTATAGTCTTCCCTTTAACTCAATATATTAGCATTTTATTACAAATATATTATAATAAAAATTTATAAATTCAAGTAACTGATTTATATTTCTTTATTTTTTATTATTCAAAAATATATTAATTAATAAGATTTAATTTATTAAAAATATTTAATCACATTTTAAATTTATATTTCTTTATTTTTTATTATTCAAAATATATTAATTAATAAAATTTAATTTATTAAAAATATTTAATCACATTTTAAATTGACTATTATCTATTACACAGATATAATGTTTTTTAATTATTATCTTCAAAAATATATATGTGATATTTTTATGTTTCATTTGAATTGGTGTAATCAATTTAAGAATGAATTTAGTAACTAATTTGATTTTATTTTTTATTTTTTATTTCTTTGTTTATCACTTATAACATTTTAAATGGACTACTATCTATAGATATAATGTTTTTTAATTAACGTCTTCAAAAATATATATGTGATTTTTTAAAGTTTCATTTGAATTGGTGTAATCAATTTAACAATGAATTTAGTAACTAATTTGATTCATTTTTTATTTTTTTGTTTATCACTTATAATGTTTTGACTTTTGGATACAAAGTATAATTGGACTTCTATTATAGGGTATTATGACCATTGTAGTTGTTCCTTCTCGAGTGGACATGATGAAATTTGTCTTTGACTAGACTTTGAACTCATTCGAGATCATGGCTTGTGTGGCTCCAAGATTTTCTATATGTTTACATAAATTCTACCTCTATTGTGAAGCTTCTTTGTGCATATGGAGTGTTGCAACGGGAAACTTTGTCTTAAGCTATGAACCCTTATACTTCATTTAAGGAATCTTACTACCGCATTAAATCATTAATTTCAGACATACCTCTAATCTTTGTATGCTGAAATCTCTACCTTCGTTTCCATTTTAAGAGAGGGATTTAGTTTCATCCATGAACTTCCTTTAAGATTACTTAACTTTTTAGTTTAGTTTCTCTGTGAGGGTTGCTTGAGGGTTGCTACTAAATGGTAAAATGGTAAAATGCTAAGTTGTCAAATTCTAGAGTAAATGAGGAATATTCATTAATTGATCATCCATGGACCCAAAATTTTTGAGTTAAGGTTAGAAACTTCAACTTTGAGCATATCACTCTGACTCTCTATTTCATACTCCATTCCTTTTGTCTATGTCTTGACCATAAAATATGTATAAACTCAATAACTACTTATGAAAGGAATGGTTTCTCTATTTCATACTCCATTCCTTTTGTCTATGTATGTCTTGACCATAAAATATGTATAAACTCAATAACTACTTGTGAAAGGAATGGTTTCATACCAATTTTAACTATAGTTGTGTGACAACCATAATTATAAAGTTTCCATAAAAATGGTTGCAATGCATTTATAAAACTTGCATTATCATTAAGCTGTGGAAATACAAATAATGTAGCTAATCAAATAAACAACAATGCATTCTCAGTAAGAAATATATCTTATACAACAATTGTATGAATAAAATGAAGCTAACACCAACTAATAATTATATATCTAAAACCACCACCACCACCAACCCAAACACCAACCCAATTATATCCAAAAGGAATCATATTAATTGTACATTCCGAAGGGAATACAACACATTCTATATGAAATCATCCATAACCAACAACACCAACCCAATTATGTTTTAAGGAGACATTAATAATACATTCCCAAGGGAATAAAGCATTAGGGTCATTTTGTATCTTATTTGTTCACTTATGATCAATATAATAATGTGTGGGAAATAAGAAGAGATAACGAAAACCAACCCAATTATATTTTAGGAACTAACCCAATTATATTTTAGGGAGACATCAATAATACATTCCCAAGGGAATAATTATGTTTTAGGGAGACATCAATAATACATTCCCAAGGGAATAAAGCATTAGGGTCATTTTGCATATTATTTGTTCACATATGATCAATATAATAATGTGTAGGAAATAAGAAGAGATAACGAAAATGGGTGTGGCAATCCATTGTGATAATTGTGATGGTGTGATGAGTTGTCCATCCACATAATTTTGTTGTGTGCTTCAAATATGAGGTGAACTTTACTTAAGTTGTACCAGCACCCAACTTCTAGCTATCGTTATGCTTAGGAATTATGTTCTTAAAATGAAAAAATTATGATTATTGAGTTGGATAATATTTGTGTCCATACTCACACAATTCTTGGAAATGAAATTTTGATGAAGCACCTCCAATCAACTATGAGCTTCAACTCACAAAAAATGTTCATTTATAAAACGATGCTTTGTTTTCTCAAGTTTTGTTTTTACCCCCATAAATTTGTGAACGATTTTAGTTTGGATTAGGTTTTCAAACAATAGAACAACTTGAATGGATCTATGAACTACAAATGTATTAAGAACAAAAAAAGGAATACTCTATGCAAGTGCAATAACCAAAACAAACGATGAAGAGGAGAAATTATACTTAGAAATGCCTTATCCTCTCAATACAAAATATATAATACATCAATCACACAATTTTGTTCTTTCAAGTTCATTTCTTCTCCAAGTTAAATCCTATTTGAAAAATAGGTAACACTAACAACAACTAAGAAAAAATACTAAGAGGAACATACATAAACAACAACCTTCCCTTATGTTTAATTATTATTTGTTTCTGTTTTTGAAAAAATCCCTAAATGTAACATTCAAGCCCAATTCTCTTCTCTTTCTACTTTCTTCCTATTAAAACCCACCACATGCGTAAATTAAATTCCTCCTTAATAATTTAAGGAAATTTAAATGTATATTTCATATTTTAGATTAAGTAACCAATTCATTCCTAAATTACATAACCACATCAATGTTGGGAAGACAAATACCCTCTAAAATCTCTTAATAACTAAGTGGCATGTCCATAAATTCCTCAACATGATTTTCAAGTACTTCAAGAGTGGTTCTTTCCGGGTGTCCTATATTCTACCCCTACATCATTCTACCCCCATTGAAAGAATATTGAGCATCCTCACTCAAATTTGAAAGTAGTGAGTTCTCTTGTCTGAGCTTCTTAAAATCTGGTTCTAAGATCCACATGGTTTTTCTTGTAGCTTTTCCTTCCATTTTACCAAATATATTTTTTCACGACTTCCATGCCTGGTCTTGGGGATACTCTCATCCAACACTTATTTTATTTCCTTGGTTCAATTTTGAACAACTACTTCCTCCATGTTGATGGCTCTTCATCTCCATCAATAACTTTGGACTCATCTCCTGCTTGATATTGATTCAAGTAAACAACATTGAAAATAGGAGATAGTACACAAATTTAACTTTAATCTGATATGCGTTGTCCCAAAATTTGATCAAGATCTTGCATGTGCCAATCTTATTATACTTTCAATTTGTTGTATCGTGTTAGAGGAAACCTCTTCTTCTACAAAAATTCTATCACTAAATATCCAACCTCAAACTCTTTCTATCTAAAAGATTGATCATACTCTTATGTGTATCTTAAATTGATTTTCACTTCCTCAGGTAACCATTGCATATGTTCTACAAATTCTTCCACACTATCAGTATTTCTTCGTTCAATTGGTAGCCTTACCAAGTTCATAGTTTCCATAGCCAGACTAATCCCACATACTAAAAGGAATGGTGAGAACCCCGTACTTCTATTTAGAGAGATATTATGTAAATTATTCCTAAGGTATTCCACACTATCCCATTGCTTTGTTTTATCTCTAGCTAGATTGAAAAACACATTGATTCCTAATATAGACTTGTTGAAATTAGAGGAGGATGTTTGCATGATTAGATTATGTTTCAAACTTTCAATTGTTAAAAAGCATGTAGTGCATGTGGAGTTTATATTTCCAATTTAGTAAATTTAGTAAATTGCTATGCATGTAGGTTTTTATGCATGATTTTTTTATAAATTGATGTTTCACTTCAAGAAAATTATGAGAAGAAGACAATGTTGCAACAACATTTTTTTGAATTTGTCTAATGTTTATTGAATCCCTTGTTTTTTCCATCCCCTATTTTTTTATTTTTATTTTTCACTAAGAATTTTTGCTGTAAACTATATTGAGAATAGTAGAATTGAAACCTTCAATTGATATTAGAGTTAGTAGAGTATAAATCAAGCAACAATCATTGTTCCAACAGATATGTAAGAGGCTTGAGGCTTGATCCGAATTACTAGTATTTAGGTGAGTTTAAGAGGATATATACCTTAAGGTTGAAGGATTCATGGCCACCAAAAATGGTAACATCATCCATACCCTGCCTTATATCTCTTAGTTTAAGGGGGGGAACTATGATTTTTGTAGCATCCAGATGAAGACACTATTTTGTTCTTGGGATTTACAGGATCTAGTTGAAATTGGATACCTAGTGCTAATTAATTAAGTTGTTTACAATGCATGGATGCATGCTTAAAGAGATCAGTTGAAAGAAAACAAGAAAAACGACTCAAAGGTTCTTTTTTGTATTTAACAAGCCATGCATGAATAATTTTTTATGATAATTATAACAACAATGAAGTCAAAGGAAGCATAGGATACACTACAAAATGGAATTAAGGTACGAAAAAGGTAAATACTATCGAGCTTCAATTACCAATAATATATTTGAAATTTTATCAATGAAAGACTCGAAATATGTGTATGATTTGTTCACCCATGTTATGGGGATTGTAAATTCAATGATATTTCATTGAGAGACTTTGAAAAATCAAAATATAATTAAGAAAATATTAAGAAGTTTGACTTCCATATTTGATCCATCCGTGGCTATGATTGAGGAATACAAATATTTGGTGTTACTTTCCATTTAAGAGCTCGTTGGGTCACCTCAAGTACATGAGAAACAAATGAATAGGTCTATAGATCACACTTCTCTTGAACATGCATTTGAATCACATGTCAAGATTGTTGATTTGAAAAATGAATGTGTTATTGCATAGATTGTAGGTTGGGAAAATTCCAACCCAATTTACAAAAGTAGGACAATTGTGAGAATATCTACCCACTGTCACCTTAGATAAACACTCCCCTTGCTTTAGTGATGTTGAAAATCACCAAAAGGGGGAAACTCGATGACCCTAGAGGATTTAGATGGAAAGTGAGGTGATGGAAGGTGAAACCCCTATAGGTCAAGTTAGGAAGTGGAAAAGGGCTTGGATGAGAGTCTTGTTGATAGAGGTAGGTTGCCAAAGTATAGTGTACATGCAAAAGAGTGTTATACATGCCCAATACAAGACAAAATATAGATATACAAGCCCAAAAATCAAAGTGACAAACAAGTGAAGCTTATTGTCCTATATTGCAATAGTAAACAAGAATATATATAAACAAGTAAATGATAACAATGGTTGCAAAATCTATTACCAATGGTCAAGTAAATGATGTAAGGGACTAAGCTAGCAATTGTTGAAATAATGTAATTGCAAAGTGTATTCTGATTATTATTTAATATATTATTCATTAGATCAATCCCCATTGCGGATTGATCATGTCGGCTATTGTAAAGGACCAAATCCCCTTTTGCATATTGGTCAAAATATAATTTTAATAGGAAGAATAAGAAGTCAGCGCCAGAATATATTAAAGAGGCCCCATAATATATTAAAGTTGTTTATAACCACCCAGATTGAGAAGTCATCCCTACTAGTGAAGAGACACTTCCACACATGCCAGACTTGTATAAATAAGGAGGCTAGTGCCTCACTTAGATACACACTCACTTGTTCATTTGAGAGACAAGTTTTGGAGCTGTAGTTGGAGGGGAGAGAGAGAGAGAGAGAGAGAGAGAGAGAGAGAGGTGCATCTTTGGGAGAGGACTTTATGTACTTGTTTGAGTTATCTTTTGGCATTGTATTGGCTATATATAATAAAGAAGTTTTGTTGGGTTTTCTGCCCCATGAGGGTTTCCCAGGATAAATGATGTGTCTCTTGTGATTGTGTATTTCTCAGTGATCCTGTCTTATGCTATTGTTATCTATTGAAATGAAAAGAACTCTAATAATAGCTTAAACATTAACATGGTATCAGAGCTACGCTGAAGAGAGCATCTTTCACAAGAGAAAGTGAAAAATGTCATTGTTGTCGTACATGGAAATTAGGGCTTTCTTTTGGTGAGGTATTTAAGCCCTAAAACCATCTAGAAAAGTGTGCCCTCCCCCAAGGATCATTTTGGCACCTTCAACACACCTTTTCAGTGGCTAGATCTCCCAGAAAGTGAAACCCTAGTTTCACAAAGTACCAAAAGTACTAGAAAACTAGAGAACTAGAAGTAATAGAAGTACTAGAGTACCAGAGGTACTAGAAAACTAGAAGCACCAGTCCAAAAATCTGTAGATCAAGTTTGGAGGGGTAAAAGTTGGATTTTCTCAGATCCAAGAACATCAGGCTACTCGCCTCAGCCAAGCGCACCTCCTGGTAAGTTCATGATCTGAAAATAGAAGGCTGACTTGTTATGCTATGCAAGCACCCTCTACTTCATAAAAATAAACTTTACAGGACCTTGCTTCATGTGTTAAAATATGTACTATAAACTCATGTGTTAAGTTCATGTATCTTCTTGTAAATGCTTATGTGTGAGCAAATGTTCTTTTAAAATGGTTATATATGTACTTGCAATAAATAAACAACAACACAAATTGTAGCAAATAAACCATCAAACTCAGAACAATCACAACATGATAAAGGAGTTCACCCCCCACCGGGCTACACCTCCTTGAGCCTCCATAATGGACTTAGCTCTATGGGATTAATTAGTAAAAATTTATTTTACAAGATGTTGCTCAACTACAATGGAAAAAAATACTGTACCATTGAGATCAAAACACATAAAAACCCCAAAAATGACTAACAGAACTCTGAAAACGGATCATGGCTCATCCGGGCATGACCTCTTCTACATGTGGCCATAAGCTTCCCTGAGCTTCTCTTTGGAAAAAACACCTATAAAAATCCTAAAAAGCCTTTGAAACCTGTCCCAATGTGTTCAGAGCATATTAATTATCCAAAAATGATTATTCAATCATAGAAAACAAACATAGGCTCACCAAACCATGTCCTCGATCAATGAGGGCTTCAAGCTCCCTAGAGCTTGTTGAAACTTCAATGGTGAAAAACTTGCAGAAGAAGTCTTCAAATGGACTTGATAACAACACCAATGGATCCAAGACATCCAAAAACCCCTAGATGAGCTTTTACGGCACCTCAATCGGCCAAAAGATGAAGAAGTTAGACCTCCTCCATTTTCCTCCTTCAAGCTTTCTGAAACTGGTTCGCCAAAACGCACCCTTGTTCAATGAACCCAGTACACACGCCATTTAAGGCGTAAAAACCCGGCACCGGGCGCAACCGTGCCAATGATGCAAACTGTAGGACGGTTAGGGCACCTCCAGCCCCTAATCGCCTAACACCTGGGTGTGTGAATGGTCATGTGACCGCGCGCTAAGGTAAAAAGTGGTTAACACCGTTGCAACCGTTTAACTCCTGTGCGCTTAAACTAAGGTCACATGTAAAGTCGGCATAGAACTATATGCCAAACCGTTCAAACCATATAAAAAAACGTGTGTGCACTATTCCACATATGGCATGGTCATATGTTAAATGCTATATAACCACGGGTCGGGGCTAAGCCTCGGCCCGACCCCACGCCAATATATAAAAGCTTTAATTTAAATAAATTTTCTTACATACATATGTTAAGAAACAAAGCTTTGCATGTTGGTCGAACAGTTATGTGAAGTCGTTACATGGGGGAGGTCCAGGGGTCGAACCCCATGGCTCCCATAACATTTTATATATAACCAAATAACCAAACAATGAGTGACACATGGTGCCCTCCGATTGGGCCACGTGTCCTCATATCATTTGCTCATAAACGGACACGTGTCAACTCCTTACTCGCCAGCTATCAACTAACTGACATCTTCCATGTCACCCTTGTATGGTCGTACGGTCCTGCCACATCAGACCGTACAGACTGTATGGACTGCCCAGTCAGCGTCCTTTTTTTTTCCTATTTGATGATTCGAACAAATTGCGATATCTCTCGCTCCTGATGTTCGTTTGAGATGAAATGAGTTGCGTTGGATTCGTGATGATGAGGGCTACAAACCCATTTGTTTTGAGGCAATTATGAGAACTTTGATTTTTGAGCTAAAATTTGACCCCTGGTCCAGATTTTGATCACACCTTCCCACTGAAAGGCTTTTGGACCCACAAAATCTTACCTGTCTTCTTTCAAGTTATATCAAAATCTTTTTGACAATCACCTGAATACTTTGACATGCCGTGCACTGTAACTGGCTATGTCCCTCAACCACTGTTCTCTGGCTGCTGCTGACCCACTGTTCTCTCTGTGCTTGGAAGACTGCCAACCTTCCCACTGAGAATCAAGTCCCTCTTTCAAACTCTTTGACGTCAACATAATCATCTCTCCAATGGCTGCAAAAACTTTCCTGCAACATCTTGTCACAAGACAAGAAAACCATAAATCTTGAAAACAAATTATACAAGACTGAAAAACAATGCCAACAAAATCTTTTGTTCTTCAAACAAACTGTTGCATATTGTACTTCATCAAAGTACATGGCATTTTCCTGCATCTCAATGTACTCAAAATTGACTTACAAGTTAACAAACACCATCGACTAAACATAAGTCGAACAACACGATCAACACAACATAGTCGTCAGAAAATCATCAACACCAGTCGAGACTCATTTGAAACATCATATCGACCTTCCCATAAATGCACACATAACGCTGAAAAGTGCATTTACAATCAGAAAAATGCAAGCGTTACTTTCTTAAGAAATCCAACCATTTCTTACCAAGCCAACTCAACGGTGACTTTATCTGCTGAACATCGTCCTCTTGTGAATCATCTGGACTCGCATTGATGATGGAATCTCCTCTTCCATTCTTGCCAATATCCTTATCCAACTGCTTCTGAGGATGTGGACAAATAGTTGGATGCAATGTCCAACATTGGTTAATGAGATGACCCCGCTTCTGACAATGAGTGCAAATCTTTTGCATCCTCTTTTCACGCTGTCTTTTCTTATAAAGTTTCCTAAAAGCGGTTAATCTTTTCCAACACTTTGAAACATGATGGTTATATAAACCACAATATGCACATGGATCCTTTCTTCCATTTTTACATACAAATTTATCATGCTTAACATAATCAAAAGAAACTGAATGATAAGCAGAATTATACCTTGAACATTCACCTTTATCGCCTCTTTGAGGAGGTGAATTTGAAGAGTTACAAGCTCTCCTTTGAAGACCATCAACAGTGTTATTGTCCTCATCATTGTCACAACTTTCTTGTTTCACACATTTGCATTCATTTTGAACACAAGCCTTGCATGCTGAAGGGATTGAACTTTCAACAAAAGTTCTTGAACTTTCACCTTTAAAGCCTTCTTGAGGAGGTGAAATTGAAACAAAATTTGTGCTTGGAACTTTTTCCCTTGTCTCCTCGACTTTGGAATTTGTTCCATCAAATCGTTCATATCCAAGACCACAATATCTGGGTCTCTCTTCAACAAAAATAGTCTCAACAATGCCTTGTGCATGCTTACCCACACCTCTACCTTCATAGCCCATTTTTAACAACAACTTGGACCCTATTCCTCTTGTGTGCTTTTCAAAAACACCAAAACATTCATCTTGAGAGGAACTTGAAGATAAACTAACATTGCATACCTTATGTTCATGCATGTACTTGGTAAGGGTTTCCTTTTCCTCATGGAGTTGAATCTCCATCTCATGCAACTTTGCAAGAAGTTGGTCTTTCTCCTGCTTCATGGCCATCAACTGCTCTTCAAGGGAAATGCTCTTATTCCTGTCTTCACACATCTCTCTCATCAAATCTCTCATGATTAGAATCTCTTATTTGTCAAAGAATTTAGATAATGAAAATGTATGAGAACTATCAATGCTTGAAGCTTCCTCCATCCTTGCAAGATATCAAACTTCAACAAAAAACTTGCACAAAAACCAATAGCTAAATCTCAAGATATCAATGGAAAACACATGAGAAAAACAAACTTATGCTCTGATACCACCTGATCTCAAAATAGAAGGCTGACTTGTTATGCTATGCAAGCACCCTCTACTTCATAAAAATAAACTTTACAGGACCTTGCTTCATGTGTTAAAATATGTACTATAAACTTATGTGTTAAGTTCATGTATCTTCTTGTAAATGCTTATGTGTGAGCAAATGTTCTTTTAAAATGGTTATATATGTACTTGCAATAAATACATAGCAACACAACTTGCAGCAAATAAACCATCAAACTCAGAACAATCACAACATGATAAAGGAGTTCACCCCCCTCCGGGCTACATCTCCTTGAGCCTCCATAATGGACTTGGCTCTCTGGGATTAATTAGTCAAAAGTTATTTT
>ML788367.1:372244-432041 GCA_009831015.1 Picea engelmannii
AAAACAAACATAGGCTCACCAAACCATGTCCTCGATCAATGAGGGCTTCAAGCTCCTTGGAGCTTGCTGAAACTTCAATGGTGAAAAACTTGCAGAAGAAGTCTTCAAATGGCCTTGATAACAGCACCAATGGATCCAAGATTTTCAAAAACCCCTAGATGGGTTTTTACGGCACCTCAATCAGCCAAAAGATGAAGAAGTTAGACCTCCTCCATTTTCCTCCTTCAAGCTTTCTGAAACTGGTTCGCCAAAACGCACCCTTGTTCAATGAACCCAGCACACACGCCATTTAAGGCGTAAAAACCCGGCACCGGGCGAAACCGCGCCAATGGTGCAAACTGTAGGACAGTTAGGGTGCCTCCAGCCCCTAACCGCCTAACACCTGGGCGTGTGAATGGTCATGTGACTGTGCGCTAAGGTAAAAAGTGGTTAACACCGCTGCAACCGTTTAACTCCCACGCACTTAAACTAAGGTCACATGTAAAGTCAGCATAGAACCATATGCCAAACCGTTCAAACCATATAAAAAAATGTGCGCGCACTATTCCACATATGGCATGGTCATATGTTAAATGCTATATAACCACGAGTCAGGGCTAAGCCCCGGCCCGACCCCGCGCCAATATATAAAAGCTTTAATTTAAATAAATTTTCTTACATACATATGTTAAGAAACAAAGCTTGGCGCATTGGTCGAACATTTATGTGAATTCGTTACATGGGGGAGGTCCGGGGGTCGAACCCCACGGCTCCCATAACATTTTATATATAACCAAATAACCAAACAATGAGTCACGGCTCCCAATCGGAGGGCGCCATGTGTCCTCATATCATTTTCCCATAAACGGACACATGTCAGCTCCTTACTCGCTAGCTATCAACCAACCGACATCTTCCATGTCACCCTTGTACGGTCGTACGGTCCTGCCACATCAGACCATACGGACTGCCCAGTCAGGGTCCTTTTTTTTTTCCTGTTTGATCAAACAGATCACGATATCTCTTGATCCTGATGTCCATTTGAGATGAAACGAGTTGCGTTGGGTTCGTGACGACGAGGGATACAAACCCATTTGTTTTGAGGCAATTCCAAGAAATTTGATTTTTGAGCTAAAATTTGACCCCTAGTCCAGATTTTGATCAGTTCAGAATTTGATTTTGAACACTTTCATTTTTTGGGCATTTTCCGAGCTTCAGGTAGAAGATGTCTACAAGTGTTAAGCTTGTTTAAAAACTAGAAGGTGTGGAAAACTTCTGTGCCTAGAAGTATAGGATTGGTATCATTCTTGAAGAGAATGAACTAGCAAGATTCATCAAAGAAGAAGTGTCGGAGCCCGACGATGTTGTCGGGAAAGAAAATCACCAAAAGGACACAATCAGGGCCAAAAGAATCATTACAGATTCAGTCAAAGATCACCTGATTCCCTATGTGTCATCAAACAAGACTTAATAAGAAATGTTTGATGCCCTAAACCAAATATATGGAGGAAAGAACATAAACAGGAAGATGAATCTTACAACTCAACTCAAGAATACAAGAATGCAGAAAGGAGAATCAATCCAAGAATACTTCTCCAGAATATCCCAATTCAAAGAAAAACTAGAAGTAATTGGAGATACTATAGACGAAGACAAACTTATAATGATGACCCTAAATGGTCTCACAAGAACTTGGGATGCATTCATCCAAACGATTTGTGCCAGAACGGAGAAACTAAAGTTTGACGGTCTATGGGAAGAATGCATCCAAGAAGAAACAAGAGTAGCTAACCAAGAGGCTTTACTAGCAAGAGATGAAGATCAAGCCCTAGCAACTCACACTAAAGGAGGAAGAAATAAGTCCTACTTCTAGAAAGAGACTTACAAAGAGTCTCAACCCCAAAACAAATTTAGTCATAAAGAATCTCATCCAAGGATATTCCAGAAGAAAGGAGAACGAAAGAAAAGAGATTACTCATCTGTACAATGCTACCATTGTGACAAGATGGGACACATTGCAAAATTTTGTCCAACTAGATGAGAAGAATACAAGAGGAAACAAAAGAGGCACCATGCCCATGCAGTTGAAGATGAAGAGCCACCTGCAAAGATGTCAAGAGAACAAATTAAAGACCATGTCTTAATCTCGTCCCTCTAAGGATCGGTAACACCTGGAGATGACACTTCGCTCATTGATAGTGGTGCCTCCAAGCATATGACAGGACAAAGAGATATTCTCTCTTACATTTCAGAAAAGAATTTTTCTCAGAAAGTGACACTTGGAGATGATTACCAATATCCCATCAAGGGAGTGGGAGAATAAAACTACAAACTTAATTCATGGAATTCAATGAAGATGAAGGATGTACTCTACATACCAGGTTTGAAAAAGAACCTACTCTCCATATCATCTTTAGAGAAGAAATTCTTCAAAGTTGCCTTCATAGATGGAGAAGTTCTTATGTGGGCTAAAGGAGAAACCATGAAAGAAGCAATCATCATTGGAAAAGAAGAAGGTGGCTTGTATAAGATAAAGGGTCACTCAAAAGCTTCCATGACCCACACCATTGAGAATCCATGTGAACTTTGGCATGGAATATTAGCTCACATCAACTACAAGGCGCTACCATACATATGCAAAGTTGTCGCAGGTCTACCAGAACTCAAGGTTGACCATGAAGGCATTTGCAATGGATGTGCACAAGGGAATAACATCAAGAACCCTTTTCCGAAGAGAGGAAACAAAGAAGAATGAGTCCTAGAACTCATTCATTCAGATGTGTGTGGCCCAATGACATCATCCTCCATTAGTGGGCATGTATACTATATATCATTTATTGATGATTATTCTTGTAAGACCTGGTTTTATTTCTGGAAATCTAAAGATGAAGTGTTCAACAAATTCAAGGAATTCAAATCCTTGATAGAGAATATTTCTGAAAGAAAGATCAAGATACTCAGGTCAGATAATGGAGGTGAATACACCTCAAAAGATTTTTTTAACTTCTGCAAAGATGTTGGGATCAAGAGGGAACTCACTACTCCCTATAATCCTCAAAAAAATGGTGTAGCTGAAAGGAAGAACATAAGGATAATGGAAGTTGTGAAGACCATGATCCACGATCAAGATCTTCCTATGTGCTTATGGGTAGAAGCAACAATGACAACCATATATGTGGAAAACCGATTGTCCCATAGTGCACTTGGGTTCAATACCCCAGAAGAGATGTTCACCGAAAATAATCTAGAGGTAAGCCATCTCAAAATATTTGGCTTCCCAATATTTATACATATACCGAAAGAGAAGAGAAACAAGCTGGAACCCTCAAGAAAGAAGGGAATATTTGTGGGAGACTGTGAGGTCTCCAAGGCCTTTGGGATCTATATACCAGGTCACCGTCACATTGAGATTAGCAAGGATGTGACCTTTGATGAATATGTAGCGCTCAAGAAACCGAGAAAATGTCATCTTGAAGAAGTATATGAAGAGGAACCCGTAATCCCCAGAATTGTAGATTCAGTGAGGGAGGTTCCCAGAGCCACTGAACCAGTGAGGGAAGTGATAACTTCCCCTGATGAGGAAATTCTAGAAGATCATGATGTAGTAGAGTTTCAATAACCTCCTCATATGAATATCTCCCATAAGAGAAAGCCATCTTGGGCTAGAGAGCTTATTGAAGATGGAGATAAATATGGTTTTCCCTGAAGGAACCATGAGACATGTGAAGAGACCTAAGCCATTCTCCAGTTATATGGTTTTGATGTGTGATCTCCTAGAGCAGGAGCCTACCTACTTTGAAGAAGCCATTCAAAAGAAACAATGGGCAGATGCCATGACAGAAGAATACCAATCCATAATAAAGAACAATGTATGGGAAATAGTTCCCAGACCGAATAGCAAGGATGTGGTATCGTCCCAATGGCCCTTCAAAATAAAACATGTTGTTGATGGAAGTATTGAAAAGCATAAAGAAATATTTGTAGCTCGTGGATTTTCTAAAAAATAAGGCATTGACTATGAAGAGACATTCGCTCCTGTAGCCAAATACACTTCAATCAGAACCATCATAGCCCTTGCAGCTAAGATGAAGTGGAAGTTACACCAGATGGACATAAAGACAACTTTCCTAAATGGTGTCATCGAAGAAGAAGTGTATATAGAGCAACCTCAAGGATTTGAAGTTGAAGACATGAAGTCTCATGTCTGCAAGTTGAAGAAGGCTCTATACGGATTGAAGCAAGCTCCTAGAGCTTGTTATGGCTAGATAGACAGTTTCCTGATGAGCTTGGGATTTACCAAGAGTAAAGAAGATTATAACCTCTACTTCAAGGTCATGAATGATGAGCCAGTGATATTATTGCTATATGTGGATGACTTATTCTTAACTAGAGAAGAAAATCTCATCACCGAATGTAAGAAGAGGCTTGCTTCAAAATTTGAGATGAAAGACCTTGGCCTAATGCATTATTTCATAGGTCTTGAGGTATGGCAGAGTCCAAAGAGGATCTTCCTTAACCAAGGGAAGTATGCAGTCGAAATCCTAAAGATATTCTACATGTTAGAGTGCAAGTCCATGAATACACCCATGGAAATGAAGCTGAAGTTGTTGGTCTACACTTCATCATAATTGATTGATGCCACACTGTATAGACAGATTATTGGATCGTTGTTGTACCTGACGAACACCACACCAGATATTTGTTTTTCCATGAACACCTTGAGTTAGTTTCTGGTAGAACCCAGACATGTTCACCTAGTGGCTACAAAACATGTGATGAGGTACCTTAAGGGTACATTAGATTGTGGTCTCAGTTATGATGGAGATCATGATTTCACATTGAGTGGGTACACTGATTCAGATTGGGATGGAAGTGTTTCTGATAGGAAGATCACTTCAAGATGTTGTTTCAGTTTGGGATCAACCATGATCTCATGGCAGAGTAGGAAGCAATCCAGCATTGCTCTCAGCACAACGGAAGCATAATACATTGTTGTCTGTTCTACTAGATGTGAAGCTATATGGCTTCGTAAGTTGTTGACCGACCTATTTGACCTAGAGATGGAAGCAACCACGATCCTATGTGACAACCAGAGATGCATAAAGATGATAGAGAATATTGTATTCCATGACAGTTCGAAGCACATAGAGATTCGATATCATTACTTCCATGACATGGTGCAGAGGGGAGCCATAAAGATTCATTATGTTAGCATGGATGAATAGGTTGTTGATGTGTTGACCAAGCCTCTATCTCGTGTAAAGTTTAAGCACTTTCGAGATAAGATTGGTATAGTCTGAAAGGACCTTCATCGAAATGGGAAGTAGTTGTTGTGATGTCACTAGTACTATGCTTCCAGCTTGAGAGTTGTGACGTAAATGCAGTCTAGTATCTTGCTTCCATCTTGAGTGATGTGATGTAAAGCAAGACATTGAGATGAGACTAGTATTGTGCTTCCAGCTTGAGAGTTGTGACGTAAATCCAGTCTAGTATCTTGCTTCCAGCTTGAGTGTTGTGACATAAAGCGAGATGTTGATATGAGACTAGTACTGTGCTTCCAGCTTGAGAGTTGTGACGTAAAGCCAATCTAGTATCTTGCTTCCAGCTTGAGTTCTATGATGTAAAGCAAGACGTTGAGATGAGACTAGTACTGTGCTTCCAACTTGAGAGATGTGACTTAAATCCAGTCTAGTATCTTGCTTCCATCTTGATTGTTGTGACGTAAAGAAAGACGATGAGATGAGACTAGCACTGTGTTTCCATCTTGATAGATGTGACGTAAAGCCAGTCTAGTATCTTGCTTCCAGCTTGATTGTTGTGACGTAAAGAAAGATGAGTATCTTGCTTCCAGCTTGATTTCTTTGACGTAAATCAAGACGATTATCTTGCTTCCAGATTGATTATTGTGACTGTAAAGACCCAACTTAATTAAATACAAAATTTTAATTCAATTAACATATAATTGCCTTACATAAATTATTCATTCACTTCAAAAGCATAAATATTCTGCGTAAGTTAAAATCTATCTATAGAATGGAAATAACTCAACAAATCACATATAAATACCTGTTTCTGATGCTAATTCCCATCGATATGGCTGTCCCTTCCCTGTTKCCTTGTTGCTGTCTTGCCTAGCTCGATGAACTGACCAACACTGCCCAAACCAACTATCCACCCAGCCAGCTAGGAGAAGCCTATCCAGCTCCCTAGCTCCAAGAAACCGAAAGGAATCCTGGCCCCCGTGCCCAAAACCCCGAGCAACCTGGTGCCCCCTACAATGATACTCACAGTCTGAAAAACTCTCCCACAGAACCAGAAAAACCAATCCATGAAACCAGTGCTCCCGTCCCCCTCCAAAATGCTTCCTGCCCCCCCAAAATCCAAAATCCTCTTCCCAATGAATGAATCCCTTTCCCGTAAGGCTCTCCCCCTCATATCCCCTTTCACCGACTCTTCCTTTCATTAAATTCCTTATCCCTACATTCATTACCTTATCCTCTTATTTAATGTCTTGTCCCATTTATTTWRTGTTTCTTATCCCTTTTATTTAATGTTTGTTATCCCATTCATATACGTAAGTTTTAATAAATTAAATTATTAACCMTATTAATTCTTTACTCACATAATTAAAGAGTTGATTAATAATTAATTAACCATTAACAATTATGAACAATTAATTAATGATAATTAATTAGTTAATATTATATAAGAAATAATTATTGTTTAGCTAACATCTTAGGACAATCAAATTATCATAATTAATAATCCTTTACATTTATTTAAGCAGGGTCATTACAGTGACATAAAGCAAGACGTGTATTGTGCTTCCAGCTTGATAGTTGTGACGTAAATCCAGTCCAGTATTATGATGATGAACCACTCTCATGCTGTGATGATGATGTATTAGTTTTATACTAATTCATATTAATGCAAATGATGATTGCATTCCTTTGAGAATGACGATGTTTCCAATGAAGAAAACTTCCGATGATTTATAGATACGTTAGTCAGTGTTCCATGATGATATTGATGGTGTTGTCCTCCTAATGTTGTTGATGATGCAATCCTCTCTCTCGCCTGATGTTGTTGAAGAATACCCTTCTTGTTAAGGGGGAGTGTTGAAATAATGTAACTGCAAAGTGTATTCTGATTATTATTTAATATATTATTCATTGGATCAATCCCCATTGCGGATTGATCATGTCGGCTATTGTAAAGGACCAAATCCCCTTTTGCGGAATGGTCAAAATGTAATTGTAATAGGTAGAATAAGAAGTCGGCCCCAAAATATATTAAAGAGGCCCTAGAATATATTAAAGGTGGCTATAACCACCTAGATTGAGAAGTTGGCCCTGCCAGTGAAGAGACACTTCCACACGTGCCAAACTTGTATAAATAAGAAGGCTAGTGCCTCACTTAGACACACACTCACTTGTTCATTTGAGAGACAAGTTTCAGAGCTGTAGTAGGAGAAGAGACAGAGAGAGAGGGGCATCTTTGGGAGAGGACTTTCTGTACTTGTTTGAGTTATCTCTTGGCATTGTATTGGCTATCTATAATAAGGACGTTTTGCTGGGTTTTCTGCCCCATGAGGGTTTCCCAGGATAAATGATGTGTCTCTTGCGATTGTGTATTTCTCATTGATCCTATCTTATGCTATTGTTATCTATTGAAATGTGAAGAACTCTAATAATAACTTAAACATTAACAACAATTACTAGTTTAACTCTAGGATATAGAACAAGACTTTAATGACAATAGAAGGTTTTTAGATGATGTTATCAACAAGTTATCATAAAAACCAAGTGGTTGTAGCAAACGTTTTCTACATCAAAATCCAACCACCAAAATGAGCAAGAAAACCACCGAAAATATAGCTAACTTCAAGTAGATTAATTATAGTAGCTTCCAAGAAAATTTCAATGGTTGAATAGTAAGTAAAAGATAAATTTTGAGTGAGTTTTGTTGCAGCCCTAATGGTTGTAGTATAAATTTATTACAATATCAAGAAATACTTAGCCAAAGTAGACACCCTAGGAGCTCAAGCAAGACAATAGCATGTAGAATTGAATCCACTTTAGACAAATGAAATATCTCCATAAAACACATATACCATTGCAACGATTTTATTTCTTCAATGAAATTTTCAGATTAGCATTTTTTAGATGGATCCACTACTTCTATAGGGGTGTAATCCCTTTTACTCCCTAGAGCAAGAAAATCCAACAAAGGTAAGTCTAGGAGGGTGCAATCCCTTTTACTCCTCCTAGAAACCTTGTGAAAAAATGACATATCAATTAACAATTAAGATGAAACTTGGTGGGGGGTGTATGCCCTTATACTCCTCCAAGGTTTTTATAAAAATGTACCACGAAACAAGTAGAAAATACCAACAAATGCATAATTTTTCTTACCAATTTCACAAGATAGAAATATAAAACCCTAGTTTTACCAAGTATTTTCCATCCACATGAAATAATAATCCTCCAAGAGAAGTGTGCACCACTTAGCTCCACAATAGACAAGTAAGCATCAACAAATTTTCACAAGAGAGAGATATATTCCAAATTCCCAAAGAGGGAGAAAATTCCAGCCAAGTAGCTCTTCTCAAGTGAGAGAGTTCTATAAAATTAAATGATTTGGTCTCTTATTTATACAAGACCTATAAAATTAATTTGTCCATATAAAATTAGGGTAAACCACAAAACAAGGAGGACGACCCCCTTAGTTTTTCCCCTTTACAAATTCAATTTAATTTTTATGCAAAGAAACCCTAAAAACATGACGCCATGCCCTTCTAGGGTGATTTTTTGACACTTTTGGAAAGTCATTGAGATTGGAGAGGAAGTCATTGAGCCTCTAAAGGCCATCCCTTCATGCTCCAGGGTCTTCTCTCCATCAATGCATGCCAATTCTCCATCAAGTCATCACCACTATCACAAACCCTAGCCCCAAATCATGACATCAAGTCCTAGACAAAGATGTTTTGACCTTCCAGGGTCAAACGTTGGGAAAAGGGGGGATAGGTTCCATCCTTCAAGGTGTATCCTCATGCCTCCAAAGGAAATGTTCACCATCTATATTCTCCCAAGGTGTGGGTCATAACATCCAACATATGGGATTCCTTCCGCAATGAAGGCCCAAGATAGGCTTGTTCCTCCAAATTGTCCACCAAGAAAGGTCTAGCAAAGATAAATGAGTGCACCCTCTAAGGTTCTCAAGTTAAATGTATCATGCCAAGTAAAATCGCATTTAATACAAGATCCACCTAAACATGTGCATCAAAACTACCTTTTCAAATTAAGCAAGTGCTCAAAGAACTTATGCAACTTGCCAAGTTTAGGTATGGGAAGGTTGTCAAGCTGACCTATTGGGTGAGTCATTCCTCAAGTCAAGGAGTGTTTCTTAGGCGGACCCTCTCTAAGTCATGAAAATAAGATGGAGTGGATGGGGGTAATATTTTTTGGCATGTGGTTCATGACATACAAGGGTTCATATTGTCTCATTTAAGGGTGTCTTTGTAGAAGGTGTGTTGCACCTTCGCTTTCAATGCAACCTTTTTCCAAGACCATTTATTGCCATTAATTATTTAAAGTGTTTCTAGGTTAAATCCAAAGTGGTACTTCTACCTAAGCATGAAAAACATTTCCTTCCTTGACTCTACCCTGGTCACATTGTGCTTCTCCAAATTGGAGACAATGTGTGGGACTTCTACCTAAGAATAAAAAACATTTCCCACACACACTCTACCTTGGTTGGCATTTTTATATTGTTATTTTTCACAGGTCCCGTTAGTTTCTTATTAGAGACATTTCATTGTCCTTGGGATCCCTAGGTGAGCATCTAGAAGGTTTATGATTGGATTTTTTCTTTTTATAGCTACAAGTTGTTGAAATATACACTTAACACTGAGAGTGAGGGGTGAATCAGTGTCTGAAACTTTTGACTATTTTTCACACTTTCATAGATTAATTGAATTAAATGAAGAAGATATATGCATCTCAATTAATTATTCACAAACATGTGTAACACAAATTGTATGAAGTATATAAAATATCTTTCTTTTATTTATTTAACTTGAATGAATACAAATAAAATCAATCTTTTAATATCTTCAACTTCAAATGAATATGAGAGATCCAACTCTCTAATACAAGACCCAACTCGTAGTTCATAGATTCAACTGAGAAGTGAAGAATACAACCCTCATAAAAAGACCCGGTTTGTTGATATCAGATCCAACTAAGATGTGAGGAATCCAACCCTTATAACAATACCCATCTTGTTGATCTCATATCCAACTAAGATGTGATGAATCCAACCCTCATAACAATACTTAGCTTGTAAATAGGAACCAACTTGATAGAATGAACTTCCATTCAATCCATTATATATATATATATAGTCCACCAAGACACCCTTAGATTCACCACCACTTCTAGTTTATATAGTATTTCAAACGGTATAGGATTGAACCAATGTGTCTTTTTGACATGAACCATTGTACCTCTTCATTTAAATAACTAATATTGATTCAAAATTTGTCCTCATGAGTTGATCACAGATATGGATCAATTCATTATATCGTTCTCATGCTTTTGTTGCATCCTCAGTTCGCCAACAAATTATATTAGAGCTTTTACCGATTCTCTGTATTGTTTTGGTGTTAATTCTTTGTCGAATTACTCTATATACCTTAAGATATTTATAGAAATGAAATATGTATGAGGCACGTCCTCCAACCCAATGTCAAATGACCGCGGGCGCAAAACCATGGGCTTATCCATTTTAAGCATTTTTCATAACGCCTCTTCTTTCACCCTTATTCATTTATCATGAGACGAATGTTGGAGCCAAGTCCTCTGGACTTCGACCTTCTTGCATTTTATTAGATTAATACTTCTCAAAGTAAACTTCATTGAATTACATATGAGTACTCTCTGTTGACAAATTTTTCATATACCCTTTGGCTAAGAACCAATGACTTAACTCATTTTTAGCATGTAGTTATTGAACTTGGTCCTCATGTTGCTTTTAAGAACCTTCACATGACCAAGAGCTAGGACTGTTAGACTTAAGCCAATAGGAGCTCCGGCTCTCCGAGTATTTGGGATTATTGGAATTTGCAAACCTTGTATCCTTCTGGAGTAAATTTCGTTGAATTGTTTATACTCTATTCACTAGTATATCGGACAGTCGATTTTAATCTTCAGTTGAATGGATGATCCTGTCTTACCCAAAGTCTTCAACAAAATCGACGATCACAACATAATCAGGAGTTGAGATCTACAGTATGTGCTCTTTCAACATAGTAGATCTTTAACACTTGGCCACTGTGTACTTTACTCTTAAGTTGATGTGTGTCCATAAACTTCAACGGTCCAGATCACTGCATGATGCCTTCACCGAGTAAATATCCATGCACGTTTACTTGCGCTTTTGGATCTCAATCGTGGGTCTTCCTTCCTAATGGGGTTAAATATTATTTCAGAGGTTCGACACTCCGACACTCTAGGTTACTAGAAACATGAAGTAGTTTAATTCCTCCGGAGGTTTACCTACCGAAAAAGTCATAAAACGACAATGACCACTTGTTTTCAGTTAACATCTCATGCTTACACTATTATGCAACTATGCTTGATCTAATGGTCATGAGATATCTTGGAGGATCCTAGATCAATGACCAACGTTAATTCATGACTTTGGCCTTTAGAGATTTAGGCATTTTTGCAGGTAGGAGAAGCTAGATATCCCCAGAGGTTGTAGTCCCAGAGTGACATGGTATGCTGATGTCACCTAGGTTGATGTGGACCCATAGTATGTGTGCCATGTGTCACCCTAATTCATGACTTTCACAGTCCTTATGTGCCACATCGACCTTGACACTTGTCACCATCTAATTGGGCCACATGTCATCTTTGTCTTCTACCACATGTCTCCCTCCTGAATCATGGATTTGCCCTTCGTGGCTTCGGTACTTCATGGCTCTAGGAGTTTTCCACTTTTATATCAACATTCAAACATCGTCGAAGTGTCAAATATATATCTACCACCATAGATCTTCAACATTCCTGATCTGACAACCTTTGTTTATTCCAAAACTATGGGGTTCGAGAGTCCTTGGTTCATCTGAGATGTTTATCATCAAAGTAGGTCAAGGCCAGCATTAACCACTATCTTTCTTAGCACGATTTGACATTTTTCACTCCAGAACAACAGTTGATGGGATTTTATGATCCGACAGTTGACGTGAGTTTGTGACTCTGGGGCTTTGACCTTTAGGTAAAATTACCTATTTTAGACTACTTTTCACCATAGTGGTCATCGCCGAAGCTAACCACCTAATCCAATGGCTCGTATTTCTCCCGAGGAGATATTATATTAACGGTATGCATGATTTTGTTTAATCCAAGACTCCGGGATATTGTGTCTTACACTTTCCTTCCACTAAACTCGATCAGATACTCGAGAATTCATACAAATTCCCTCCTTGATCTAACAGTTGGTGGGATTTCATGAGTTCATGCCTCTGCCTTATCTCCATTTTTTGTCGAAGTGGTGAAGTTTCGATGTCCTGAAACTTACGTTATCCTTCCACTTGGCTTTGATCAATGGTTCTAACTAATCTAATGGTTTTGATTAATCCCGAAATTTGAATGGATGATTAGATTTCCACAATCCTTCATAAGGGATTCTTCTGTGTATTATTTGTAGAATCTCCCCTCTATCTCTCCTAAGATTTAGGAACATAGGATCACTGTTGATCCTATCATGATCAACAATGATCATGAATTTCTTCTGCCCAAAGGAGATCTTTCTTTTCCTCTAATTATTTTACATGTTTGACTCATGTTTCCATCAATGAAAACACATAATCAATAATGCCAACAATCTCACCCTTTGGCATTGAGGGAAGCATATCTGTAAAAAAAATTATTTTTCTCCCCCTATCACTGATCTCATTTTCAGGTTGAAGTATTGAACTTTTACTTATACCAAATATTAATACCAAATTTGTTTTAATGTTTTTCTCCCCCTTTGACATCAATGACAAGGAGTTAAATTTTTACTATTTTTCTCCCCGTGTGAATGTGTGAGTTGTTATCTCAAATTTTTGTGTTCAAATAGGTAGTCTTATTGATACCATTTTTTTTTTAGTAGTGATCAAGTCTTTTAAACCTAATCCAATGAATTCCTCATTTGGTGACCAAATTAAATACTCCCCCTGAGTTTTTACTATTTCATAGGGTTTTATTGTCTTCTCCTTTGTCCTAAAGGACAAGGGTGTGAATCTTACTAATCTTCTTGATCTGTTTCTTTAATCTTGTTGATGTTCTGATCTTTCACAAGAATACCATTGATCTATACCAATTAATTTAATTTCCACTCTTCAACCAATTTAATATCTTATTCATAGTCCTTCGATTCTGTAGAAACCAACTTCAACTTTTGTCCCTTAGAAATAAGATTGAATTGGTCCTTTCATCTGTTATTTGTTAAGTCCTCTTCATAAGTTTTTCATTCTTTTGGAAATTCCTAATTGGGTTTAGATAATACCATACTTTAGTAGTATTTTGTAGTACTTACACCAAATCATGATGTAAAATCCTTCCTCCTTCCTTTTATTCATATTTTCTGTTGAGGAGAAATTTAGTAGTTTATAAAAATAACATTGGAAAACTTCCAAGATTTTCATTGCTCAATTATTCTAGTTGATATGCTATTGAAGATTCATCACTATTATGTGTAAGTGAAACTTCTTCATTTTTAGGTGCCAAATCATCTCTCTTGATTTCTATTTCATATTTTCTTCTCCATACCTTTTCATGAGATATTTTGTTTGTAGGATCTTTATTTTCTAGATTTGTTCTTTGAGAATTTTCATTTCTTAATTTCTTCCAAACTTCAATAGATTTTCTTCCCAACTTGTATGAATTATTTCTCATGGATTGACTTCTTGATTTTCTGCAGTTTTGGGATTTGTGACCAAACCTATCATAGTTGGAACATCTCCTTGTATGGATTTTTTTTTTTTGTGTAGCCAACATAATTGCATCTCCAACATCTCATTGAGTTATTGGACCTTCTTGAATTTATATTTTCAGGACTCTTTCATTCCAATGCTTTGTGACAAAATTTATTACAAGAAAAGCAATAACCATTGAAGGTGTTTCCATACTTGAGTTTGTTGTGACATGAGAATTATGTCTTTTGATATTTTTCTTGTTTTTTACTTTTATAACTTCCTTCCTTGACAACATTCATGGTTTGTTTTAGGTTTGTGACTGTACATTTTTCTTTTGAGGAGTATGATCCTTTATCATGTTTTTTAATGGTGCTTCATTTTTCACCTTCTTCTTTCTTATTGTATCCAAGACCAGATTGGTCATCAGTTGGTGTTTGACTGTTCTAGATCCTATCTAGGATAGATGATCTATTCTGGAATTTGACAGTTGCTTTTGTCTTTTCATTCTTCTTTTTGAGGTTGATAACTTCCATTTCCAACATGTGACATGTTTCTTCCTTTTTAGTCAACTGAATCGTCAAGGCTTCTTCTTTTTCCTTAGCTCCTTCAAGTTAAGTCTTTAGATCGATGACTATTTCTTCTATATCATCCAAGACTTATGTGTAGTTATTAGTTTTGTCATATGTTCCTAATTATTCTATATATTTTATTATATCAACAACTTTATTCCTCAATATTTTGATTTCTTCCTTGTTTTCTAGTTGAATCCTTTTGAGGTTGATGGCTTCCAAATCCAACCTGTGGAATGATTCTTCCTTTTTAGTTAATTGGATCTTCTGGGCTTCTCCATTTTTCTTAGTTTCTTCAATTTGATTTTTTAGAGAGATGACCATTTCTTTTGTCTCTTATAGTAATTCTTTTCTTTTATTGTCATGTGTCTTTAATTCTTCCATTTCTTCTGTTAGACTAGCAACTTCGGTCTTCAATCTTTTGATTTATTCTTCTTTGTCTTCTATTTGAATCTTTTGTTCATGCTCTTCATGGTTGGATTGATATAACTATTGTAGTAGAAACATATCTTTGTTTTGAAGTTTCTCTAACTCTTCAAAAGTGCACATAACTGTGTATTCAAGTTGGTCAAGAACATCCTTAGTAACTTCAATATATAGATCATTTGTTAGTTCCATACTAATCACTTCAAATGTAGTTATAACATCATTCTTAAAATATGATATTTTTTCTTTAGCAAATACTGAGGTATTCATCAATTCCTTGATGTAGTAGTCTTCTTTGATGACGAATGGGGTTTACATCAATTCTTTGATGGTATTTTCCTGTTCTATATTTTGTTCTTTATTCTGATCAGTATTCTCTTTATCTGTATTTTGTTCTTCATTCTGATTTGATTTCTCCATTTCTGAGTTTTCTTCTTTAATATGATTGGATTTCTCTGTTTATTTGTTTTGTTCTATATATTGATTGGAATTCTCCATTTCTTTGTTTTGTTCTTTATTTTGATAAGAATTCTCTAGTTGGAGTCATATCACTTTAGAAGAGATGTGGTGTCCCATATTTTCTTTGAATTGGTTTGACAATCCATTTTGGATTTCCTTTAATGCTATTGAATTATTTTTCTTTGCTTCTTTTGCAGATTTGGTTTTGTTCTTTGAGGTAGTTGAGTACCAAGGTTTAGATACTATTGAATCCCAAAGACCAGATCCTATTGAATTTATATATCATTTCATTCCTTCCCTCCATGAAGAGTATTTTGTTCCATCAAATAAGGGAGCTTCATTTGTGGAGAGATCCATTTGTCCACCCATTTCTTCATAATCTACCTTCCAGTATTTAAACTATGTTGAAGGCACCTTCTCTGATACCAATTGTTGAAATATACACTTGACACTGAGGAGGGGGGGGGGTGAATCAGTGTCTGAAACTTTTGACTATTTTTCACACTTTCATAGATTAACTAAATTAACTAAATAACATATATGTAGCTCAATTAATTATTCACAAACATGTGTAACACAAACTGTATGAAGTAGACAAAATATCTTTCTTTTATTTATTTAACTTGAATGAATACAAATAAGTCAATATTTTAATATCTTCAACTTCAACTGAATATGAGAGATCCAACTCTATGATACAAGACCCAACTTGTAGTTCTCAGATTCAATTAAGAAATGAGGAATCCAACCCGCATAAAAAGACCCAACTTGTTGATCTCATATCCAACTGAGATGTAAGGAATCCAACCCTCATAACAAGACTAATATTGTAAACATGCACCAACCTGATAGAATGAACTTCCACACACACACACACACACACACACACACACACACACACACACACACACACACACACACACATAAAGAAACCCTTAGATTCACCACCACTTTTGGTTTATATACTATTTCAAATGGTATAGGATTGAACCAATGTGTCTTTTTGACATGAACCATTGTACCTCTTCATTTAACTAACTAATCTTGATTCGAACTTTGTCCTCATGAGTTGATCACATATATGGATCGACTCATTATATTGTTCTCATGCTTTTGCTATGTCCTCAGTTTGCCAACAAATTATATTCGAGCTTTTAATGATTCTCTGTATTGTTATGGTGTTAATTCTTTGTTGAATTACTCTACATACCTTAAGCTATTTGCAGAAATGAAATATGTATGAGGCAATTCCTTCAACCCAATGTCAAATGACAATGGGCTCAAAACCACGAGCTTATCCATTTTAAGTGGTGTTCATAACGTCTCTTCTTTCACCCTTATTCCTCTATAATGAGACCAATGTTGGAGCCAAGACCTCCGGACTTCGGCCTTCTTGCATTTTATCAGAGTAATACTTCCTGAAGTAAACTTCCTCGAAGTAAATATGAGTACTCTTTGTTAACATATTTGTCATATGCCCTTCGGCTAAGAACCAATGGATTAACTCATTTTTGGCGTGTAGTTATTGAACTTAGCCCTCAAGTTGTTTTTAAGAACCTTCACATGACCAAGATCTAGGACTGTTAGACTTAGGCCAACAGGAGCTCTGATTCTCTAGGTATTCGAAATTTTTGGACTTTGCAAACCTTGTATCCTTCTGGAGTAAATTTTTTCTGAATTGTGTATACTCTATTCACTAGTATATTGAACGATCGATTTTAATCTTCAGTTGAATTGACAATCCTGGATTATCCAGAGGCTTCAACAAAATCGACGATCAAAATTTAATCATGAGTTGAGATATACAGTTCGTTCTCTTTCAACATAGTAGATCTTTAACACTTGGCCATTGTGCACTTTAATCTTAAGTTGACGTGTGTCCATAAACTTCAATGGTCCATATCGTTGCGTGTTGCCTTCACTGAGTTAATATTCATGCACATTTACTTACACTTTTGGATATCGACCGTGGATATTCCTCCTTAATGTATGGTTAGATCTTCTTTTAGAGCTTCAACACTCCAGGAATCTGGGTTACTAGAACTCTGAAGTAGTTCAATTCCTCTGGAGGTTTACCTAGTGAATAAGTCATAAAATGATAGTGACCGCTTGTTTCCGGTTAACATTTCATTCTTACACTATTCTTCCACTACGCTTGATCTAAAATTCATGAGATATCCTGGAGGATCTTAGATCAATGACCAGCGTGTGTTGGATTGAAGAGATAATGTTCAAGAACTTAGGCAGTGACAATGACACAGAGGCTGGACATACGCGTAGTGGGAGAGTGTTCATAGAAGTTCCTCTTGCAAACCTATTTATGTAGAACTACGAGGATGAGGGTTTCTATATTGGAGAAGAGAAAAATCTAACGAACGAGGAGAATTCAGTGTCTATTGGGACAGAGGAAGGGAAATCTAAAGAACTTTTCCAGGAAGAGACAAAAGATTTAGGAACTGCGTAGATTGTTGAAGTAAGTACTATTACTCCTCTTGTTGATTCAAAAACATTAAGAAATTAGAGTAATTAGAGTCACTTGACCATTTAGAGCACTATCACTAGTATCCCAACACCTACTCAGTCAGGAAAACTGGGAAGATGTATGGCAGATGAGATGAGGTTACCCACCTTCAAAGTAGATGGATTTGAAGATCTTGATCAACACTGGTTTCTCTGCGAAGCCATATGGAGCATTAAGAACATCACCGAGGAAGCTGTCAAACGAGCTCAGTTTAGTACTACCCTAAGAGACCACACCCTGAGATGGTACATAAAGTTTGTTAAGGGAATTTCCCAGCCTAAACCGTTGAATGAGATCAAGAACGCATTGATTGCTGAGTTCAAGAAACCCAAGTCGGAGTCACAGTGCATTACATAACTAAAATAAATTAAGAAAAGAATGGTTTAACTGGTATGGTAGTTCGATCAGAGGTTTAAAACCTTACAGACCACTTGAGTTTCCAGATCCTAGATGAGCAAAACAAGTAATGGTTCATTGCTTCTCTCTTACCACACATCAAAGTTCCTCTGATGCAACAGAAGATTTCTTCGCAGTCTAAGGCACTGGAGATTTCCATGAAGCTAGAATCAACCCCTATGGGAGAATCCAATTCAGGTATGAGTCAAATATTGAGTCAACTAACTAGTTTGTCTCTGCAGGTCAAAGATATGAAGAAAGACAAGGGAAAAGACAAAAGGGAAGATATCTGGTGTGTCAGATGCAAATCAGAAGGCCATGACAAGGAATATTGTCCCCTATTCCATGAATACTTTGCCTCTAGAGATCCAAGCCCCTTGAAGCAAGTTACCCTACCCTGGTGTGAAGTATGTAGAAATAGACATCGCCCTGGTGAATGCTATTACATGCAAAAATATGTTCAGACACCCACAAATTTGTATTGTAGATTCTGTAAGTCCATGGGGCATGATGATAGGAATTTTAGGGCTTACGACCTCATGCATGAAAGTTCAAGGGATATATACAAAATTCAAGGTAAAGTGCAACAAGAAGGAAACACTACGCAGTATAATTCCCCTGGGAGAGGAAACTTCAACCCTCATGGTGAATTATGAGGAAGAGGAAGAGGAGGAGGTATGGGTCGAGGTCAAGGACAGATAATCTGTTATAACTGTGCATAGCTAGGACACTTGGAAAGGGACTTTCAGAACCCTTGTACCACTTGCAGCTATTGCAATTCCTTCGAGCATGTTATCGAGGAATGTCCAGCATTGCTGGCTAAACTTCAGGAGAGACAGGGACCTCAACAGAACCTGCAAATACAATTAATAAAAGAAGAACCTCATGGAGCAGACCCTAGAGTGGCTCTTATCACTTGAGGAGGCGTTGTTACAGGATAAGACAGAATTATCCAAGCAAAGACTACAGAAGAATCAAGAGTCAGGAAATATGCAAAGAAGACACAAACTTTTGATGCAAAGAAAGAAAAACAAATGTTCGAGGAGGAAAGAAGATAATTAAGGGAAGACCAAGGTTCTTCATTGAATACATGACCAGAAGTAAGAGAATGTAGAATGCCTCTGGCATTTGATCAGTCTTCTTCGCTTAGAGATGGAAAAGAGGAAAGTATACTTGTCAGTTTCTTGTATACGTTTATAGATCTAATTAAAGATGAGAGAGCCATGCAAGAGCTGCAAAATTTGGTCAGAAACTATGAGATAGGAAGGGTATATCATTTATTGAATAAATTAGTACATCAACTATCCAAGAAGAGGAGGAAAAACAAGGAACTACACCTGAATTCTCATCTTGGAGAGTATGATATAGACTACGTGGTCCTCGACTTAGGGTTGGACCTCAATGTCATGACGAGCAAACCTGGGCACTGATGGGAAAACCTAAGTTGATCTATTCCCCTATCATACATAGGATGGATAATCAACAAGTTGTCAACCCCTTTGGAATATTGGAACATGTCCCCATGGACATTGACAGAGTGAGGACGTTTGCAAACTTCAAGGTAATTGAGATAGTTGATGATAGTTGTCCTTACCCTATGTTGTTAGAAATTGATTGGGCTTTCAATAATTCCACCGTGGGAAATTTAAAGAAAAGACGAATGATGTTTGAAGGAGATGGCCTTAGGGTCATTGCACCTTTATATCCTAATGAAGGTCAGTGATACACAGAGCCCATCAGAAAGGAAGACTGTGCATATGAACTGGAAAACAAATACAAATTAACAGCCAAACATCAAGATTACATTAATCCTATGGTGGATGGAAAATTGAGTTAGCAAAGTGGCAATGCATGTTCATTATATTAAGAAGAAGCACTGGAGAATTGGCAGAATAAAATGTACGAAGTATATACAAGGAGATGCACTATATTAACCAGAGAAGTACACTGGATCGACACAACAATAAGTAAATTACCCACCTTTGATGGTTGGAATCCTTTAGAAACCTTCTTGTTGGAATTTGAAGAAAGTGTACCAATGAAAAAACGATTGTTGGCAATGGATGAGGCCTTGAAAGCCACACCCGCAAGATGGTGGGGGACACACAAAAACAACATTACAGAATGGGTACAATGTCGTACTCTAATGACAGCGTGGTTCTCAACACACGTAGAAGGTTGTGAAGTTATATACATAGGTTAGAGTTGTCTGAAGGACCATGCACAAAGTTGTGAGGAAGCATGGAGCAACATTCATCCAGAGAAGTGGGTGCATAAATTCATTAACACGCTGGACACAACCCCTATCAACTGGTACCTTCAAGCAGAGTTGCGCCTCATCACTATAGATTGGGAAGGTATGACTCAGAAATTTGTCACTACCTTTTTATTCGAAATCCAATATCCTACAGTGGATCAAGCATTACAGGTCATAATACAGAAAGTGTTCGAGGAGGCACCTAGCCTCCCTTTGTAAAAAGAAGAGGACGAATGGACTGCGCCTCTTCAAAAACTGCAAGGCTGTTACAACATCAATACCAATGAATATGATGTTCCTAGGAAGGTGAACATCAAAGAAACAGAAGGCCAGAGAGATGTGGAAGGACCATGAGTTGATCTACCATTTATTGGACAACTGATAAATCTCAAGAAAATTAATATTGGAACAAAACAAACACCGAATCTTGCAAATGTTGGAGATTATTGGGATGTTGCCACTACTGACAAGATCACATAATTGCTACATGACTATCAATACTTGTTTCCAATCAAGTTCACTAATATGAATGGAATTAAAGGGCCTATAGGAGAGATGAGGATCCCTTTGAAACCAGATGCAAGACCAGTCAAACAAAGACCCTACAGATTGAACCCTAAATATAAGGAGAAAGTGAAGATTGAGCTTGACAAAATGCTAGAAGCAGGGATTATAGAACTCGTCGAAGAATCAGAATGGATTATCCCTATGGTGGTCAAATACAAGAAGACAGGATAGATCAAGATTTGTGTCAATCTCAGGAAGATGAATGATGCTTGTTTGCATGACCCCTTCCCTATGCCATTCACTGACGAAGTATTAGATAATGTAGGAGGCTAGGAAGTATATTATTTTATAGATGGATTTTCAGGACACCATCAAATCCGGATTTCCAAGGAAGATCACCATAAGACCACCTTTGCCACAGAATGGGGATCCTACCAATAAACAGTAATTCCATTTGGATTGAAGAATGCCCCAACCATATTTTCTAGGGTGGTGGTCGAAGCATTGAAGGATTTTCTACATAAGTTTCTAGAAGCATACTTTGATGATTGGACTATCTTTAGTTTATTGCAAAATCATATCAAATGTTTAAGGATAATGTTGGACAAGTGCAGGCAGTGTTAGATTTCCTTAAACCTGAATAAGTGCATTTTCTTTTCACCATTTGGAGTGTTGCTAGGCCATATTGTATGGAAGCAGGTAAAATTTCCATCATAGTTGATCTACCCCCTCCTACTTCAGTCAAAGAGTTGTGCACTATGCTGGGACACACTGGATATTAAAGGAAGTTCATTAAAGGCTATGCCTAGATTACAAAACCCATGGAGAATCTCTTAAAGAAAGACAATCAATTTCACTGGATAGAAGAATGCTAGCAGAGCTTTGACATGCTGAAACAGAAAATGGTTACTGCACCTATTCTGGTTTTCCCAAACTGGAGCAAGGAATTTCACATGCATGTCGATGCATCTTCTATTGCATTAGGATTTGTGTTAGCACAACCAAGAACATGAGACATTGACCACCCATTAGCCTTTTCTAGAAGGAAACTATCCACAATAGAGATTAATTATACCACCACTGAGAGAGAAGGGTTAGCCATTGTGTATGTGCTACAGAAGTTCCACCACTACTTGCTGGGAGGACACTTTAAAATGTTCACTGATCACTCTGCACTGAAATACCTAGTCAAAAAGCCAGTGTTGGGGGGGGGGGATATGTAGATGGCTTCTTCCATTTTAGGAATATGATTTTGAGATCGTGGTTAAGCCAGGAAGAATGAACAAAGGTCCTAACCAATTGTCAATGTTGGAACATGGAGAAGAGCCTACTAGTGTTAGGCAGAAATATTGTCGTTTAATTCCATTGTAGTATTTTCCCAACCATTTAATTTGTCAATTTGAGGTTCGTAGGATTATGAAGCACACACAGTATATGTGTAGGGTTGAAGTAGAAGTAATCTAATCTAAATTGCTGAAATGAAACTAATATAGGAAAGAAGGAAACATTAATCTAGGAAAGAAGGAAATTGCATAAAGGAAAAGCAATACAACATGTGAAGAGTTAACGACAAATAACATATGTGAGCTCACACGATAAAGCTATCTTGAATTACATAACAATAATCAAATGAAAATCATGAAAGCATAACAATGAAAGAATATGAATCAAAGCTAAGAATCCCTTTCTCTTTTGAATACTAATGAATAATCTAATTCTAATTACATCCTAATTGCAATCTCTAATTGAATCCTCATGAAGAGAGAGCACTCTCTTTTATACATGAGAGCCTTGAAGATAAGATAACCATCTCATTATTACAGATCCAGTATTCTCTCAACCTATTTCCCATTATTACAAAATATAATCCCTTTAAATCCTCACACATATCTGTCATATATTTTAGATAAGATATTCCAACCAAATCTCCATGATCTTCTCCTTAGAATGGGCTTGAATTATCTCCTCAAATATTGAAATGGTGGAGGAAGTATTAGAGAATTCCTTTGAATTAATCCTTCACATATTTCTACACATTACAAAGCTCACACATATTTGAGATATATATGAGAACATGTTGATTTTCTAACATTTAATCAAAAATTCCTTTTAAATACTAAATTGAATAAAGTGGAGAAAAATAAGGTGAAACCCAAGTATATTTATGGAAATGATATCATGAAAGGTTAATGGGGTGATGGAATGTGAAGAAGGATGACGGGAAAGGTGGATGAGAATAGGACATTTCTGAGCACCAACAACTAGTTTGAAGGATACACTTCCAGATGCATAGTTGTTGTCCATTATAAATATTGATGACCACTTTGCAGAAACAGTCCATTTCCTTCCTGTCAATAGGAATGGCACCTAGTGAATATACAATCACCCAGAAGAAACAACTAGTAGTGCATGTTGTAGAATTTTCACTTATAGCTAGACAACTATATAATATGGGACCTGATGAGATACTAAGGAGGTGTGTTATGGAGGCCGAAAGACCGTTGATCCTTGCTGAAGCTCATGAAGGCATTGAAGGAGGAAACTACACAGGGAAAGCAACTGCGCAAAATCTTCTTAGAGCTAGCCTTTGGTGGCCTACCTTACATAGAGATGATAAGGACTATTATAGAGCCTGAGATGTATGCCAAAGAGTTGGAAAATCATCCAGAAGAGATGAAATGTCATTAACACCACAATTGACCCTACAATCATTTGAAAAATGGGCCATTAACTTGGTGGGACCTATTAACCCACTAGGGAAGCACACAGGAGAAAGGTACATAATCACTACGATAGAGTACTTGACCAAATGGGCCAAAGCAAGAATAGTTAAGGATTGTAGTGCCACTACAACTACATGCTTCATATTTGATGGCATCATAACCAGGTTTGGATGCCCGAATATCCTTATGAGCGACCAAGGCACACATTTCATCAATAAAAAAAATTGAAGCCTTGACTGAGGAATTTGCAATCCATCATCAGAAGAGAACACCTTACCATCCACATGCAAATGGGACAGTTGGAGCATTCAACAAGATCTTGGAGACAACGCTAATGAATATTTTCATTGTAAATAGGGATGACTGGGATTTAAGAGTACCAGCAATACTATGGGCCTAGAGAACTACTTGCAAGAAGCTGACAATGCAAATTCCATTCAAACTGCTTTATGGTCTCAAAGTCATCATCCCAATGGAATATTTGGTACCAAGACTAAGAATCGATGCCTTTACAGATATGGATGACAATGACATTGTTCTAGAGAGGCTTGTGTAGTTGGTTGAACTGGAAGAAGACCGATTCATTGGAGGATTTCACCAGCAGGTTCAGAAGGAAAGAGAAAAGGCCTACCATGACAAACACATCAAGAAGAAGGTATTTAATCAAGGTGATCTGGTACTGGTATATGATAATAAGTTCATGAAGCATCCTGGGAAGTTCATAATGCATTGGCTTGAGACATATGAGGTCTCCTATGTTACAGAAGGAGGATTTGCGTAGTTGAAGACTTTGAATGGAGAATGGAAGGAAGGTTTAGTGAACGAGAGCCAGTTGAAATTGTATTATGACAACCAGCTACCTCGTAACTCTCAATAAAATCATGAGGAAAAGGGTCTAGGTACCAGGTGCAGTTGAAACTGGGTTCCAAACACAGAAAAGACAAGTCTACACAAGGAAGGAAGGGAGGACTTGAGCTGGAAGCAAAGGTTGCCTTGTGTAGTATGAAGATGAAGCAAAACAGAGGGATCAGATCTGAAGTGCCTTGGGACGAGTCATAGGTGAGTGTTGGGGGCCTATTGTCCCTTGGTTATGGAAGCAAGCGAAGATCAAGGAAGAAAATGAAAAATGTGAAATGACTGGAAGACACAGTCACCATTACTGGGTCGAAGTGAGAAAAAGAGCAGAAAATATGGAGCGAAGTAAGAGAAAGAAAGACATTGGATGTGGAGATCGAGTATGATAGATCAACAAGGAATATGGATTGTGGACAACTCAACAAGCAGAAAAGGACACCGTTGGATGCTTTGAAGCACCGTAAGAGAAGGAAGGAAAGACAGGTTGGTGAAGCCCTGAAAATGTGAGTCAAGTTGACCTAGGGTTTTAGACACCTAGGGTTTTTGTATCTAGGGATTTGACACTTAGGTATCGACCTAAGGCTATCAGTGAGCTATTGTAATGTATAAATAGAGGTCTAAAGGACCTGGGATGGGTTGGTACTAAGTTGGTTGAGGATTCATTACTATTGTGTGATTGAGTGAGTACTATTATGTGAGAGAAGTGGTAAGTGTAGATCCTTCTGGTATTGTAAGATCTTTAGCTGGGTGTGAAGATTAGTCATGTTGCTGGGTGTGCAGGAAGGGGACAGAAAGAAATGAGAAGAAAGAAGAGTGTAGACAAGACCTGTATCCTTCATCTTAATATATTAGAAAGCATAGTTCTGTGGGCATATCCCTAAAGAGAGGGTGAACCACGTATATATTTTTTTGTGTGTGTGACTAATGCTCTGTTCTTTGTCATTTGATATACTTTTATTTCCATTACTGTGTTAGATCTGATAGATAGTTGTGTGGAGTAGATCTAGAATGGTAAGCGATATATAAATGATGTATTTCTCTTGTAATAGATCCATTTGGTATTCCCTTTGGTTGTAGACTTCTCTATCCTGCAACCCCCCCATAGCTACTTCGGGTGAGACTGCATCTGCTTCGAAGGTGTTGCCGAAAGGGCCAGTATTTAGGGCTTGTTGGTGCACTCTTGGAATTGAACATAGAGTTGCAGAGAAGGAGAATATTTCTCTCCAGGCAAAGTTTGAAGAAGAGAAATCACAGATGCAACAAGAAAAAGAACAGTTTCTCGCAGAGCAACTCAAAGTGAAGGAAGAATTCAACAGAGCACTCCACTCTGTGATAGGCTTAAAGCCACAAGTAGAAGAATGAGTCATGCATCAAGTAGAGAAGCTCGTAGAAGCTATCCAACAACTACAACAATGAATATAATACTTAGAGCTTCGCACAATGCCCAACACCGCACAGGATGTGAGGGACCAAAGAGAAGAAAATGCTCGAAGCAAAGTTGAGAGAACTAAGCAACTCATTGATCGCAGTGCCTAGAAAAATGAGCAACTCATTGAGAATCTAGAAATGAAGGTACTAGAGTCGCAACTCCAAGAGGCGAAGTATCAAGAAGAAATGATACAGGCATAGTTGAAGCCCCTGTCAGTTGTGGAAAGAATGAAGTGATCCCAAAAACAATGCATTGCCCAACAGTAGGTCCACACTATCTAGAGAAAAGTCATGGAAGTGACTTAGAGGCTCCAACATGTATAGGATAAAGTTTACCAATTGTTCACAGAGTTCAAAGGCCGAGGAGTGGACCTGGAGAAAGTCGTCATTGTAGCTGAACAATTCCTAGAGGGAACTTTCACAAGAGGTCATGGCACAACAACAAATCAAAGAAACTTGAGCCAAGCTCGAGGCTTTTGAAGTAGAACTAATCAGATCATAGTGACTTGGGATGAGTCACGGGTGAGTGTTGGGGGCTTGTTGGCCCTTGACCAAGTTTAGAGAATTCTTGGTCATGTTTGACCTATTTTGGGACTTCAACAAGCTATCGAAGGTGGAGCGCAAGACGAAGCGGAGATCGTGGGATCTTGGCCCCTTTTAGGGCCCCTTTTTGGGATTCTGGATTATGTAATGGGTATGGGAATGTTGACCTATGGGTTTACCCATGCTTAGGCCTACTTTGTATGTATAAATAGATGCTAGGTGATGTAGTGAGGATATAGAGATACGAATGGCTAAGTGCTAGAGTTGGATCTGTGTGATCAAGAGTTGTAAGTGATTTCTGTATATTGTGTGAGGCTTTCAAGGCTAGTGCAAGTAACTGCAAGAGACTATGTGAAGGATTTATGCTATACCATATCCTGAAGAAGGAGGATCTATCGGAGTGCGTGCAAATCTCATGTCTTCTACAGAGTAGAAATTGGATGCTATCTGCTGGTAAGAAGCTTGACCAAAGATAATAAAGAAGAGAAGAGTTGGTGGACATAGCCCCAGGGTGGGGTTGAACCACGTACATGTTGTGTTGCTCTTCTTAGTGCAATGTATTGATATGTTTATGTGTTTACTTGATTAGTGCTTTAACATAGATGTATGGTAGATATATCTGTTGATGCTTAGTGCTTAATAATATGGATGGATGTTAGATCTGACTTATATACATGTGCTTAGTTCTTGAATATGATAATAGCTAATATGTTTTGTCATGTTGAGTGCTGCTAGATGCTAGATCTGGATGAATACCGCCATGCTTTGTAATTAGGGTTTAACCACACTGTAACTACAACTGGATATTGATGAATGTTAACTATTGAGTGCTCTATTAAGTGATAAAATCATAGATCCGTGTCCCAGCTAATTTTGTAGACATCTGAGTCCTACAACCACCCCTGCCTCTACCTTGGGTGAGACTTCATCTGCTTCGCAGGTGTTGTCGAAAGGGTCGATAGATAGGGTTTTGTTGGTGCATTCTTGTAGCGTTGAACCCTGGGTTTTCCCCTGTGCCAACAAGTTCTTAGTTCATCTGAGCTATTTATGGTCAGACTAGGTCAAGGCCTAAGTTGACCACTATCTTTCTTAGTGCATTGTGACAGTTTTCAATCCAGATCAACGGTTGACGAAATTTTCTGATCCGATGATCGACAGGAGTTCGTGACTCTGGGGCTTCGGCCTTTGGGTAAACTTACCTATTTTAGACTTGTTTTCACTAGAATGGTCAACGTCGAAGTTGACCACCTAATCCAATGGCTTGTATTTCTCCAGAAGAGATCTTATATTAACAATATGCATGATTTCATTTAATTTGAGACTTTGGGATATTGTGGCTTACACTATCCTTCCACTAAAATCTATCGGATGGTCGAGAATTCATCCAAAGTCCCTCGTTCTAACAACTAGTGGCATTTTGTGACTTCACGAGTTCGTGCCTCTGCCTTATCTCCAATGTTCGTCGAAGTGGAAAAGTTTCGATGTCTCAAAACTTACGCTATCCTTCCACTTGGCTTTGATCAATGGTTCTAACTGATCTGATGGTTGCAGTTACTCCCGAAATTTAAATGGATGATTAAATTTCCATGATCCTTCACAAGCTATTCTTCTTTGTATTATTTTTTAATCTCCCCACTATCTCTCTTGAGCTTTGGGAACATAGGATCCCTGTTGATCCTATCGTGATCAACAATGATCACGAATTGCTTCTACCCCAAGGCGATCTTTCTTTTCCTCTGATTATTGTACATGTTTGACTCATGTTGCAATAAATGAAAACACATGATCAATAATGCCAATACAAGCCTCTAGGCCTTTATCTCCTTATTCCCATAAAATGAGGTGCAATATCTACTTGGGTCAGTACACCCCAAAATCCCAAAAGATGAGGAGACGAAAAGGGTGAAGTGTGGAAAATTATAAGTATGACCGAGAATGGTACAATGAATCATCAAGGAGACCTCCCAGTAGCAAACCTTTCCCTAAGGGTGACCACTTACTAGGGTGAAATTTCAACCACCAAGGTGAGACAAGGCAAGGAGTATAATTTCCAAGTAGACATTTTATAATCAAGAGTATCTTTTAATGCAACATATTCAAATTCCTCCAGTATTAAAGTGACACTTACCACAATACCTGACTTGTACCTCATGGAGAATACCCATTGTCTTATAGAAACAAGTTGATGTGGTGGATGCCATCATGATGAATCATAGAAGTATGGTGGTGAAGCAGGCCTCCATCTGTGTAAGTGGACATAAAAAGTCAATCCATCCCTCGACACTCCATGTCTGTAACCTAAGGGCCTCGAGACATCATCTCCTTAGTTATCCATAGAAATGGGGGATAACATAAATAATATAACACTCCTCTCAAGGAGAATATTCATCATATAGAAGCTGACATAAATGAAGGATAAATATATCTGATATAGGTAATCAACATTTTGGTAAATCTCATATTCAATGTTATTATTGTTAAAAATATGAAAAATATGAGTTTGAGTGTAGGAAAATGGATTTGATATGAACAAGTAGAGTCCTGATTTCATAGAAGAAAATGAAGAGTATGGTTCTAAGTTTTTCCCTTGTAATATCATTGAAGAATCTTTAGAATATGTATGCTCTTTAGATAGTGGTTGTAGAAACCATATGATAAGGAATAAGAAACTTTTCTCTAGCTTGGATGAATTAGTGCAAACTAAATTAAATCTTGAAAACAAGAAAAAGATGCCAATAATGATTAAAGGAATCATTTCAATCAAGAAAAAGCAAGGTGAGTAGAAATCTATTTCTCATGTTTTTTATAAACCTGGTTTAGAGCACAATTTACTTAGCATTGGGAAGGAAGTTGAAAAAGGATATCAAGTTGTTCTTTAAAAGAGTGAGTGTGTTATTATGATGAAGCTAGTAGGAATAAAGTTATTGTAGTTGTATCAATAAACAAAAAAATGGATGTTTCCCTTAACACTTGCAAGTGGAGTTCCTCAATTTTTTAGCATCATCCTAGATGATGAATCTTAGTTTTGGCATACTATATTTGGACATATAAGTTTTCATGGTTTAGATTTAATTTACAAGAAGCATATGGTGAATGGATTTTTGATGATGAAGTAAAAGAACTAGGTATGTGAAGGTTGTATTCTTAGAAAAAAATGAAGATTATTCTCTAGCAGGAAGATCATGGAGGGTCAAGGAACCTCTTGAGATGGAGCATGCAAATATTTGTGGTCCAATGCAAACATATTTTATTGGTAAGTGTAGGTATTCCATTACCTTTATTGATGATTTTAGTAGAAGGGCATGTATATTTTTTTCTTAAAGAGAAATCAAAATATTTCAATTTTTTCATGTAGTTTAAGGCTATTACAAAGAAACACAGTGGTTGTTTTTTAAAGTTGTTGCATACAGATAGATGGGGATAATTTACTTCTCATGAATTCCAAGAATTTTGCAAAGAGAATGGAATAAAGAGAGAGTTGACCAAAAGATATACTTCTCAGAAAAATGGAGTGGAAGAGCGAAAAAATAGAAAAATCATTGAAATGATGTGGAATGTGATTAAGGTCAAGGGCCTTCCAAACTCGTTTTGGGTAGGATTTGCAGATATTTTAGTTTACATGTTGTATATATGTCTCATAAAGAGTGTGAATGCAATGACCCCAAAAGAGGCTCGAAGTGGAAGAAATCCAAGCGTGCCTCATCTTAATGTGTTTGAATGCATAGAATATTATCATGTTCTCAAGGAGAAGTGACATAAACTAGATGATAAGAGTGAAAATTGCATATTTGTTAGATATAGTGGGGAGATAAAGGGTTATAAGTTGTATAATATAGTAAAAAAATTATTTTTAGTCCTGATTTAATATTTGATGAAGGGGGAGAGTAGAAATGGAAAGAAGATGTAATGCAGGAAAAACAAAGAATTGTGTTGTTATATTCATTCCAAGATTATATCTCTTCCCTCCCCACAAGCTCTAGTAGTAACTTATGCTTTGGTGGTAGTCATATTTTTCCTTTAGGAACTACTTTGTAAAGTTCAAGTGCAAGTTCATCATCAATTCCAAGTCCTTCAAAAAAGGTAAAAGGTCTCAAAGAATTTTTTCAGAAGACTAACAATAGAGATGGTATTATGCATTTTTATCTTGTTTCTCGTGTTCAAATAGAACCAAGTTCTTATGAAGATGTACTGAAGCACATACTTTGTGTCATGTACCCATTTTTGGATTCCCCTATTCAATGGTGGAAATGAATTATGTGGCTTATCAGTGAAGAAAAAGGGAGTCAAAAGGGGTTATTTAATATCACTTAGTTAGGAGATGTTATGTGTTTAAAGTGACATTAGAATTAATAAGTTACTTATCTATTAAAAGTGAATTTTAATCCTAAAGTGAAAGAAAAAGGGGAATACGGGTCATAATTGATTTATTCAAAAAGGGAATAAGGGTTACATTTGATTTGGTCAAAAAGGGAAAGTTCTAGAAGGAATGGATAAAGTATAAAAGGAGGGGTAGAGGCTCACTTTGGAATTATGATTTGATATATCATTTTGGAAGTGTTCTTTGAGCCATTGTTTCATTAAGGTTTAGAAAAATCCTTCCATTATTGGTTTGTTTCGGTGGTGCAATATCCACCCTATCTAGACAAGAGGGGAATCTATCTAGGATTTCTATTGGAGCCTAGAAAAGAGGGGACTCCATCCAAGATTTCCATTGGAGATTCACTTGGAGATATACTAGTCTGCACAGGAGGTTGGAAAATCTTTCGAAGGAGGACATACTCAGACTTTGCAGGTGTTAGGACTCATAAATGTCACATTTATATCCTCTTTTCCTTCACCATTCCTTACATTTCATGGTCCTAATAAACCTTTTATCATACCATTTCCATACATACATTTGGGTTTCACCTTATTATTTTCCACTTTATTCATTTTAGTATTATAAGTGAATTTATGATTAAATATTATTAAAATGACATATTCTCATTATATATAAAGGTTGGATGAGTTTGATGATGTGTGCAGGCATATGTGAAGATTTCAACAAAGTCAAATATTACCACCTAGCCTCAAATTCGAATTTCATCTTCAAGCTTTGAAGATTTGAAGAATATCTGGGACAATCATTCAAGCATATTCAAAGGACAAGATCATGGAGATTTTGATAGGATATCTTATCCAAGATATGAGTGGAGGATTTGAAGGAATAAGTTGAGAGAATAGTGGATCTGTAATTATGACACTCTTCAAGACTTTCATGTATATAAGAGAGTGCTCTCTCTTCATGAAGGGTAGTTGGAGATCATGTTATTCATAATTGGGGAGTCAGTCATCATGTTATTCATAATTAGGAATGTAATTCATAATTTAGTCTTGTAATTAGGAGAAGGGGATTCTTCGCTTTGATTCTTTCATTGTTATTCTTTCATGCTTTGTTATTTGACTCTTGTAATATAATTTGAGATTGATATATTGTGTGAGCTCACATATGTCTTTTGTCATTCAACTATTCACATGTTGTATTGCTTTCCTATATTAGCTTCATTTTAACAATTTAGATTAGATTACTTCCACTTCAATCCTGCATATATAGTGTGTGTGCTTCGTAAGCCTATGAACCTCGGATTGACAAATTAAATAGTTGGGAAAATACTACAATGGAATTAAATGACAATATTTCTGCCTAACAACAAGTATGAGGAGAGTTTATGAGAAATTGTATTATAGGAAAACCCCGTGGGTTCAGTATAGGGTATCCCGTGAGGCTCTCGCTAGTTTCCCATCCTTGTCACACGAGGTCCCACTAAACATCCAGTTATGTCCCGCGAGGCCCTTTGTGATCTAATTTGAAAAGTTGTTTCGGATACGGGCAGTCAGATTACTGCAGAAGGTGTTGTCGGAATATCTTGTTCTAGTCTTCAACAAATGTTTACAATATTATTGCATCATTCTGGGAGGAGGATTGGATATTTGGATTTAGCCTTTTGTAGACTGGAGAAGACATCTACCAGGAGGGATCAGGGCACTTCATCACCAAGTTTTGGTTTTTATTTTTTTAATATTCCATATATGAAAAGTATGCAGAACTGAAATAATAGATAGAACTAGCAGACAAACAATAATATAACTAGAACAACACCACAATAATACACAAATGATACCAGAATAACACTAGAAAGAGCACTTTGATTACTGAGAGAAATGTTCACTTACCTCTTTGAGGGGTAAACCTACAACAGAGAAGAGCTCTATTACAACAATATCCAAGAAAAAAGTTCTCATACCCTTGACTCCTATTTATACTAAATATGTCTATCAAAAGAACCATTTAGAGGAAGATCCTTCTAGAAGCAAAAGATTATATTAGGTATTCTTACATTAGACTTATTATTCCTTATTGCTAGGCCTTATTAATATTGACATTTATTACATGGAAACATATTATTCTACCTATGTGAGGGGTTAGGTCCCTAACATGTCCTCCCCCTTAAAAACAACCTTGTCCTCAAGGCTTGAGATGAGGAAATTGCTACAGAATGGTAGTTGGCTCCCAAGTGACATCTGCTGGAGTTGTATATTTCCACTGGACTAACACTTTCTTGATGGTTTGCTGATGCAGACGACGCTCACGTTGGTCCACAACTGCTTGTGGTTGTAGCTAAATGGATCCTTCTTCGTCCAATTCGGGAAGGTTGTTTTGAGTTTGGAACTTATTTCCAATCACCTTCTTTAAGCAAGAAACATGAAAAAATAGATAGAGCATATAATGACTAGGCAAAGCTAACTGATAAGCCACCTATCCCACACACTTGAGAATGGTATAAGAACCATAAAATTTGGGCGCCAGTTTCTGACAATGGTCATCCTTGAGGGGATTTTGCTTGTAAGGTTGCAATCAAAGAAACACCTGATCCCCTTCTACAAATTGATGTTCAAAGAGACCTTGATCTACTTGTTGCTTCATGTGATTATGGGCCATGACCAAATTCTCTTTGAGGGTACATAGAATAGCCTCTCGAACTATAAGTGTTTGGTCAATTGCCTGGACCTTCGAGACACCTAGAAAATATGAGAGAATTGAAGGTGGATTTTTTCCATATACCACTTCAAAAGGAGTCATGTGAGTAGTTATATGGTATGAAGTGTTGTACCACCATTCAGCTAGTGGTAACCATTGAGCCCATTGATTTTTCCTTTTTGATGCAAAACACCTCAAATATGTTTCCAAACACTTGTTGACCATTTCAGTTTGACCATCAGTCTAGGGATGATAAGTTGTACTGAGATGCAATTGGGTTCCTTGTAGCTTGAACAGTTCTTGCCAAAAATTGCTGGTGAAAGTTGGGTTGTGATAAGAAACAATAGAATGTGGCATGCCATGAAGCTTGAATGCCTGATCCATGAAAAGTTGAGCCATAGTGGATGTTGTAAATGGGTGTTGAATAGCACATAAATGAGCATACTTGGAAAAACGATCATCTACCACCATGATGATTGATGTATTGCCTGATTTAGGTAAGCCTACAATAAAATCCATAGAGATATCCTGCCAAATAGCAAGTGGAATCAGAAGCGGTTGTAGTGTTCTAGGAGAATTGATTGTTTCTCCCTTGTTGCATTGACACACATCACATTCAGCCACAAAATTATGAACGTTCTGTTTCAGACCATCCCAGAAAAAAGAACATTTGACCCTGTCATAGGTTTTGGTAAACCCGGAGTGCCCAACTGTGGGTGTAGCATGAAGCTCAGAAAGTACCGTGGATTTAAGTTTTGACTGTTTACTTAAATACAAATGACCTTTGTATCTAAGCTCATCATTGAGCCAATAGTACACTGGGGAAACTGGAGAATTGGACTGCAATTGTTATATCAAATGCAGAATTTTGGGATTGTGTAGCCATTACTAGCGAACAACCTAGAGCCAATCTGGTACAATGAAGGAGAGAGAAAAAAGGGACCCTTCATCTTCATATTTTTTGGAAAGTGCATCAACAACCACATTGTCTTTGCCTTTTTTTTTAAATGATCTCATAATCATATCAAAAGAGCTTAGTCACCCATTTTTTTTTCTCTAGGGAGGAAAGGTGTTCCAGAAAATACTTGAGGCTTTGATGATCTGTCTTAATTTGGAGGTGCTTCCCCAATAGATAAGGGCGCCAAAGATCCACCTCATGTATAATAGTCAACATTTCCTTTTCATAGATTGATTTTCCCAAATTTCACTCGGACAGTTGTTTGCTGGTAAAGGCCAAAGGTCGACCCTCTTGCATAAGGACAACACCATTTCCTTTCCCAGAAGCATCACATTCTAGGAAAAAGGTCTTTGTGAAATCAGGAAGGGCCAGGACTAGAGTGGTGCACATGGCCATCTTCAAGGTTTGAAAATCCTGAGAAGCTGCTGGAGTCCAAGTGAACAAATTCTTTTTCAGGAGTGTAGTGAGAGGTGCCACAATCTTTCCATAATTCTTAACAAACTTGCGATAATAACATATTAAACCTAGAAATCCACACAATATGTTGAGAGTCTTTGGGTAGTCCAATTTTGCATAGCTTCAATCGTTTTAGGATCCACCGTGATGCTGAGCTTGCCAACAAGATGACCCAAGTACTCGACTTCCAAGGTGCCAAAAGCACATTTAGATTGTTTGAGGAAAAGTTGGTGCTGAGAGAGTAGATGGAGAACTTGATCCACATGAGAAAGGTGGGTTGTCCAAGTTTTACTATAGATGAGGATATCATCAAAGAAAACTAAGACAAAATGATGGAGAAAAGGATGGAAGACATGGTTCATGAGGCTTTGGAAAGTTGAAGGAGCATTACACAGGCCAAAGGGCATGACCAAAAACTCATAGTGGCCCTCATGAGTTCTAAATGAAGTCTTAGGAATGTCTACCTCTTTCATATGGATCTGGTGGTAGCCAGAACGAAGATCAATTTTAGTAAAGAATTGGGTGCCACTCAATTCATCCAATGGGTCATCAATGACAGGAATGGGAAATTTCTATTTAATGGTGAGTTTGTTGAGGGCACAGAAGTTAGGAAACATGTGCCAAGAACCTTCTTTATTAAGGACCATAACCACATGATAAGAGTAGGGGATCATACTAGGGTGGATAACACATTTTTTTTTTTACTCTTGTGGAGTTATACTCTGATATTAAGAATACTGCAGTGATGAAATGCCCAAATGTTTAATAGGAAGAAATGTGTAGTAATTTCACAACTCAAATGCAAGAGACACCATTGCGCGACAATAGATCTTGTCTGTTATGTTTTTGTTTCCTTCCCAAAGGTTATATATTCAAGGGTTCTACAGACAAGGGTTTTCCCTATGCTATAGCTCTCTGATATACGTGCGGGTTCCAACAATATTACTTGGACCAATATCTTAGGGCACCAACTAAGGAGGCTAGACCATGCCCTTAGTCATACTACCCGACTACCCAGGTACTAGAGAGTATCTTCCTGAGTGTTGTTCTCGGTGGAACTATAGTAGCCAGGCAATCAATCGATTTATCTATGGAGGGATTTATGAGATCTAGGACGATCTGTATACATGTGTTCTCTGGTGTGCTACCACTTGAAGGGGTACCAACATGGGTTACAAGGGTGGGAAATAGATGTGCACCTAAGTACCACTTGTATTTCCTTCATGCATGAATCCCCGACTATGAGTTTACATGCGTAACGAAAAATATCTGTAGCTTAAAGACATCGGAATACGTCTCTACCCTGAAAAAAAATAACCCAGAATTTTCTATCGAGGAAGGTGCTCTGATACCACTTGTAATATTCCAGATATAAAAAGTATGCAAAAGTGAAATAAATATCTAGAAATAGCATATGAACAACAATATAACCATAACAACACCACAATAATACTAAAATGATACCAAAATAACACCAGAAAGAGCACTTTGATTACTGAGAGCAATGTTCACTTGCCTCTTTGAGGGGGAAACCTCCAGCAGAGAAAATATCTATTACAATAATATCCAAGAAAAAATTTATCATACCCTCAAATCCTATTTATACTAAATATGTATATCAAAAGAACCATCTAGAGGAAGATCCTTCTAGAAGCGGAAGCTTCTTTTAGGTCTTCTTAAATTAGACTTATTCTTCCTTATTGCTAAGCCTTATTAATATTGACCTTTATTACATGGAAATATATTATTCTACCTATGTGAGGGGTTCGGTCCCTAACAATTTTATTGTTTTCTAATTTTTCATAGCTGCTACAACAACCCTATACTTTGTATTGTGGGATCAAGATTCCATTATTAATAAAGTTTTGTATTATCTCTTCTAATTTATGGTGTATGCAACATGTTTGTCAAAATTATTATCGATGGATTATGTGCAATATTTTTGTGAAAAATACTCAATCATTCTAACAACACATGTAATGCAAGTATTTGATGAAATTTCATAACCAAAAATACATAATTGACAAAAAACCATTAATTTTCCTCGCATTTTCCCCCTGGGGACATTACATTTTGGTGTGAAGCAATAGATGTTGAAATCGATGCAATAGATATAAATGAAACATGGGAATCGGTTAACCTACCTGAAATTTTAACACACCCGACCCTCTAACTCTCTTAGGCTAGTGGGATGTTCATTTTTCCTCCTTCCCTGGGGTAAGTATTCAGGAGTACTCTCCCTACTTTCTGTCCATCATTGTTTTGAGTGAGGACTTATTTTATCACAATATTTAATGTGTTCAATATTACTTACTTAACCCCAAATCTCCAATGAAATCCTTTTATGGGGCTCACCGCAGTGACTAGGAACCTATACGCCCTCAATCAGATGACTAGAACCACCTCTTTCCTCCAGAAAAAATATCTAGAATGACTCAGACTCTTTTGCATCAAAACTGCAAGTTATAGGCCCGAACTTCCATTATGATGATTTTGTTCTAATGGATTGTTTTGAAAGATCCAATGACTCTTGGACTCAGAAATTAACGTCTATGATTTACTTGGCTCCTCTACTAGCCTAATAGTTATCACCAGTCTCCTTAATTACTCTCCAAGTGAACCAATGGAACCCACAATGATCTTATGGCTAGAATGACATCGCGTTCACTCTCTGATCAATGACTCTCGTTCACTCCTAATGTCCTCTTCGTCGGAGTGCATCCACTTCTAGCATCAAAGGCCATTCCAACTAAATCACTCCAATGACATCCTATGAATAATCTAATGGTCCTTGCGGGCATCAAAAGCCACTCCAATGGCATCCTCCAATCATTCTAATGGTTCTCACAACATATCAACCCATGGTCAAGATTTTCTTGGAGATTTATGACCACATAGAATTTAAGGTTACTATACCCTCCTCCTCGACACCGACCACACAAGATCCAACCGCTATAATTTTATAGAGTGTCCTCCAACAGATCGATGACCCTTAGACTATCTCATCGTTGGAATCTTTTCTCAAGCCCTCTTTCCAAGCTTTTGACAGTCCTCTTTCCGAAAAAATTATGATTGGACTCAACAATATAAAACCCACTTATGCCACACTCGAATAAATAAGTGAACCTCATTATCTTGGAGTATTCCTCATTAGAGTCCCATTGTGATAGTGCATTGGGTCATTTCGACAAACTCTCCTTTTGACCAATGGTCAAGATATTTACAAAGTGCCAAATCAACAGTCGTTAATCGTCCTGACTCAATTCATGGGTTTCCTCCAGGATAACAATCTGATTTTAGACTTAACCACTCCATGGATTTCTTCTAGGTCATCACTAAGGTTATGTTGGACCTTCATGGCTCTCACCTTTGATCTGAAACTGGCTAAGGCATTCCTACCCTGAAATATTGGTTGAATATTCTTATATCTTGCAAACTTTCAATTTAAAAGGTAAGTATATTTCATAGAGATTAAGGATCCCTATCTACCTAGAAACTCTCCTCAAGATTTAGGGAACTACTACCAATTTAGGGTGATGATTTTATTTATATCTTGCAATCTTTCCACTCAAATACTTGTAGTCCCACAATGTTATACCCACTGGTGTTATTACACAACCAATGGAGGTTTATATTTTGCAAGATTTCCATTTCAAGGGATTTCATAATTCTCAGGGATACACCCTTCCTTTGTACAACTTTATTTGTTACATAAATTTATCAGGTTAATAGAAGAAAACAAACATGCATAACCCATTTTATTCAGGAATTTAACCATTTATTTTTTATATTTTCATACTTAACATACAACCTATACAAAAACATGTTTGTATCATTAAACATACATCAAGCTCATAAGTTTAAACACTTATATGTTCAAGGAATATTATCCAATTTTGGCAGAGGAGCAGACCCAGGGTTCAACGCTACAACAACACACCAACAAAACCCTAACTACCAGCCCTTTCAACAACACCTGTGAAGAAGATGAAGTCTCACCCGAGGTAGAGGCAGAGGTGGTTGTAGGAGTCTAGTGTCTGCAACCTTAGATGGGACACAAATCTGTGACTGTAATACCTTAACAAAGAACTTAGCAATTACGATTCATCAATATTCAGTCTTATTTCACGGCGCAACTAAACCCTAACAATAGATCAACGCAACATTCACAGAGATCCAATAGATTCAATCAATAAGCATACCAATAGAGATTAGATCTAGCATTCGTTCACATTATTCAACACTAAGTTATCATATTAGATTCATAAATCATCTAACAGTGCACTAAGCATATAAACAAGAGAGCAATCATAAAGCACAAAGCATTTATAAAACCGGATATACGTGGTTCACCCCCACCCTGGGATTACGTCCACCAACTCTTTGTATTCTTTATTATCTTAGATCAATGTTCTTACATGCACAAAGCCTCCAAATCAACTCGGTAGAACACAGGATATCTGCACACCTCACCTGATCCTTCTTCCTTGAGTAGATCTAAGAACAAAGCCTTACACAGTCTTTTATAGTCTCTTTCACTTAGCCTTGCAAGTCTCACATAATATGCACAAAGCAATAACCACTTAGCACTTAGTGCATTGGCCTCTTCTTACATCACCTAGATACTTATTTATGAATTACAAAATAGGCCTAAGCATGGGTAAAACCCATGGGTTGACATCCCCATACCCAGTACATAAGACCAAAACCCAAAAAGGCCCTAAAAAGGGGCCGAGATCTCGCGATATCTACTTCGACTTGTGCTCTACCTTCGACAACCTATCAAAGTCCCAAAAATAGGTCAAACATGGCCAAGGATCCTCTAAACTTGGTCAAGGGCCAACATGCCCCCAACACTCACCTGTGACTCGGCCCAAGTCACTCTGATATGGGTAGCTCTACCTCAAAAGCCTTGATCTTGGCTTGAGAGACTTTGACCTATTGTTGTGCCACGACCTCCTGCTAAGTGAACTCTTGGATTACTTCTTCATTGACAGGTCCCTCTAAGTGTTGTTCAACTGCAGTGAAGACTTGCTCCAGTTCTTCTCCTTGGCCTTCGGTCTCTGCAAATAGTTGGTAAGCCTCATCCTGTATTGGTTGGAGACTCTGAGTTACTTCCATGACTCTTCTCTGAATGGTGCGGACCTGCTATTGGGAAGTGCGTTGTTCTCAATAAATTTAACAACCTCAAAATCTTCTTCTGTCAAGGTTCCATGAGCACTCAGAGATATCTGGGTAAGTCTTCCACATAGGGTTATCAACTTTCCTCTAAATAATCCTATTCCTCCCAGTGAAGGAATCATAGCAGGCTTTCCTAAAATTTCCCAAGTTCTTTATGTCATGATATTCACCTGTGTTTCCTCATCTAGAACGCGGTCAATTTCGAAGTCTCCTATTCTTGTTTCTATGCATTCATTTTCTTTGAAGATCTCTGGTAATTTGATGTTTCTGTGATCATTCAGGATTTCTTTCATTTTCAATAGTACAGTTTCTGATTCTTTTTGGGGTTCTACCATGATCTTAGTTTCTTTATCTTCCTCATCGTTTTCTTATCTCATATTCATTCTTTCAACCTTAGCAATCATTCTAGGGCAATACATAACTTCATGATCCATAGATTTACAACAAAGACAATTGGGTCTTCTACCATGACATTCCTTAGCAAGATGTCCCGGTCTTCTGCAACTATAACAAAGAGTTAATCCTCTCTTTCTCTTAAATGATCCCCATCCTTTCCTGTACTGTGCACTAGGATCATGGTAGCTAACCTACAAAAAATTCTTTCTAGGATCCTGGATCCATTTGTTATTCCAAACATTCTTTCTATGCATAGGAATAACATATCTTTCACTATTCTTATCAGATCTAGTCATATCAAATATTCTTTCTTCTAGTTATGCCCTAGTTTTTAGGCTAGGACAAAATTTATCAAACATACCTAGATCCATATTCTTGAAACAAAAATTTCCATTAATCTTACTTTCAGCAGAGCACAAAGCTTCCAGATCTAAAAATTTTCACTATTCTTACCTTTCTCAGAGCACAAAGCTTCAAGATCTTACCTGTTTTCTTCAGATCAGACTTCTCTTCTTATCACAGAGTTTCACAATCCAACTAGAGTACTTCACACTAGGGAAACATATCTATGCATAGAGATTTCACAGTTTTAGGTCAGATCTTCGCACAGAGCTTCTTCTTCCTCGGTTCCCAGTAATCACAGTTTCAGATCAGATCTTCACACAAAGCTTCTTCTTCCTCAGTTCCCAGCAATCACAGTTTCAGGTCCCGGCAACTGAACCATTTGTTGGCACAGGGGCAGACACAGGGTTCAATGCTACAACAACACACCAAAAAAAACCTAACTATCGGCCCTTTCGGCAACACCTACGAAGCAGATGAAGTCTCACCCAAGGTAGATGCAGGGGTGGTTGCAGGACTCCAGTGTCTAAAACCTTAGCTGGGACACATATATGTTTTTGTAATACCTTAACATAGCGCTTAGTAATTACAATTCATCAATATTCATTCTTAGTTCACAACGCAGCTAAACCCTAACAACAAATCAACGTAGCATTCACACAGATCCAATAGATCCAAGCACTAAGCATACCAACAGAGATAAGATCTAGCATTCATTCACATTATTCAGCACTAAGCTATCATATCAGATTCATCTATCATCTAAAAATGAACTAAGCATATAAGAAAGAGAGAAATCATAAAGCACAAAGAATTCATAACACCAGATATAAGTGGTTCACCCCGACCCTAGGGCTACGTCCACCAACTCTTCATCTTATTTATTATCTTCGATCAATCTTCTTACATGCACAAAGCCTCCAAATCAACTCCATAGAGGACAGGAGAACTGTGCATGTCGCATGATCCTCCTTCCCCGATTCGACCTAGGCACAAAGCCTTACAAAGTCTTTTACAGTCACTTTCACTTAGCCTTGCAAGTCTCACACAATATGCACAAAGCAATTACCACTTATCACTTAGTGCACTGGCCTCTTCTTACATCACCTAGCTACTTATTTATACATTACAAAATAGGCCTAATCATGGGTAACACCCATGGGCCGACATCCCCATACCCATTACATAAGCTCGAAACCCAAAAAGGCCCTAAAAAGGGGGCCAAGATCCTGCAATCTCCGCTTATACTTGTGCTCTGCCTTCGACATCCTGTCGAAGTCCCAAAAATAGGTCAAACATGACCAAGGATCCTCAAAACTTGGTCAAGGGCCAACATCCAGACAACTGACTAAGAGAATATTCCTTTCTTCCCAACCTTAGGCTGTGTTGCAAAGTACCTTCCTACAACATGCCACCCCCGTGCCAAGCCATGATACCACAAGGATATTAATTTAGTTGGATTCCCAATCAGGTAAATGATCTAGGAAGGTTATTCTCCTTGACTCTACTAGCACCAATATAAGTTTCCCTCTTCCCACTGAGCTCAAGACCTCCATGGGTTTATTAGGTATCTTCCCAACTATATTTCCTATAAACAAGGGAGTCCCTTCTCTACTATACAATCCCTTAATGACCTCCCCTTACCATTTTCATTTTATTTCTAGTAAGAACCAAGTCACAGTCCCCAATTTCTCTAGTATGGATCTTGGTCTTCTTTGTTCTAGGGTGACCATTAATTCCTTGGGCAAATTCCCTATTTTATTCAAGGAAAAACTCCCATCAACTCCATTGTTAATATAAACATGAATGAGTAACATCCTCACCACTTCATCCAACTATGAGTTTGCAACTCCCTATGCTCTTTGTGTTTCTCTATGAGAACATGTGTTCAACTCCTCAAACTCTATTTAGTATGCCTCCTTTGTTCATCTAGTCTCTATGCATCTCTTTTCTATTCTATGTGTTCTCTTAGGTATGTGATGTTTTTTCCACCTTTTTATCTTCTTCAACATACTCCTCAAGTTTCTTGTGATTTATTTTAGACGCAACCTCTGGTCAGGAATCCAAATTCAAAGGGGTAATCTAAGGGTTTCCTTCTATCAAGTTTTTAACTGACCCTTTCCTTTTCAAGAAATTAGATATGTCAGTAGTTATAACTGCTTCAACAACCAACCCTACTCTCCCATGATTGGTCATGTGGCTCGATGCAGATCTAAATATTTTGGCAGGTTCTACATACAAGTTTGAAATTGTATGTTGGGATGTTGAACAAGACTCCTATTTTCTTCATTGAAGCTTATCCACTCGACCTCACCAGTCCACCTCACCAATTCCACCTCGTGATATCATGGCCAATACTCAAGGCATTTCTATCTTAGTCAATTTTCTATTAATCAATAGCATACTTGCATGTTTCATAATAACATTATTGATTAGAATCTGGACCAGGGGTAAAAAATTTGCTCAATTTTCAAAGTGCTCGGAATGTGACGAAAATGGTGCCATTGCATCCGTCTCATTCTCCTGATTCCGGTGGTATATTTATTTTCGCAAACGGAGTCCTTATGGAGAAGTTATCGCGATCTGTTCGCCGAGCCAAACAGGCAAAAAAATTTGATGTTGACTGGGCAGGCCATATAGCTGACGTGGCAGAGGTCGTACAACTGACGTGGCAGGCCGTACATTCTATGTGATTATGTGTCATTGTTGACGTGGCAGGTGGATGACATGGTGTGTTTTCATTGGTCGATTATTGGACGAGTTATATTGTGCCACGTGGCATGCTTCCGATGAATGGAAAGGTGCCACGTGGCCCAATGGAGGGCTGCCACATGGCACCCATTTATTGGCTTCTAGTCGAATGTTTGGTTTATTAAAATTTTGTTGGGTCCGTGGGGTTCGACCCCCGGACCTCCCCACAACACAAAGATTTAACAAAGGTCAGCCCGCCAATGCGCCACGCATTGTGTTTTAATAACCATATGTTAAATTATACATTTGAACGTGTTCAAAGGTTGATATGGTGGGGTTCGGGCCGGGGCTAAGCCCTAGCCCGCGGTCATTTGAAGCTGCATATGCCCATACCATATGTTTATGTCACCCGACAGTTTGGCGCACGGGGTGTTAGCTCGTGGTTCCATTGTTAAACTATGTGCATGGGAAATGGATTGTGGATTACACCCACGATTCCATTCGTTGCAATATGACCGAAAGTTTTATGTGAAATACACGCGGTTTGGATATTAAAACAAAGCCCTCGGTTTCGGTGGATTTATATATGACCTTACCCTCTGTGAGTATGCGCGTGGAGTAATACATTTATTAAAAACCATGGTTCTATGTGTGGATATGTGACCACATCTATTTAAAAATGGTGTGCGCGGGGGTAAGTGGAATATGACCCGTGGTCATATGCATTGATTTATATGACCATTGTTTAATATATGGCGCGCGATTATAATGTGTGCGGGGTTATAAACATTAAACCCAGTTTTAACATAAACTATTGTTATGCCCGCGGTTTAAGAGTTGGTTTTCAACAGCTGAACAACGACCCGCCATGTGGCGTGGCTTGATTTTTTTACAAACAGTTAGCCCCGAAATTGTGCTGGGACGTGGCCATATGGCCCCCCATGCGCCAAACACCTCCGAGCTTGGGGGCTTTGATTCCGTAAACTGTTCGACATATTGGCACCAATTGTGGGATGCACGTGGGTGCTGAGTTTAGGCACGAAAAATGCCAGAAGCCAGGTTCACTTTCGCACAGGTGCAGAATGGCGAACCAGTAACAGAGCTTGAAGGGGAAAAATGGCAGAAGGCATAACTTTTGGAGTTTTTGGCCAAATGAGGTGCCGAAAAAGCCTAGCTAGGGGTTTTTGGATGTTCTGAGTCCATTGGCACAGCTTTCACAGGCATTTGGAGACTTCTAGTGCAGGTTTTTAAACATTTAAGTTTGAGGAAGCTCCAGGAAACTTGAAGCCCTCATTGTTTGAGGCATTGCTCAGATGAGCACATATCCATTTTCTGAGACTGAATAGTCATTATTGACTGTTTATTATGATTTGAACACATTGGTATAGGTTTCAGATCCATTGGAGGAATTTTATAGGTGTTTTTGTGTCATTGAAGCTCAGGGAAGCTTGGAGGTCACATGTAGAAGAGGTCATTGCTGGATGAGACAAGATCCATTTTCAGAGTTTTAATAGTCAAATTTGGGGTTTTTATGTATTTTGAATCCAATGGTATAGTCTGTAAATCTATTGGAGTTGAGAAGCATCTTGTAAATATCATTTGACAAACTAATCCCAAAGAGCCAAGTCCATTGAAGGAGGCTCAAGGAGATGTAGCCCAGAAAGGGGTGAACTCCTTTATCATCTTGCTATTGTTGTGAGTTTGTTGTGTTATTTGATGCACTTTATATTGTTGTGTATTTTTTTATAACACATATTTAATCTTTTAAAAGATCATTACTCACACATATACATTGACAAGAAGAAGCCTAAACTTAACACATAAACTATCTTGCATATTTGAACACATGAAGCAAGGTCCTGTTAAGGTTTAATTGATTGAAGTAGGGGGTGCTTGCATAGCATAAAAATTCAGCCTTGTATTTTCAGATCAATTATATGAAGCCTTAGCATAATTACAATCTTGGGGGGAAATAAGGTGTTACATTCCCGTCCCCCTTAAAGAAACACCATCCTCAGTGTTTAAAACACCATATATGCAATTATACAAAAAACAAAAATGGGTATGTCACTCTCATGGCATTCACCAACTCCCAAGTAGTATCATTTTTTCCAAAGTGCTTACATTGCACCTTTACCTACTCCATGACTTGGTTTTGAAGTAATGTTTCTCTCCTTTACATGATGTATTGAGGTTCGAGATGTAATTCTCCCTCTGGTTCCACCTGTATCACAGTTCAATCAATAACATGATTAGAATATTGAACATATTTCTTCAGTAAAGGAACATGGAACATATTATGAGCTGTAATAGTAGGTGGAAAGGAAATTATATATGCTACCGGTCCCACTCTTTGCAGGACTTCAAATGGTCCACAATATTGGGGTGCTAACTTAGCACATGTCCCCATACTTAGGGAATTCCTCTTGGGTTTCACTCTAAGATACACATGATCTCCCACCTTGAACTCTTTATGATTTCTCTTGTTGTCTACATAGCTCTTTTTCCTATCCTGGGATACTTTCAAATCATGCCTTATTTTGATCATATCCTATTCCATTTCCTTCAAAATTTATGTTCCAAGTGTGATATTGTCCATTGGATTGTCCCAATTGATTATAAGTCTACACTTCCCACCATACAAAACCACAAATGAGCTCATCTTAAATGATTCCTGATAACCATTGTTACTAGAAAACTCTACCAAGGGAAAGTATTCTTCCCATTACTTGGGTTGATGCATAACATGCATTCTCAACATGTCCTATAACATATTTTTTACCCACTCATTCTGACCATCTGTCTAAGGATGGTAGGTCGTGCTATACTCTAAGTGCATTCCCAATACTACAAAAAGTATTTTCCAAAAGTTTGAAGTGAACATAGCATCTTTGTCTACAATTATGGTCTTGGGTAAACCATGCAATATAAAAATTTCCTTCATAAAAACATCAACAACATATATATCTTCAATGTATATTTAATAGGGATGAAGTGAGTTGTCTTTCTCAACTTATCCACTCCTACCATGATTGCATCATGTTTCCTAACCTTCCTTGGAAAACTAGTAGTAAAATACATGGATCTTGTCTCCCATTTTCATTCTAGAAATTGCAAAGGTTGCAATAGTCCTACAGGGTGCTTGTGTTCAAATTTTACATGTTGACACTCTAGACACTTGGAAATGTATTAAAAAGTGTCTTGCTTCATTCTTGGAAAATAATACAATTTCTTATTTTTGTTACCATTTTTCGGTAACCAAGATGAGCCACATAAGGTCTCCTATGGAATTCATCCATGATAAAATGATTCATCTCTATTGAGTTTGGCACATACAATATGTTTTTATATAGTAGCAAATCATCATCTATAAGTTGATACCCTTCATACTTTTTCTCACTAGTTTCTTGTTGCAACACCTCTCTTACATGATTGAAAAATTCATCTCCTTGCAAGAGGGATCTAATATTTTGTTTAATTTCATACTCTCCTTCACTTGTTGCTGCTAAGTGTATGGTATTCACACTTTGACTGAGTACATATGCCACTATGTTTTCCTTTCCTTTTATGTGTTTTATATCAAAATCAAACTCGCCAATCAACGCCATCCACCTATCCTGTCTAGAATTCAAAATCAGTTGGTCAAATAAATACTTTAAACCAAAATGGTATGTCATCAAGAAAAACCTTCTTTCGAGAAAGTAATGTGTCCACATCTTCAACACATGGATAATTACTTCAAGCTCTAGATAGTGGGTGGCATGTTTTTTCTCATGCTCGTTTATCTTTTGTGATTCATAAAAAATCACTTGTCCTTCCTTCATGAGAACTCCAACGATTCCTTCTTTTCAAGCATCAATACAAACCAAGAAATCCTTTTCAAGGTCCACAAACTTCAAAACAAGGGCATTGGTCAAAATGTGCTTCAGCTACTGAAAGTTGGCTTCACACCTTTTTGACCATACAAATTTATTCCCCTTTCTCTATAATCTAAGTATGATGAAGGGACCATAGTTTTCTAATATACCCTGAGGTATGTGAGAGAACTACAAGCCCTATGAATGCAATGTTGGCAGAGTAACGAAAACTCTAGAAAATCCATTTATAAGCCTTATATAATACCCATCTAATCCCATTAAATACCTTACCTCTATCACACTTTGAGGGGAAGGAAAATCCATGATTTCCTTGATCATTTTGGGATCTACTGCCACTCCTTCTGTCGAGATGGTGTGTCCTAAATAATGGATTTTCAATCTGGAAGAAGTCACATTTATTGAACTTAGCTTAAATTTGGTGATCTCTCAACACTTGTAGCACCATCCTGAGAAGATCTTTGTGATCTTTTCTAGTCTTGGAATACACCAAAATATCATCAACAAACACTAAGACAAATGTATCCAAGTACTTAATGAGAACTCTATTCATCAAGCACATGAAGGTAGCCGGTGCATTGGTAAGCCCAAATGGCACCACCACAAACTCATAGTGTTCATACCTTATTCTAAAGGTTATCTTGTGGATGTGCTCATTCTTGATCCTGACTTGATGATATCCCACTCTCAAATCAATCTTAGATAAAATTTTAGCTCCCCTGAGATAATAAAAAAGATCATTGATATGGGGTCAGGGATACTTATTCTTGATGGTAATTTTGTTTAATTGTTTGTAGTCAATGCACATATGTAGTGTACCATATTTCTTCTTCACCAAAAATGTTGGTGCTCCCCATGGGGACACACTCAGCCTAATGTAACCTTTATCCAACATCTCTTTTAGTTTTACTTTTATCTCCACCAATTCTAGTGTGCTCATCCTATAGGGTACTTTTGATGCTGGTGCTTCTCCATGTACAAGTTATATTGAAAAATAAATATCTCTCTTAGGAGGTAGTCCATGAACTTCCTCTGGGAACACATCCTTGAACTCCCACAAAACTGGGTGATCTTCATCCTTCAAATCCTTGATTTTTGTCGAGTCAAGCACTTGTATTGCATAAAAGGGGCATCCTTTCCTACTAAATTTATTAATTTTTATTTTTTAGATTTGTCTAACTGAAATTGGATTCTGAATTCCTTGCAAAACTCTTGCATTTCCTTCCTTGTCTTCACATTCTAAAGTCTTCTCATGGTAGTTCAATTTTTCTTTGTGAAATGCTATCCAATCCATGCCTAGTAGCATGTCGTATGATTCTAAAGACATGTTATTCAAGACTTCATGAGTATGCAATCCTCTCATTGCGAATGGAAAATTCTCTATCACATCTACCACTTTCCTATTTATCCCTGTGGCTAACTGAACTAACCATGCCCTTGCGTGTTTCTTTCTCTGTAAGGAACATGATTCAACAAATTTAGGTGAGACATAACTAAGGTTAGATACAAGTTCAATTGAAATAGAAATGGGTTTCTTGGAAATAATACCTTCTAGCTCCATTATAAAATCTTGGTGGTTTGCTTGCCAATTTTCCACAACTACATATATCTTGGACATGCTTTTGGCCACATCATTGACAATAGTATATTCCTACACATGGTAAACCCTTTTACTATCATTCTATCTATGAGTACAATCTCTCAATAGATGTGTTTCTCCACAACCCCAACATTGCAAAGGTCCTTTCTTTAGTTCCTCTTCTCTTTCTCTTTCCTGCTCTATTGGATTATTTCCACTTTGAGATGAAAATTTATATTGATGCACACTCCTACTTGGTTGACCAAACTGAGTTCCTTTCTTCATATTATTATATGGAAAGGACTTGAATCCCATCTTCTGCAATCCACTCTTATCTTTTGTTTTCAAATCTTCAGAAGGCTCTTGTTTATGCTTAAACTGATCACAAAAACACTTGGAATTCCTAATGGTATCCTCCAACTTTTTTGTATCATCAAATTCAATTATTTCTTGGCAGGATTGTAAAAATCCACTAAGGAAATGTTGTATCCTTTCTTTCTCATCCTTGAGTTAAGGAACATATCTCAATAGTTCCAAGAATATCTCAGCACAAGCATCCATTGTAAGTTTCCCCAACTTATGCTCATGGAACTCTTTGATCTTCCCATCAAAGTACTTCTCTGATAGGTAAGCCTTCCTGAAATACTTCTCAAACTTCTTCCAGGTCAAGTTACTTTCTTTCAATCCTTTGATTTCCTTAATATCCTCCCACCATATGGAGGCTCCTCCATTCATATTGAAGATGGAAATATTTGCCTTTGTATTTTTTGAGTAGTTATGTACCTGAAAATGCTTCTTCAGGCCCAATAGTGAAGTCTCATATTCTTCTCCCTTATTGATATCTCCATCAAAGGTAGGTGGCTTAGCCTTCTTAAATTATTTAGTCAGAGAACTCTGTGATCATCTCTTTTTCTTCTTCCTGGGAATACTCGAACAAGTGTCATTGTTGGACAACTCTTTGAATGTGGACTTCCTACTAAATGACTTTGTGTAAATGCTTTCACCAGATCTACCCTTCCTTGCATCTCAATTCCTCTTATTGGAATAAATCCTTCCCGCATTGTTATGGATTAGTCCATGCCTTTGGGAATCTGAAGGGGTTTTCTACCTCTCATATTGTTGCAATTTTTCATTACTATTGGTTGGGCCTTGTTGTAGGTTCTTCTAAAATTCTGACAAACCCTCCAATAGTAGTGCATTAAATTCTTCCTACTCAACCTAATCTCTCATGTGCCTCTGATTGTATTCTTTCATACTTCTGACAATGACTACCAAATTTGGAGGGTTTCTTGGAACTATTGAGGTATGTTCCTTACCTCAAGGAACATACCTAAATGTTGAAACAAAAACCCATGATTAGACATTATATTAATATTTCAATCATACATTCTTGGAAAGATAAACCTTTTCTCATATAGTCAAGCAGTCTTGGTGACCCATCAGTGCCTAGACTTTGACCTCTACTTTGATGACACTTTGTAAAACACCCGACCCCCTAACTCTCTTAGGCTGGTGGGATGTTCATTTTTCCTCCTTCCTCGGGGTAAGTATTCAGGTGTACCATCGATGTTCTAGTTCCATCATTTTTTTAAGTGAGGACTTATCTTATCACAATATTTATGGTGTTCAATATTATTTACTTAACCCCAAATATCCAATGAAATCCTTCCATGAGGCTTGTTGCAGTGACTAGAAAACTATACGTCCTCAATTGGATGACTAGAACTATATCTCGCCTCCAAATCAAAGATATAGAATGACTCAAACTCTTTCCCGTTGTATTTTTATGTTACATGCCTAAAATTCCATTATGATGGTTTCATTATGATGGATTGTTCTAATATATCCAACAACTCTCTGACTCAAGAACTAACAACTATGATTTCATCAGCTCCTCTACTAGCTTGACAATTATCACCCATATCCTCAACTACTCTCCAATTGAACCAATGGAACCCATAATGATTCTATGGCTAAAATAGTGTCGTGTTCACTCTCCAATCAATGGATCTCGTTCACACCTGAAGTCCTTTCTAGAGTGCATCCACTTATGGCATCAAAGGCCACTCCAATCGAATCAATCCAATGACATCCTCAAATAGATATAACGGTCCTCATGGGCATAAAAATCCAATCCGACCAATTCCCTCTAATGAAATCCTCTGACGGATCTAACGTTCCTCACGACATCTAAACTGATGGTTAAGATTTTCTATGAGATTTATATCCACATGGAAGTTAAGGTTCCTAGAGTCTCCTCCTTATAATAAAACACACAAGATCTAATGACTACAATCTTCCAAAGTGTCTTCCGACAGATCAACAACCCTCAAAATATCTCATCATCGATTTCTTTTTTCAATCCCCCTTTCCAGGATTTTGACAGTCCTCTTTTCGACAGAACTGTGACTGGCTTCAATGATTCATTACACATCAATGCCACTCTCTAATAAATCAACAACCATCATTTTCTTAAATTCTTCCCCATTAGAGTCCCATTGTGATCATGTGTTGGGTCATCCTAACAACCTTGCCTTCCGATCAATGATCAGGATCTTTCATCCATGCCAAATCAATGGTTGCCAATCATCATGACTCAATTCATGGGTTTCCTCCAGGATAACAATCTGATTTCAAACTTATCCACTCCAGGAATTCTTCTAGGTCATCACTAAGGTTCTGGGGGACCTTCATGGCTATCACCTTCACTTTGAAACTGGCTAAGAAATTCCCACCCTGAAATATTGGTTGAATATTTGTATATGCTACAAACTTTCCATTTAAAAGGAAATGTGTTTTCACAGAGCTTAAGTCTCCCTAACTACCTGGAAACTCTCCTCAGGCTTCAAGGAACTCTTACCAATTTGGGGTGAGGATTTTATTCATATATTGGAATCTTTCCACTCAAATGCATGCAGTCCCAGAAGATTACACCTAGTAATGCCATTACACATCCAATGGAGGTTTATATATTGCAAGCTTTCCATTTCAATGACTTGCATAATTCTCAGGGATACACCCTTCCTTTGCACATATTACTTGGTTACATAAATTTATCAGGTTAATCGAATAAAAAAAACATGCATAACCCATTTTACTCAGGAATTTAACCATTCCTACTATATATTTTCAAATTAACATACAACCCATACAAAAACATGATTGTATCATTAAACATACTTCAAACTCATAATATGAAACACTTATCTATTCAGGGAATATTATCCAACCAACTGACTAAGAGAGTATGTCTTTCCTCCCAACCTTAGGCTGTGTTGTAGAGTACCTTCCTACAACATGACACCCCTATTCCAAGCCATGATACCACATGGGGATTGATTCAATTGGCTATCCAATTAAGAAAATGGTATAGGGAGGTTACTCTCCTTCACTCCACTAGAAACAACAAAAGTTTCCCTCTTCCCACCGAGCTCATGACCTCCATGAGTTTATCAGGTACATTCCCAAATGGAGTTCCTCTGCACAAGGGATTCCCTTCTCTTCTATATAGTCCCTCAACAACCTCCCCTTACCAATGTTAATTTATTTCCACTAAGAACTAAGTCATGGTTCCCTATTTCTCTGGTCTAGATCTAGGTCTTCTCTATTCCAAGGTGACCATTAATTCCTTGGGAAAGTTTCCTATTTTCCTCAAGGAAAACTTCCCAAAAAATCTGTTGTTTAGAGAAACCTGCGTGAGTCTCCTCCTCATCGCTTCATCCCACTGTGAGTTTGCAACTCTTGCTGCCCTTTGTGGTTCTCTGTGAGAATCCATCTTTATCTCCCCATATTCTCTTGGGTATTCCTCCTCTGTTCATCTAGTGTATGCACATATCTTGTTCTATTATGTGTGTTCTCTCTCTTTCTATGGTGGTTTTTCCACCTTTGGTCTCTTCTTCCACATACTCCTTGGGTTTCTCGTGACTTATTTCAGATGCAACCTCTAGTCAGGAATATGAATTCGAAGGGGAAATCTAAAGGTGTCCTTCTTTCAGGTTTTAAAATGATCCTTTCCTTTTCAAGCAGTCATATATGCCAGTAGTTATAACTAATTCAACCACCAACCCTGCTCTCCCATGACTAGTCACATGGCTCCATGCAAACCTAAGTTCCTTGGCAGGTGCTACATTCAATTTTGCAAGTGTAGGTTGGGATGTTGAACAATCTTCCTACTTTCTTCATTGAAGCTTATCCACTCCACTTCACTAGTCCACCTCACCTTCCTCGTGATATCATGGCCAGTACTCAAGGCATTTCCCTCTTAGTAAGTTTTATGGTGTTTTCTATTAATCAATAACATAATTGCATGCTTCATAATCATATTATATGAAGTCTTAGCATAATTAAAATCATGGGGGAAAATAGGGTGTTACACAAGGAAAGGATTTCTTATGAGTCAAATGTGTGTAAAAAACAAAGAATAAAGTAAATGTATTAGTTGAAAGACAGAAGGCTAGATTGGTAGTGAAAGGTTACTCATAAAAAACAAGTATAGATTACAATGAAAATTTTTATCCTCTTGCAATATTAGAAATTATAAGGACTATTTTAGTAGTAGTAGCTCAATTTAAATGAATTTTTTTTTTCAGTTATATGTCAAATCATTTTTTTTTGAATGGTGTCTTAGATGAGAAGGTATTTGTGGATAAACAACTAGGTTATGGAATTGTAGGTCAAGAACATAAGGTTTACAAGTTGAGGACATATCTATATGGAACTGAGCAAGATCCAAGGGCTTGTTATATAAGAATTAGTGAACAACTTCATAAAAATGGCTTCACTAGGAGTGCAAGTGAGCCAACTCTCTATGTCAATTCCAATGGTAAGAATGAATTTTTGATCATAGTCCTATATGTAGATTATTTGATTTACACTAGTTTGAAACTTTTTCCCAATCTCTCCATGAGTCTTTACATATATTCTTGCTCAATATGTTGTGCAAACTTAGCTATAACATCCATCTTTCTCTTCAATATCTACACCAATTCTTAGGTGGAGTTGTAGTTTCTCTCAGAATCTGTACAATTTGGGCGGAGTATCTTGTGTAGGCCAACACCTATTTATCCTTGGATTTTAGGTCTATATAAGAAGTATCACGTGGGACCTCCTTAGTAGCATTTTCCAAGTTATCCCAAAATTCCATATTTTTCCCAAAGTCATGTGTCATCATATTCATGAGAGTCTCTAATAGTTTTCATATTCTATGCCTCTATCTAACCTTGTCCTAACCTTAAGTGTGTAATATTAAGACTAGGATGGATTTTTATGGGATACTTGTACTAAGTGGTCACTCTAGTACTTATTCTCTCTTGTCTAGTCTCAACTTCTGATTGTAGAGTCTATTGAAGTTGCAACAAGGATGGATTCACCTTCTCTCCTTATTGTAACATAACAACCACCTTAGGCATCACACTTGATAACTTTATGTGAGGTGACGTCACTGACATACTCCTCACTTGTTTATTAGATGCAGTTAGGGAATCCAAAGAAAAACCTATAAATTAGTCAAACTTTCAACTCAAAAAATCTTACCATGTGGCCTTGATAGTACCAACATTGTCTTTTATGATTTATTTGAACTTCTCTTCCTCAAGGATCTTGGTTTGAGTTGTTGTAGTTGTATACAATCCTTCTTTCCCCTTGTCTCCATGGGTACCATGGTAGGCTCAATTGTGGTCACCTTCCTTTCCTTAGTTATGATGGTTCCTAGGGAAGGAACCTCGGACCCCTCCTACTTGAGCATTCCAATATTCTTACTAGCACCCTTTTTTCTTTTGTTGTGCCACTCTATCCTAGCAGTTCACATATTTCCTTACTTTCTTTTTTGTCAAAACATAATATACCTATTCAACTACCTTGGAAATGACCACAATTCCTCTTAAAAGCCTCTTGTGCATGTAGCAATAATATTAATTGATCTCAAACAAATACTCATTATTGTATGTGTCAATAAACAACATAGGATCCTCTACATTCCAGACAATTCCATCATCATCTATTAATACTCCTTGAAGAAAAGGTCACTCTTAGCTTGTGTATCCTTCAGTACAGTGCAAGGGACTTGAAACGATTAGGGGAATTTGGGGGTAAAAAATGGGCCTCAAAACAAAAAATGTTCTAACGAAATCAAATTTAAAAGAACCAATAGGATTCAAAATGATGATTTCAACCATAAGGGTAAATATCTTTGGAGGGGAAGGAAGAAAACTACTTTTTTAATTGTATTTTTTTACTTATATCCTAAAAGATTTACTCAAATTTCAAGTGTAGGAAATCATTGGATTTAAAATATAAATTCCACATCTAACAAGTACCCACTTTCCATACTTTTGATAGAGCCACAGTGAGATAAACTGGAAATACATGAAAACATGTTCATGTATTTCTAGTTTATCTCATTGTGGGTCTATCAAAAGTATGTTGATTGGGTACTCGTTGGATGCATAATTTAATTCCACATCCAATGAGTTCCTATACTTGAAATGTCAGTAAACCTATAAGGATATAATTTGTCTATCAAAATTATGCAAAATGCATACTCAATGGATGCAAAATTTAATTATGTATCCAACAAGTTCCTACACTTGAAATTTGAGTAAACCTACAAGTAGATAAATTTGAAATTTCAAGTTCCTACACTTGAAATTTGAGTAAACCTACAAGGATTTAAGTTGAAAATACGATTAAACAAAGTATTTTTCTTTCTTTCCCTTTGAAAATTCATCACTCTTATTTTATTATTTTAACTATTATTTTATTATTTTCCCTAGAAGGACCATTTTTTACCTCAAAATTCCCCTAATGGTAGCTTCCAATATCCATCCTCAAGTACATATAGAAATTTCTTGACCAATGGGTCCTCCTACAACATCATGACCAATGGTAGTAATAAGGATACATAGTTGAATGACTAATTATAATCATGCACATATAGTCATTCTTGAATGATTTTATTTTTTAGGTAGGATCATTAGTCCATTTGTACTCCTTGGGAATATAAATATACTACCTGGATTTTTTTTTTTTAGCATTCATGGGGTCTACACTTTTGAAGTGACGATATAGACAATAATTGTGTAGCAAGGAGCATAGGAAATAAATTAATGGTATCGATCTTATCCTTCCAGTCTACCTTCTCAACCACATGCCTCACATATGCATCTTCTTTTCCAAAGTCTTCTTCATCCATTCCTTCAATGATGGTGATGGCATGGAAGGCTTATGTGACATCCTACCATTCTATGGGAATGTTCGTTATTGCATATACATTTTCTTGATTAATTTACAAATTCCCATGCAACTAGATTTCTCTGATGTGCATATTTATAAGTAGTAGTCTGAAGAATTTATTAAGAGATGGGTTCATGTCAAAGTAGTAAAATTATAATAAAATCATCAATATTGATTCCACCAATGGCTAGAACATAGGATTGATGACCACCAATTGCATCCCATTATCTTGCACCATGATGATCTTGTATGTCTTCACTGCAAGCTTCAAGAAAAAAATTAGCTATGTGAAATTAAACTCAAATTTATGTATGGTTTCCACATATCCCTTCAAATTTTCTCTCTTCTTGGTTGTTAATACTCACAAGTTAAGATGTTCATTTTGGAAGATCGAGTTTTTAGGATTCTCAATTAGAGGATTCTTTCCACATGTTTTTTTTTTCCTTTTTTGTTGTCTTCTCATGTCATTAATTCCATATCCTATAGCCACAAATACCCTACCTATTTCTAGTGCCCCAGACATCCTTTTAATTCTCCAATATGGACTTATTCCCACAACCAATAGTTTTTCCATATATTTCAACTTTATTTATGTTACTTAGTCAAGTTCAACCTTCTTATATATAAATCATCACTAAATTAACCTTCCATCGTCTAATGTTTTTAGAACCAAGTTGATCATCCTTGGTTTCAGTGGAATTCCTTAAAAACTACTCTTTGTAAGTGCTTCTACTCCTCTCATTAGATCTCAGCTCTCTATAACTTAATTTGTTTTCTCAATTAATGTTTTTTTATTACAAATCCCCATTTTATCCTTCCTCTATCTCAATATTGTCTCTAACATATTTTCTTCTAATCTCAGCCATCATTTTATCCAATAAAATATTTCAAAACAACATTCTAATGATTAGATTTGATTCATGGATATTTCATTAAATGCTCGACAAGATAGGGTGATCAACCCTATGGATATCTGCAAAAACATGCATGACATGATTGATATCTATTTTTTCTCTAAATTTATACTAGGGTCAACCCAATTTATTGTGTCCATTATCTCTAATTCGCCATACCTAATGTATATACCTCCTCCCACAAACTCTTGATCCCCTTACCTATGCTTAACCGATAGACAAAATTTTCTCTTAACTCCCTCTATAGTCCATTGACTTCATAGTGACTCAATATCCTACATATCCTATATTTGTTTCCCCCCTTTGACCACAAGTTATTATCTTGAGGTAGAGAACCATTATAGACTTAATAAATACTACAAAATGAAAGTGTTCACTAAAGAAACTAAAATTGAATTGAAAAATAATTTGTTTAACTAATGACATATCATCCTATCCTACTTCATACACTACTCCCGCCACCCAAAAACTGGAGTGGGGTCACTTGGGAATTGGTGTAGAGAAGAGTTTTAATCATTTTCCATTCACCCATCCCTTCATCAACTTACCATCAAGATGATCTAATTTATTGTACTTTCCTTAACAATCTGCATAATTTAGAATGGTTATAGCCAATAAATCCACAATTTCTCTAGATGTCATAGAAGCTTAATATCATACAAGAAAACTAGATTTCATTATGTAAGGTCCTTAATGTTGATATCCTGATCATGAAAATCCTGTTTATCATACTTAGTAACTATCTGGTTATATCCTGCAGGAAAATAGTATTTCTCCATTTATACTATGTGTTTATCTTTTCTTGAAGAAACACATCATTAGTCATCGTTATTGTACAAATTTCATCCAGTCAACACATTTATGTGATATTAACCAAATAAATTGTAAGACAACATTAACCACACCAAATACACCACTACATGGATTATAATCCAATTACACATCTCAATTTCAAGAAAATATTCAAGTTGATTGTCACATGGATTGTGCAAGGAAAACACTATTTAGTAGAGGATTTTAGTGTTAAAATATTGGGTAAAATTTCCAAAAAAACCTTCAAAAATTAAGCAGTGGTTTTTGCATAAGTTTTAGAAGAGTTTTATAATAACAAATTGAGTAGTTGGAGGTTTTAGTGGAGATTATTTTAGTGGTTTACATCTTACAGTATGGTGCACCTATGTGCAAGATGCATTGGTGCATATATATAATATAAGGAACTAATGCTCTATATATTATTAAACATGTGTGGTGTATCTCTTTGTACACCAAAAAAGCACAAAGAAATCTTGGTAATGATAATGGTATTGTCAATGGGAATGATATCATTAAATTTAATGGCTCTTTTGTTGTAATAATGAGCATTGACAATTTTTAGTATAGTTATGAGAATTAATGCTTCACCAATTAAGAACATATTGATACACATTCACTACATCAATGCCTATAATTTATAGATTACAACTAGGATTCAATACATATAATAAGCATGGGTGTGTACATACATGTAAGGTGTGTTGACATGTGTTATAATCTCATGCATATCGGTACTTACATATTTAACATGAAATTATGCATACAATAACTAAAATGCATTGGTGTGTACAAATTATTGGACTACATTGATTATTAAAATGATTTAAATACACTAGTGCATATAAATAAATAGAACGTGCCAATATGTTTTAGTACAAAAATCTCCATGTTCCATTTACTATTTTTGCAGGTATGCAAATACAACTTTTTATTTTTTGTTTTTTTTTAATACAAAATTTCAATTAATGATAAAATAATAAAATAATTTTTATAATAATATTGTTTCTTTATTTTAATTAATGTGTTTGGATACAATCCTTGTATTATTGCATTGTATTATTTAAACTAATATATAATTTACACGTATGTTCATTTTAATGATGTAAATTATCTATATATTTAAACAACAATGTAACATATTATAAGTTCAGAACTTATAGTACAATAGATTTAAAAGCCCATTTTATTATAAAAGAATAATGAACCCTTCATCATACATAATGTGATAACATAAAGGTCCATGATAAATAAAATAAAATAAATAATTGTTAGTATTATGGTAACCCATTGTCATACTTAATAGATTAATAAAAATTCCATGTTAAAGTACAAAATCTCCAATTTTTATAAACAAACATTCCAAAATATAAAATGTGTAACATTCAATGACATTGATCATCATTCATAACTCAAATTGCTTTCATTTATCATTTCTTTAACATTTGAAGGGGATGTTGTATTTGGATTATTTGCAATGTTTTATTGGTTAGCTTGATTTTGTTTGTCATTTTCATCTTCCATCTACAAACATAGAAATAAAGTGTAATGAGTATATCTACATTTATAATATAATATGTGTCATTAAAAGAATCAATAAACTTACAATAGCATTGTGTTGTTCATAAACAATACACATTCTTTTGAATCCATGCTTCATGTCATCTCACAACATATTTTATGATGGCTACACTCCATACTTTATTTCTTGAAAATTT
>ML788367.1:483070-499562 GCA_009831015.1 Picea engelmannii
TAGCCAGATATAATAGGAAATCCTTGTTATAATTCGGTGGCCGTAGCAGAGGTGCGGTTGTAAGGGCGTTTTCAATGCGTCGAAAGAGTGCTGCGCGGCTTCATCCCAGAGGAAAGGAATGTCTTTCTTCAGTAAACGCATGAAGCCCTTGGTGATTTCGACATAGTTGGCGATGAAGCGTCGTAAGAAGTTCGCCTTGCCTTGAAGACTTTGAAGTTGTAAAATTGTGCGTGGGGGGGGAAACTGGACAATTGCCTCCACCTTAAGAGGATCAACCATGATCCCCATGGTTGAAATGATGAAACCTAACAAACGTCCTGACGTGACGCAAAAGCTGCACTTGTTGGGATTTAAGCGAATCCAGAAGTAGCGACAGCGTTCGAAGATTAGTCGGAGGTGCATTGGATGATCCTTTCACTTGCGAGAGCGTGATGCTAAGTCATCTAGATAAGCCTCGACTATATGTTTGAGGTCATGAAACAAAAAAGACATGACCCGCTGGAAAGTGGCTCCAGCGTTCTTGAGACCAAAAGGCATTTTTCGATAGGCAAATGTACCCCACGGACAAATGAATTCCATTTTGTGTTGGTCCTCGGGTTTGATTTGGATTTGGTTATAGCCCGAGAAACCATCCATGAATGAAAAGGCTTCACAACTGGCGCACTCATCAATGATCTGGTCAATGAATGGAGTTGGATAATTGTCTTTTGGACACGCCTTGTTCAAATCACAGAAATCGGTACAGACACGAATCGTACCTTGTTTTTTATCGACTGGCACAGGATTTGACACCCATTGAGTCAAGTGAATAAGGTATATGAACCCTTCCTTCAACAATTTTTCAACCTCAGCCTTGATGGCTGCTGCTTTCCTAGGATTAACTGGATCAAGTTTCTGTCGAACAGGCTTAGCGTCCGGATACGTAGTGATATCATGTTCAACAATTTTTGGAACGATGCCTGGCATTTCCTCGTAAGACCAAGCAAAAACATCGCGGAATTCTTTAAAAAGATCCGTGTAAATCTGAATCTCTTCAGGGGAGCAATCCACTCCGACGAAGACATTCTCCACGATGCCGGGGTTTCGGGAGATATTCATAGGTATCGTGGCAGCGATAGTCACCATGTTGCCCTCAGCATAAATATCCTGTGTAGCCAAGAGGTTAATGGGACAAGGCTCATCTCCCGTCATGGTGATGGTTAATTCTTCTGCCTCGATTCGGTGTAACTCCGGGAGGAAGTATGATCTATGATGAAGATCTTCCTAGGGTTTTTCCGGACTTGTCATGGCTTCGATAATGGCTTCGTCAGAAGGCAAGACTAAGTCTAACGAATCGGTGTTGACAAGAGAATCCTGATCCCAAATAGGCTCGAGGGGTGGATCCAACTCTGGTGCAGGAATCGAATCAGGAGTAGCTGAAGTTTGTTGAACCAGAGAGTAGGCTACTTCAGCGGCCGACAAGGGCGTAGAAATTCCCGCATGCCCCGTCGCATTCATCGTGTCGGATGGGGAAGGAAGAGTCCATGGATCCTGAAAGTAAGTCATGCGGAACGACGAAACCTGGAAAATCTCAGCCTTGTGGTGAGTCGATATAAACCTGTCATCGCTATGAGGAGGTGGGTAATCGAAAGTACCCATCAAAGATGGGCACAAACCAACTCCCATGTTAATGACACCGGCTTGAGGATTATCTACCATGGGAACCGTGGATGCCCCCAAAGCTGGGTCAGGTTGAGAGAAGGATAACTGAACAATGGTCACTATCCAACCTTCATGTGGAAACAATAGGACTCAGAAAACTGTAGTGACCACCGCTTGCATTGCATAAGTCCAACTATGACCTAACAATATATTGTAGTCGATGGGGGCATCAACTACCTATACTTTGATGCACACGGTCTTCCCCCCTAACTGCACAGGGAAAGAAGGGATGATGCCATGCAGTCAGAAAGAATGACCATCGAACACAGTGAGGAGAGTAGGTGACGGAGACAACTCAGGTTGACCAATGGCTTTCCAGCATGCTAACGACATAACGCAAGTCGAAGCGCCCTCGTCTACCACCGTGCGGAAGATATTTTGTGTAGAATTTTTTGTGGGGTGTGCCACTACTATCTGAAACGCGACATGGTAAGGAAAATGAGGTTTCAAGTCAATCGTATCTAACATGATAGTTCCCAGGTTACAAGTCTCAGTAGAGCCCAAAGTAGTCAACAAGGATTTCCTCTGAGCAGGGTAACTTTGGAGGACTTCCAAAGCTGACATAGCACAAGGGGTTTGTGACAAATCTTCCACCACAGAGTAGTTCTGGGTGGCCCTTGCGTTTGGATTATGAGAAGCTTGTTTAAACGCACCTTTTGGGATGCGCATCATTGTTTCACCCAACGTCTTCTCAATCTGTAGGGGAAGAGATGGGATCTCGGCTTCTTTGCCCTTCTTAGAGGCGCTTGGCTTGCTATAATCGTGAGCTCTAGTTGTTATGAAAGCATCACTTTTCACCATATATACATTCGCGGAAGATGAACTGTTTGGGGGAGGGAAGTTTTCGTGGCTGCCCCCCTCCGTACTTGCAGAGGCTTGAGTTAAATTTTGCCCATGCTGAAAGGGATTAGTCAACACGACTTGTTGTTGCTGTGTGACAAACTTCTAGGCCTCTGCAAGTCGAGGGCATAGGTGGGTTGGGTGTTCTTCCGCACAAAGGTTGCATGGGTACCTCGCCTTCCTCTTTTCTGTGTTACCCTCGCCAGCATTATCATTTGGTTTTTTATCCCCCTTACTCTTCTTGCATTGTTTTTTCTTTCCTTCAGGCTGTTGGTTGGCCTTTGGGTTAGTCGTTTGTACAGAGTGTACTTCCGACGTTTGAGTAGGAGGAGCAGCCAAAGCAGGAGTCTGGCTGGCCGTTGAGTGTTGTATAGATAACTACTGCAATTGTTTAGTCAATTGCTCAGCGGGATTGGTTTGTGCCAATCCAACGATACTGTCAGCATGTGGTTCGACTCTCTGTCTAGTTTTGTCCAGAATCGATCGTGGTGCATCTAGTAGGGTGGTGTACAATAGACCAGACTGAGAATATATAAGCTCAAACTGTTGAGCTCTCATGATGGCTTCTTCCTCAGAGAAAACCCCTGAAGTTGCGACATCTTTGGATAACTGTGGAACTAAATACTTAAGGAACCACTCAAGCAGGAATGTTGGTGGGACGGGTACCTTGATAAGACTCTTTCGGTGTCGCCACTCTCGAATATGATCCAAGATATGGTCCGCTGACGTCTGCTCGAAATTGGCTAGCAGCTCTGTGCCGGCGTCGTATCCCACAGGTAACTAGAAATGGTTAAGGAAATCCATAGCCAGTTCACCAAAAAAGGAATATCGTGAACGATCAAGCTCTATGTACCATTTCGCGGCACTCCCAATAAGAGTGCATTGAAACAATCGCAACTGGACGGAGTCATCTTTCAGTGAGTTAGATGAAAACCATAAGTGGAAAGTGGTCACGTGATCACCTGGATCTTCATTAGGCTTGGCCTTGAACTTTGGGATGTCCGAAGGCAACTTCGTCGACATAGGAGGCCAACGCGGATCGTGACAGATAGGATCATTCAACAACCGTGTTAAATATGGCAAGTGTAACGTTGCCAAGAAAGGTATTTTAGGTTGCTGCTGATAGCTGGGATAAAAGGGTCCTGGAGTTGGACTGGCACCAGGTTGCCAGGAAAAGTTTGGCTGCTGGCCCGGGTTCTGGTAGAAACCGTGGCCCTGACTAGCGTAAGGGTTTTGCATTTGAGGAGACATCGTTTGCTGATTGCCCATGAAGGACATAGGATGTTGGGTGTTCATCGTGTTTGATGGAATTTGGGAAGGATTACCCCATGCCGGTCCCGAGGGGAGAGGCATGGAGGTCTGTTCGGGGTTCCATTGACTATGGAAAGAATTGCCCCAGAACGACATTCCGGATGAAGGAACGGATCCTTGTCCTGAGTTCCAAGGTCCTGGTATATGTGCCCCCAGTGCAGGAATAGTACCATGTGCCAGCGTAGACTATCCAAAAATGGGTGTGCCCCCTGATGGGAAAGCAGTGGATGCGAAAGTGTTATTACCAACCATCCCGTTCCAAACAAATGGCGACGAACCTACCAGTAGAGTTTGCGCAGGTGTTCCTTGACTCCCGGATCCAAGTGGACTCATGTGTGCAGGCTGCCCGGCGGACTGCTGATGCAATCCACTAAGCGAAGGGGACGAAGGAGGGATATGACCCCCAGTGTAAGGAAAAGCGTTGAAAGGGACAGGAATGCCCCCGATTTGACCTTGCAGAGGAGCGTTAGAGCTCCCTGCCCCCAGACCCAAAGTCTATAACGTGGAAGAAGTGAGTGCAGGACTAGTACCTGAATTAGGCATACCGTAGGAAAACGAAGGGTTGGTCGCACTAGGTGTGTATGGAGGTGTGGCTACCGCAATAGATGGCGTCGGGCCACTGTGCGACGTAGTTGCAGCCGAGACCATGGTGGCCCAGACCACCGATAAAGGAAAGTTAGGAGAATCTTCTCCTGTGGTAGTAACAGTGATAGGAATGGAAGAATTTCTAGAGGAAGTGATTTGTTCCATAACTGGGTTAGGCACTGACAGGCTTTCGTAAAATTGAATTGGCACAATAATTTCTGACCAAGTATCAGTGCTTGAGGTTTCAACCAATCCAAGATTGGCGATCGATTCCTCGGGGGGTTGTTCGGGCTCAAAATCCCTGGTTGCTTCGAAAGACCCTTGATGGTCTAGCTTCCGCCTCAATGGTGGCGGGGGTGGCTCCAGTATAACCGGCGGCAGGCCCAGAAGCCTTCGTGACTGGCGGAGCTCCGAATCCTCCACTATGTGAGAAGATTCATGACACGCTAAGGTATTCTACATGAACAAACAGTAACACGCACTAAAAGAAAGCCCCTAGAAGATAAATCAAGCAAGCACTAAACTAGTTGGAATAACAATTACAACAACCAACACTAGAGCAACTTACCGGTGCAAGTGCAACTCGAATATGGAAGCACCCTCCGGGTATACTCTGCAAAGCGTTGGTTCGATGTCCATCCTAGGTACCATGGTATACCCTCGCAGTCACCCGTGTATGTCCCTAGAAAAGATTGGCAACTAGTTTGCCATCACGTGAACAATCATTAGGCGGGTACAGTTGGAGGTCAGGTAGACCACAATGAGCAGGGTATCAAGCCCGAAACCTGTCAAGGGTATCGAGAGAAAATGGTCTAGAAGACTAATGAGGACCTCGAACGGATTCGAGACCCACAAAGCTCCGTGGAAAATGAAAACGATGGAATCCCCTAACAGATCCTCAATATGTGTTCTCCACAACGCTCGGTCCAGCTTTGGAGGGGTTATCTCCGCTACCTTTCCTTACACGACCTCGTGTTTATCCCCTGTGTTAGAGGGGGGTCCTGAATAACTTTCTGTAACTAGACTTCTACGCTCCCTATTGACAGACTCCAATGTTTGGTTTGGGTGGCCTTGGAGAATTTACTCTCCAACCTATTCCAAGGCCCTATTCCTAAGCTAGTGTATGCACCCTACAAATAGAAAAGTCTACTTGATTTTAATTAGCGTTTCTTTTAATGGGATTCTTAAGTCACAAGGTACAAAAGTGAAACTGATGGTGTGTAAAAAGACTCAAAGAAAAATGAACAAAATGCGTGGAAACAAAACTTTTACTAAAATGCAAAACCAACAACTTTTCAATGAAAGACTTCTTTTCTTTTTCAAATTTACTAAGATTTCATTCAACAAATAAGGAGAACTTTCTCTCAGATCTGTGAGCTACTTATACTCGAAATTCACTACAAGAAATTATGCAAAAGAACTTCTTTCCTAGCTACTGATGCAACAACACAGTCTTCAAACCAAGAAGAAAATGAAATAAGAAATTATTTTTTATTTCGTTGTAAAATAACACAACAAGGAAAAAAGTTGACAAGAACAAAACCAAGAGAATAAAAAGAAAACTTTGGCTTAAAGCGTAGATCGCAAACAGAATCAGAGCACAAAAATGCAACAAAGCAATCAAAACAGTACCGATTCTAACACTTGCCTAAAAACCATAAAACAAATATTTTTTCTCTTTTGTCTTTTCTACCAAAACATGAACTAACAAACACAGGCGAAGGAGAAGATGCCCTAACCTGCTGACTGTTCAGCTCCAGACTCCAAACCCTGAAAGGAGCACTTCTCACCACCCAGGCTGAAAGGAAACTAGACAGGCTCGCGACTGACACCGAGACAGCATGCATTCAAACGCGTGCTGAGCTATAACAGCACGCGGGTACCCGTGCTCATAACTCAAGCATCCCACAGGTATGTATAAAATCTGAGAAAAAATCAAACACAGATAGTCTAGACCTGAAAGAGGCCTCTGGTATTGACAACCAGGATCTCCTAAAGGCTTGGATGCTTCCACTTCGACAGAAAAGGAATTTTTTCAAAAGAAAAAACAAATGTAAAAAACAACCAAAACAATAAGGTAGACTGAAAGCAAGACAGTAAACCAATCAAGACCCAGATAGGATCCAGAAATCCCCCTGAGAAGGTAAACTTCTGACAGGGAAGAGGAGACTGCCTCTTAAGCTTCCTGGGCTCTACACGCTACTGAAACCACTACAACAGGCGTTCAAACGCTGGTTGTAGAAGGTTAGGGCATGGGTTACCCACGGGCAGGGCTTATGCAGGCCGCGGGTACCTCTGTGTGTCCCGAAAATAAATGTCAAGCGTCAGTCAAGGAAAAACTGGTATTGATAACCAGGTTCCCTGCTAGCATTGACCTAACAGACAACAAAAATAAACAAAGAAACAGAGACTGAACTTCTTTGAACTACCCAAAAGATCTTTAACCAAATCCGGAAACCCTAAGAGTAAAATCTCCCCAACGGAGTCGCCAATTCTATTGTGGGGTTATTCTACCCTACGAACTAGCAAGCTAGGGCTTTAAACTTGCATGCAGATCATGACCCTTAAGAAATAAATTTTAACCTCCTACCCGAACCTAGAACCCTTTTTCTTAGGCAAACATGGGAAGAATCAACTAACCTTTTTATCGACGGTTGAAGTAGATCCTCCGTTGAGCTTTTATCTCCTTGCTGCTGCTGCTCCTTCCACAAAGCGATCCTGCAATCAAGACAAAACTACGCATGCATGCTACTGATCTACTAGAGGGTTAGAGATTAAACACAAATCAAATAACGTAGATAAGACTTATGTATTCGGGACGGGAAAAGTATCTTTTTCATTAATCTCAATATGAATCAGCTTACAATGATTTTAGAGACCGGCCACCGTTCCTCGATCCTGATCCTGGGCTCCTCCTCTTCTTTTGTCCTCCAACTGATTTGCTTGAATTCTCCTAAAGCTTGAGGAAAAGCTAAAGGGTTGGGACAAAACGGACTTGGAAATTTGGTAGAGTTTCTTTGCTATGATTTTTCCTCCTTTGAATAGTACCCCTACCCCTCCTTTTATAGGCTAGAAGGAGCTAGGGTTTTTGGCGAACTCTCAGCCATGCATGGCTGGGAGTTCCAGTTAACGGACAAAAATCTCTTCGTCCCGGCGGAAACTTTCCTGATTTTTTTCTTTGTTAGGTAAACGCAGGCTGTAGTGGGCCAGCCAGCGTTCCAATGCGTGCTGCACAAGGCTTGCCAGCGTCCCAACGCGCCCAATGATAGGTTAGAGTGCGGGTTACTTAATTTAGGAGGTTTTTGAAGATTCTATTCAACATGGCTTTGGAAATGAAGGGAAATGAGTTGGCCTGATGCCAGGTAAGCATGGATAGTGCAATTTAGGGTTATAACACCCAGGCAAAGACATCTGAATATTCTTTGAACAACTCAATGTATTTGAGTTTTTTCTCAGGGGGCAGTGATTTGGACAATTTGACTATCCTGGGTTTCTCCTCCATCCCTATATTACAGTCTTCTACCTCTTGTCCATTAGCTTCAATTTTCGGTTTTTTGGCTACATCGTTAAAATCAAACAAGTCCTCTAAAGGAACTAGACCCCTATGCAAAACATTACTTTTCAAATGTAAAATATTGGCATCCATTTCTTCATCGCCTAATTCTCCTGAATCTACACTATTTACACTATCAATTTCAAAATCAGATCTGTTTACATTTTCATCCTCGTTCTCTAAATCTATATTTGTACATTCAAAATCATTTTTACACTGCAAAAAGTCTTCGATTTGATCGTCATTACCAAACACTTGCCAGTACCTGATATTTTCGGGGATGGTTGGTCTGCATTTCACCTCTACCATGTATGGGCAATTCGAGAGGAAAGGAATCTTACATGTGGCTACTGACATAGCCAATCCATCTACCAAAATGTTTTGTCCCATCGGCATTACCTGCAAGTCAACTTCAGTGAAACATCTAAGGGCATCAAGAACAACATTCCTATAAGCTCTAAAATGTGGGTGTTTCACAGCGTACTCACCTTTGATTTGCTTGATTATCAACTCAGAATCACCCCTTACCATAATTTGTTTAGCACCAACTCTTTTCAAAAGCTTCAGACCGAGCATCAAGGCTTCATACTCGGCAATATTGTTAGTGCATTGGAAATTTAATTTGTAAGAATGGTTTTCTGAATACCTATTTCTGTGATTATGCATCCAAACTCCTACTCCAGCTCCTTCTTTACTTACTGCATCATCAAAATCCATGCTCCAGAAATCTTCCAATAACTCTTTAGTTATTATGTTTCTCTTCCTTGCTACCTCAATGGTTTCTCGGCCTTCATCCTGACTAGATGTATCTTCTCCCAGATGAGGGTTTTCCTCTTCTGTGTCACCATCGTTATACAGGATAAAAGAATCCAAGTCAGAATGCACGGAGTAAAGAGGATAGTTGTGTGGTTTCTCCTGGCCACTGACCATGTATTTCATCAATGTTTCTTTGTATAGCCATCTTTGTTGCCCGAAAATTGGGATAGTGGCATAAGACATATCTAGCTGCAGGGTACCTCTCAACTTAGCTCCCCAAGATTGGGATAGAAACATTCCATACTTCGGAGGGATGTCTCCAACTACCACATCCATGACCATGCTCTTTGCAGGAATCTGAACCAGGGTGATACATAGGTCCTTGATCAAACCAATACATCTAACTTTACTGGAGTCAAATGAGTGCAAATACTTGTAAGGTCTGGTGACCTCCAGTCCCAGTTTCTCTATCACTGCTTTAGGCATCAGATTGTGGGAAGCACCTAAATCCAGCATAGCATTATGCAAGATCAGGTCATGTATGTTTAGACTGATGTAAAAAGGAGTGACATCACCATTATCATCTCAGCCATCTACTTCAGGTCCGAACAGAAGTTCAGGTTGATCATATATAAGGTTGACGATATCTAAATGATTTGTTGATCCAATGGTTAAGGCCTTCGTGCCCATATCAGGTTCAATGGTCAGTGCTTTAATCACCTGTGAGCGATAAACATCTTTGCTCATCAACTCAAAAAGTGGAATGGGAATTTTTACGTTGGCTAGTTCCCCCTCCAGGCTGAAAGGTGTAGGAGCTCTGCCTTGGCTCATCAATTTTGGTTTGTCCACCACACTCTTCTGGCCAGAAGTAATTGGTGGTTTAATAGGTGAAACCTTGGGCTGTGACGATCTTTTCAGAATAGTAAGGTTTTTCTACACGGGAACTTCGGCAGTGCTCTTTTCAGGAATCTTCTCGGCAGATGGCTCAGAGGCCTTCTTGGTTTCAGTCACCTTCTTCGTTTCAATCGTATTTTTTGGGGAACTCCCTTTTGTCTTTTTACTCCACAGATTATACTGCCAGTGTACCTCCAAAATGGCATTTTTGAATGCCTGTTGTTCTGCATATTCCGCTTCTTCACTTACTTTTCTTTGATTGAGAAGAAAAAGTTCTTGCTCTTCTTGGGTAAGGAAAATAGCTTCGTTATCGTGAATTCCCATGAGATTTATGTGAGTATCCTCTAGTTCCTCAATCACTTCCTCCCCTTCATCAGCATAATTTTCTTGTAGGGGAGGTCTGATCTGTTGATCTGGACCTCTCTTCTCTCTTTGATCCCTAGGATCTCTCTGTCTGATTTGAGGAGGGTTTCTCTTGAACTTAGGATTCCGAACCTGAGGAGCAGGTGGGTTGTCTCTTGGAGGATTTATTTCTGACATGGTAAGTCTTTCCATCATTCTTTCCATTGCTCTGGCCAAAGAATCCAATTTGGAATCTGAGGTTGATGTGGAAGTTTCTTCTTTAATTGTGACTCTCCTCTCTGACCTCTGATGTGCCCTTTTTTCCAACAAATTGGCTTCCACACTTATTGCACTTTTCTGCATATCTTCCAGGGTGGTAGAATTTCTTTCCCTTAGTTGGTATGACATGTCAGTGTCAAAACCATCAGGGAATTTTATCAATGCCAAACCCTGTGGAGGTTTGATTTCAGCTGGGATTGCGTTGTACAGGTTATTAAAACGAGTGCAGTAATCTTGTACTGTCTCACCTTGATTTCTTCTAATATTTTTGTATTCTGACAATATTTGGAGAGGGTTTTTATTTACCTCCCATCTGTCTAGAAAAATCCTTTGGAATGCGGTAAGGTCAAGGACAGAGGCAACACGTAAACCTTTATACCATTTTTTAACGTCTCCTGTCAAACTTTGGGCAAACAGTCTCATTTGAACGTTAGACTCATCTACTTCATGCAGATCAAAATAATCATTCATTTTATCAATGTGTCATTGTGCACTCAAAGGTCTTGTCTCATCGAACTGTGGAAGTCTAGTTTGATAGTCTTGGGGCATGGCATGAAGAGGGGCAACCAACACCAAGGGAGCATATCTAGCCGCCATGATGGGTGGAGGAAGTGGGATAACCGACTGGAGGATCGGCGAGGTAGTGACTGAAGATGAGGATGAGGAGGGACTAGATAGCACTGAGGGAGTGGTTTGCGGTTTAGCAGTGGGATACAGAACTTCAAGGGTTCGGGGTTGCAAAATAGTTGGGTTGAAAATGATTCTAGTCACAAAACTATCGGACCGTGTTCTAACCAAGCTTTGTTGGGACAAGGTGTCAAAGTCAGGGTTTTGAAAGGTAACAGGTTCCCCTGAAAAGGAAAGGGACTTATGCAAGGGAGTATGACTCACTGAACCTTCAGCTACAGTCTTTTTCCTGAGCCATTGTTCCGGGTTATCTGTCACTATCGTAGGTTCTGGGTCTGGATGAGATCGAGTAAAAACTTTCTTGGGAGCCAGATTTCTTTTTGACTTATATATATATATATATATTAGTTTTATGAGTCCGAAAATAATATGTACAAATTTTATCAACCTCTAAAAATTACTTTATTCTCAAATTTGCAATCTTTCAGGAACAAACTTTCTTTTAGGGAAAGAAAACATGAAGTTATAAATTTTATATGTTCTTCCCCAGTGGAGTCACCACTATGTTAGCACTCTGTAAATTTCCTAGATGTTGACAACAGAAGAAATCTACTAAGGTAACTTTATCCAACTGCTTTTGAAGCTGGGATCTAGCCCTTCCAACTTCAGAGAGGGATCTCTCTATATGATTTATCTATGTTTCAAATTTTAAATATTAGGCTAGGTAAATAAATAGGTCGGTTTTTTGTCATTATAATATTTGTCGAGTTGGTTGAGACAGTCTACACATCCATTGGGCTATGGGGTCTGTGTCTTAAATAAAATATGAAATCCAAGCCAGAAACGCAAAGGAAAACTTTCACAGGGAAAGATAATATAATCACTGGATCCTTCAGTAGCATAAATGATGAATAGTAGAAAATATGAGAAAGATAATTTCAACAAAGAAGCAGTTAATAATTTCTTTATTGAAAACACCAGAAGATAAAACACTAAAATCTTTCGAGTCAAAAACAGGGTATACGAGATAAATCCTGCAACTTTCGTTACTTCTAAAGATTAGATCCAGAAAAAAATATGATAACAAAGCGAGAATAACATTCAACTTAGAGAGAAAAACATCACCAATGAATACACACAAGAATCCTGTAAAAGTGCCTCCTTTTTATTAATGGAAGATCTCTTCAAAAATGTTACAGTATGATAGCTTTAGGGTGTGGAGATCAACAACCCTCAATACTTCGAAAGGTGAAGTATTTATAACTCAAATTACAAACAATCCTGTCATTAATGACCATGATGTGATAAAACTATTTTTAGTCTAACTAACTTAAAAAATTTCCTAAATCTAGGAACTCCTTGATGAGGTGGTGTAACTGCGCACTGATTTCTGGGTGGACCGTTGATGAAGCACTTGCATGACCTCATCTGACTGGACAGCTAAATGGACTGGGATAGCTCATCTGCTACTCGATCAGATCACAGAGTTCCTCCCATCGGAGATGACTGGGCACGTTGACTTTGAGTAACCTTCGATACACTTCGTCCATTTCTGTGTACTTGGTGAAGGTAGGTTTGGTGAGGAAGATGTATCGAATCTCGTGTTGGATACTGATGTCCCACTGAAGGGCATCTAGGAATGCATTGCCAGTGATGCTCCCTTGAATTCCTACAAACTTTGAACTGTCCTTAGCCACATCGGCCAATCTCTTCTGGTAGTCTGGGAGTGTCATCAATTTATCACTGATTACCTTTAGACCAGGAAGACCTTTCTTCTGGAGAGACTCAATTTTACTAAAAAATCTTTGTACCCATAGGTCCATGGTCTAAACCTTTTCTTCCAGCTGAAGCATTAATCCTCTCTTGGTCAAAACTCTTTTGACCTGAAGGATGGTCTCTGTTCTATCTTCAATTTGCAGCTCTTCCAGCTCTTCCCTGGTCTTATAATTGAGGAACTTGATGATCTCGTTCGCTTGTGTTGGAATCTCTCCCAGTTCTGATATGATCTTCGCAATGGCCTATTTGCTTCTCATCACCAACTCATTCTGCTCAAACATTATCTTTATCATGGTCCATATCTCGTTCATGGATTTAGTGATGTCTGTCCATACGCTTTCTTTAACCTCGGCCAAGGTTTTTCCTGCCACTGTTTGCTTCCTGAGCTACTGTAACTCCTGTTTGAGCTGATCTGTCACTTGCTTTTCCTTGGAGAGGCTGGTCTGAAAGGAAGATTTGTGTTCCTGAAGGTTCTCAATCTCCTTTTTTAGCCTACTGATCTCTGTTTCCTGCAGGTTCATCTTTTGCATAGACTTAGCCAGGTCGGTTGTCTTCTCCAAGGATGTCAATGGATTTGCTGATGGGGCCTCTGTCACTGGTGTTGTGCTCACTCCTAAAATTGGAATAGCACTCAATGGAATGACCTCCATTGATTTCAGTTGCTCTTTCTCTTTTACTAGTTTTTCCATCTCAACCTCCATCTCCTTTAGCTGTGCGTTCTGCTCCATGAGTAGCTTAAGCATTTCATCTTTCTCTCCTTCTTTCTCTACTATATCCTTCGCCTGCGAATCCTCTGTGGGTGGAAGCTTCAATTGTTTCCTCAAGGAGGCTATGCCAACATTCTTCTTCTTTATCATTTCCTCAGCTGCTTTCACGTTCATAGGATCATAACCGATCTTGAGGATCAACTCCTCCAAAGTCTTGATCCTATTGTCCTTGGAAAAGGACAATATCTTATCCAAATTGAGTTGTGTTTGAACATTGTTCAGGGACACTCGCAGTTTGGACGCAGTAGTGGAAGCATGCGCCATCATGTAAAAGATCATTTCCCCTGTCTACTTGTGCAGATCCATCTGATCGTCCGGATGCATGTCCTTCGTCTAGAATTTGAAGGTGGTCCTCTTGTAGTCAGTGATCACCTTTGGACCTGGTACCTTTGCCTGGGGGAATGCCATATGCATTCCTCCCTTCTTGGTGTCGAATGTCGATAGCAACCTATGTTGCACAGTCGATGTCTGCTTCCAGAATTGGGCGCAAGTGCTATTGGTGAGGGTCTGGTTCCTTTTCTTGATCAGCTCATACTTTTCGAAGATACTCAGCTTTGGTCCCACCTTGCCTGGTTGGGTGGTCAATGGATAATCTGTAGATTTCTCCAGCACTGCTGAGGTTATGACCTTATGGAGTCTCTAACCGAAGGGTGGCCTATCAACCTTGATCACTGTTGTAGATGGGGTTTCCTTTTCTCTGGTCGGGCTAGGAATTGACATAGTCTTAGGCATCTTAGTATGTAGCTGGAACTCTTCGGATGATACCTCCATGATAGGCGGAGATAAACATGGCCAATACCTTTTCCCCTTCGGGACCTGTGGCGTGGATGTTTGAGATATAGTGGTCAGGGGATCCTGCTGTTGTACTTTGACCAATGTGTTCGGCTCCCAGGCTATCTAATTTGTGAACTTCTCAACTTCTGGCCTAGAATCTTGAACATATGGGACGTTTTTTTTCTTCACCCTCATCTCTGAGATGATCCCACATGGATCGTAATGCCAGGGGAAACTCATGGAGAACTTCATTTCCCTCAGCATTCTGTCTGCTTCTTCCCCAATGCCACGATTGTTGCAGATGAAGGAACCAATCTGCCCCTTGATTCTAAGCTGCTACTTTTTCTTGAGTGACACAAAATGGATATCATTGGAATTTATTATCTGCCTTATATACTCCAAAGAAAAAATTCTGGCAGGAAAATACTTGGGCAGCTTATACGGTGCCAACTCGCACCCGTATACTCTGATCTCGGTGTAGTCTTGATACAAATACCAATCCCCTGTATTTTTGTTATTCGAAAGATGCAGGATCCTCAGAACTTCATCGTTTATCCGAGGCTTGGGCCTACCGCCTAGCATACTTATCACAGGGTGGTAGAACTGATCAATGAACTCCTTAAAACTGAACTCTATGGAGTTGTGCTTGAGCAAGGAGGTCCATGCTATCACTTCCTGGGGTCTACCATCTCCATCCATATTTTGCATGAAAAACATGAATTTGTCTACTTGGAAGAAAATGAACAAGTATGCCAGTATGGAAGAGTATCTGAACATGCCTTTCATGGCGAAATACACGAACTGTTCGTGAATATTATCTACCAGAAAAGTGCTGAAATCAAACTGGGTGGTGGGCTTTTCATCGGTAGATAAGATGGATAGAAAACCCAGAATGGGTTCATCTACCCACTGATCAGAATAGTATCCTAACAAGGCACAAAGGGATGAAATGATATGGTTTCCTTTAGTCGAGAACATGGAGGAAGGATACAGAGGATTTGTGGAGGGGAATTGAGCGGATGGGGGAAGGAAAAGCTCGAGTATTTGAGCTCTTTAGGGGAAGGTCATTTTTTGGTACAACTCTGTAATAATTTCCAGGTTGAAGGGTGACACAGAGTCGGTTTGGGGAATTTTCATCATTTGGTCAATAGATTCGGGTGTGACAAGGAAAAGAATCTCTCCGGACGAGGAGATGACGACTCTTTGCTTGGGAATGTAGTGAGCATGGCACTTGAGGGAAAACTCTGAAAAAGGATGAATTTGAGGGAAGAGGTAAAGGGGTAAATTGGACTCCCAGAGTCTGATTTCATCGCTTTGGTCTAGGAAGACCTCCTTGAGCCATGACTGAAGGTCTACGAAATCAAAATCACACTTTGTATCTATTATTAATTGGTCTTTGTCGACCAGTGGGATCCTGCAAGGTCGATAGGAGGCGAGAGAAACAAATTCTCCTCTCCTTCTGCTTGTTTGGACTTTGGTTCCATTTTTGCAATCGGTACCTGTAAGACAAACAATGTTAGTGCGGGCAACTGACTGTGGATGAGGTCAACTGAGTGTAACAGAGGAGTCAACGGTGTAAAAAAACTCTCTGGTGCGATGAATGGTAAATGGTGAGAAAAGGGAGAAATGAGGGTAGTTTTGAGTAAACGGGTGTCTGTTGGGCACAGGAGACAGGTCAGCTGGATAATGGATAGGTTATCCAGTAATAAATGGCCAAAAGATCATTTGGGATGTGAGATGGCAGGTGACGGTAACTAAGGGAATACAGACAAGTGATGTGGCGACGATTGATTAGGATAAAAGTCATGGTAATGGGGCTTGCCATGGGCGACTGAGGAGAAAGGACTGACATAAGTTTATGGGACGTGACCCTTTTTAGAAAGGTGGACAGTGACGTCAATATGTGATGAACGTATGCCAAACAGTAGGCGGTGATGGAACTCGGGACCATTAAATTGATGCCACGTATAAAGAGGGGCCCGCCAGAGGGAAGATTCCATTTCAGACCCCCTTGGTTAAAAGCAGATCATTTGGGGGGATCTGAAAAACATTTTGAGCCATTGATCTGAGAACTTTTTTCATGGTCGCGGATATTTGCATGCTTTTTATCAGTCATTCTGAACCCCCCCCTCCATTAAAGGCAGAACGAACGAGGGGGGTCCGGAATCCAATGTTGACCATAGATCTGTGCACTCGATCCTGGGCCGTCCAAATGTGCATGGGTCTTATCAGCAATTCCGGACCCCCCCCCCCATTAAAGGTAGAACGGTCGGGGGGGGGGGGGGCC
>ML788367.1:511126-526828 GCA_009831015.1 Picea engelmannii
TGTCCCTTTTGGCATCACCCATAAGTAGGTGAAGTCTCACTCGAGGTATCTATGGGGACTGCAGGAACCGGGTTTCTGTAGTGATGAAGGGATGGGAGGCGGTCGTCATAACCATTATACTTAGCATTAGGTCATTATACATTATATCATGTGTGCGTAAACATAAGAACATGTAACATATTCAAAATAATAGACATATATCATATGCGCACAATAAACAGAACAAAAAACACATCATGACACAGAGACACCATATTCAACGGGCTTCAACCAAGATGGGATACATCCACAATGGTCGAATTCTTATTATATTATTCATAATCACTCATTACAAATATGCATGTTGCACTCATACATAATTCCCTTGTTGTCTTCTTATCTCTCTATCTATCTCTGTTGCATACATTGCATTACATACATTCACTACTTCTTACTCTCTAAATTTCTTCGTACTCGATTCTGCCTACTCTTTATCCCAAAACCCTTACATATTTATAAAATTACAATAGGTCTTATCCCTTTTCAATGGACCCAAAATTCCTAACAACTTCCAATGGCCTTCATCCTTTTGTGTGCACTGGTCCCAAAAGTGCATCATTTGTCTTTCCTTGTTTTGCGCACATTGTGAAATTCCAAAAATTGGTCCCAAAATCTTGTCCCAACAGGCCCCCAACACTCACTTGTGGCTCATCCAGAAACACTTAGGCCTTTTGTTGCACACCCTTCCATGTCACAATGAACTTCTCACAATTTTCCTTTGCAGATTCAACCTTCTCCTTTTCCTATGCTTCTTGCATCAAAATCCCCTCTGTTGTCTACATGGTAATGGGGTTGTCAGTTTCTCTGCATTGTCTTGTATGTCTTTCTTCTCTATGCCTTGTGAAAATTCAAGCTATTCTATCACCTGAAATGCCTCCTCTTCCAGTGGCTCAAGATTTTTCATGAGATTCTATTGTCCAGATATTATCTAGTTGATCTCGAGGTACATTTGCATGTTCTCAACTATTGAAGTCATTCATTATTCTAGCGTTAGAGTGCTCATTGTCTCTTTGAATTTTTGTGCCTTCTCCTATGCATTATGTAACCTCTATTCTAATATTTTCATATTCTTCATCCAAGCTCTTAACGCTTTCCACAATCATCATATTGGTCTTCTCCCATTGCTCCCTTTCCTTTGGTGTGGTGCTTGGTGTTGTGAAAACTTTTAGATCTACTATATTTTCATGAAATCCCTGAATGGATTCTCTTATCTTTGTTACTTTCTCTTCCAAGGGAGTATCTACTTCCATTGGTACCTCTAGGAAGTTGTTGTACACCTAGTGCACCATTTGTTGCAATCGTTTTTTTTCTTCACCGCCTCATCTCGTTCCAGCATAAGTTTACTATATGTTTCCTGTAGTGCATTGTTGTTTGAATTTACTTTGGCCAACTTCGTAGAAGTCTATTCTATGCGCAATTGGATCTCTTGTGTAACACTTGTCTAGAAGCTGTGTAACATGTTCATTGGTAGTTATGATAACACTAAGTCAATATGACTTAGGTCTTGCGTGCACTTCTACATTTCTTTCATGGGGAAATCTATGTCCCCTATGGATATCTTCATGACCCAACGCTCTATTGATGTTTATGGTGGTTGTGATGTTTTCGGTCATGACTATGTTGTTTTCTTTGTTTTCTCTATCTATTCTTCTTCTATTGTTTGGACTAGCACTATCCTTGTTGATTCCAAAATTTGGTGTAGTGTAGTTATCTTTGCTTGCACATTCATGTGAATTTCCTCATGTTTCTACGCAACTCACAAAAATGCTTCTTCATTTACTTATTTGACCTAATCCAGGCCAATCTTCTCCAACTCATCGCCAATTAGATCCTAGATAGCTACTTGCCTTGATGCTATCCTCTTCTTGTGCTTATGCGTTTATTTCTCTTTAGGGTGATCCTTTCTCTTATATCGAGTGTGTGGTGTTGTTTGACTGTCACATGCATCATTCCCTTGTTCTTCATGTTCTTTTTCTTCCTCCTAATCCTTCTCTACTTGTTGTGTCTCCTTCTATGCGATTTTTGTCACTGGGGTTTCCACTTTGTTTCCTAGTTTTTGGCACACAGTGGGAAAAACTTAGGTTCAAAAATAATAAACCAACAAAAACCTTAGACATTGGCCCTTTCAACATCACCTACAAGCAATTGAAGTCTCACCCAAGGCATCTAGAGGGACTACAGGAACCAAGTTTCTGCAGTGATGAGGGGAAGTGAGACATTCAACATGACCATACTATGCATTTTCCATTCATATATTGGGTGCATAGTTTCCATTACTTAACCTTTAATTATCATGCAATATACTATGTGCACGAAATTACTCCACTTAACATTCATTCATTCATCATTAACTTAAGTGCGCAAGATCATAACAACATATATCAATGACATATTCAAAATACTAAAGATTCACCATCATTGCACAATAGCCACAAACAGTAAATGGATATATACTAACAATCCATCACATGTGTCGGAAACATAACACACATAAGCAACACATCAATACACAATATTTTAACATGGTTTGCCCTAAACATGGCTACGTTCAAAATGATTGGTTTCTTATATTATTCATTCACATTCTCCTTACAGTTGTGCACTATGCTTACAAAAAGATATATCGGTTGACATTTCCCAAACCTACCTAAGTCATTCTACTATAGTGAAATCCTAACTCCTCAAAAACCTCAACCATAAATCAAAACACCCAAACACTTAGCCAAAACTCAAGCATAGATTGAATTCTTCAACCATCACCAACCTTCAATCACTTTCAACCACCTTTTCTCCCTTTGCTTCCAATCCATCAACCATAAACCAACCTTCAACCATCACCAACCACTTTCAATCCCATTACAAAATATCCCCCAAAACCCAACTGTCTATAACCATTTTTCTTCTTTCCTGCATTGCTAAGTTTTCTTTCCTCCTTTCGTGCACCTTAACTCCTTAAGGTTCACTTTCTTCATGCATTTTGGTCCATCGTCTAATTTCCTTTTACCCTTTTTACCTATTCTAGTGCACATCCCAAAACATCCCCAAAATTCATGTCCAACACTAGTTATTGAAAATATGGCTAACATCATATTCTGTCAACCTGTAGTTAGTCAACAACCACTACTGATATGGATCCCTCTTTGCTTGTATGTGCATGCGGTGTAGACTTGCCTTAAATCATGAAATTTATTTGTATGCTTCAACTATTAGATGTATAATGCACGATATGTCCTCAATGCATTTTTATATTGTCTCTTGATAGATGTAAAATATGATATTGTTATCCATATGCCTATTCATGTGCACGGTATGCCACAAAGAAACATATCTTGCTGCTAGGAATGATTTCTCTATACCTTCCAGGATTTGGGTTTATTTTTTCTCTCTCCATGCAACCAATGTGATCAAAATCAACAACCAATCATATTGGAGCTCCATTCCTTTCTCCTATTCTTCCCTATAGTCAGTTAAGAACTGGTCTAGTAAAAATGTCACCCAGTTCATCTGCACCCTTGTTGTGCACTTCTCTGTTGCTTCTATTAGTCCTCATGGCACATGATCTCTATGACACTTCCTTATTAACTTGCAAGCCAACACCTACATCACAAAATTGACAAAATCATCATTGGTACTCATTACATCTAATCCTCATGCTCCTCTGTGTGTGTTGTATTTTTCCTTCATCCTCTCTACTATTGCTTTCTCATGAGTCTTATCTGTGAACATAGGTAGTGGGTCTTACCCTACTGACGAAAATCTTGTAATTCATCCAATAAGATGGGTTTCAATCGACACTACCCCATCCAACCATAGAAAACCTTTGTGGATGAAACTTAGCAATAAATTGACACAGATGTTGATTTATGTGCTTCTGCCAAAATGTGGGATATCCAACAGGTTCATTATGCATGTTAACTGCATTCTTGTTTCCCACTCCTGTGGCTCGATTGTGAGTATGAGTGAGTTCATGTTGTTTGGTGTGCGCAAGTAATTCTAGATTTCTAACTCTGGAAACTTCTTTAGATATGAAATATCATGGTCTGAAAACTTCAGACTTCCTACTATGTCTTTTTAGTGTGTGGTTTCTTGATCTGTGATGTGGATTCTCATGAATTTGGTGGCGCTGTGACTTTTGGTAACTCGACTCTATCTGCAACTCACTCAGCTCTTCTTTGGATCTCTGTTCTCTTTGAATGTTCAAACAACAATAAACCTTTCTTGTCCCCCCTTTTATTCTTTTATATGATTTTTCAATTGTTATCTTCCTCTTCACACCCAAATTCTCAGTCCCCTCCAATTTTATTCACATTCAATTTTCATCTGGATCCTGGATTTATTTCATATTTTCCGACAGATCGTGGTCTAGATTTTCCATCCTTTCAAAATATCATCGAGGATTTTCATTTATGACTACACATTCCTATCATCTCACCATTTCATTTTCTGTTTAATTCTTTTCCCATCCTCTACGCAGGTATTTATCCTATCTCTTCAATTCTCCATTTTGTGTGCAATTCAATTCTCCTTCCTTTTCATGACATTTTATTATTCATCTATTTTTCTACTAATTTGACTCTTTGAACAATGCTTGATTCAAAAATTCAAGTTTCATGTCTCTTTAAGTGTTTACTGTGGCTTTCCTCAATCTCTTTTATTGTTTTTTATTTTTCTTTTCTATAATACATATACTACGGTACACATATTGCGTAGTCAGGCTAGTGCATGGAAGCACGAATGTCCCTATATAATTTCAGCCGACTACCAGTGACTAATCTTTCCATGATTTCCCCATTCAATTTATCCAATTGAAAACACCTTACTCTGTCATAGATATTATCACATACATACCCAACCATTGCATTTGGAAATTTCCAATGTGCTGCAAAAAATTGTTGTCATGGAGAAAAAATATGTCTCCCATCTGGAAATTCTTATGTTTAATATGTATGTCATGCCATGATTTTTTGCACACTTTCTAAACTTGCTGATGAAATCATACGATAAATTGGTCTTCCTCTAGTTCCACTAACTTTGATAGTCTTTTCTCTGCCATGTCAAGATCTATGATTTTTGTTAGAGTAAAAATGCGCAGACTCGACATAATGAATTCAATGGGCATAACTTCTTCCTAGCCATATACTAATCAAAATGGTGTTTGTCCTACCAACTTCTTACATGTAGTCTGATATGCCCATATTATTGTATGAATCCTCAAGTCCCATTCATCTTTATTTACATTACATATCTTCATTAGAACATACTCTAGGATCTTGTTAAACACTTCCACTATTTTGTTTGCCCGAGGATGATAAGGTGTGTTCTTCTGGTGATAATTATGAAATTCTTATGTCAAACAAACAATTGTTTTATTCAAAAAATGTGTTCCCTAATCACTCATAAGTATTCTCAGACATAAAATCTTCTGACAACATTTTCGAATAGAAACCATGCAATAGTCTCTGAGCTGCAATATTTGATAGGTTATGCTTCATCCCATTGGGTCAAATAATTTTTCGCAGTGATTATATATCTTGCTCCTGACCTTTTTTTCGGTGGGTTGATAGGTCTAATGAAATAAAATTCCCATTTATCAAACTCATCCAATGTAACTTGTGGTATTAAATATATCTTACATTTTCTAGATGGCTTGCCAACTCACTGACATACATCACACGTCTGATAGAAATCCTTAGCATTCTTGTGAAGGGTGGGACACCAAAGTCCTATGTGAAAAATCATTTGATTCATCTCTTTTCTTACATATTGGCCTGTCACAACATCTTCATGTGCCTTTAATAGTATCATAGTGTTGGATAACTGAGAGCGGGGGTGAATCGGTAATAGAGAAATTTAATCCTTTTTAACCATATAATCCAAGTGTTATATCAATGAAGCATTATCATCCAATAACTGTAGAGTAAATAAGCAATGAACAAATGAAAAAACAAACACATACATAGTACACCAGTGTTTTATGTGGAAACCCAAATCAGGAGAAAACCACGAAATGATTTTTCTTATATGTCTTGAAGAATTACATTCATTGGAAGCACCAACTTCCTTTTTTTTTCCAGCTGCACCTAGAAGGAGGCTCCAAACCCCTAGTTTCTTAGTCTACAACCTGAGGGAAGCTCCAACTCCCCAATTCTCTGGCTACAACCAGAAGGAGGCTACAACCCCCTATGTTCTCCAGCTACAAACAGAAGGTGGCTACAACCACCTATCCTTTCCCCATCCTGCCACCCTGAAGTAGAAGTAGAATGATGGAACCACTGTCAACCTGTCACTGTGAGATATACGATGTAAACCTATATCAATAAATCTGAACCATGCATCAACCTATACCTCAACCAGTAATCAACTTGTACCGTAAACAAGTGCATCCAACCATGTACCAAGTATGTACCAATCATGTGTCAACTACTCATCAACTATGAATCATCAATATGTACCAACATCATCAACTATACACCTCATGTATGTGCCAACTCATGAACTACTTGTCTCAACCATGTACTCAACATGTACCTCAAGCAAAAGCCCTCATCAATTTCATCATCCAAATATGATTTGTAGCTCTGTAATAGACCTGGTGTATATGATCACATTCCTGCAAACCTTCCTTAACTTCAACAACAAGAGACTAGCATTTTCATCAAAATTTTCTTTAGTATCACATGCCTAGTCTTGGATTAGTCAACAACCCTAACTTGAAGTAATCATAAATGTGTACTTGTAAATTTTAGGGATGATTTTAGAGGCTAAATTTCATTCATGGGTTAATTTTCCATGGTTTTTCCAAAAATGAGATTCACTATTTTAAAAATTATTCACCCAAATTCTATAAGATAAAATTATTTTACATTAAAATTCCCCAAAATTTTATAAAAACTATATAAAATCCTTAGAAATTTGAATATTTTTACAAAAATATTGACAATCATTTATAGTTGGCATATGAAGGATTAGTAAGATTCGCCAAGGTTTCTACATTTTAAAATAAATTTCCATCCTTAAAATCATCCCTGCTTGTAATGTATAAAGATCTGAAAATGATACACAATGTTCTTCAGTGTGTTTTATGCAATTCCTCCAGGTGCCACTACTTGGAACCTCTCAGAAAAAGGAGTTATAGCAAAAATGGCATACCTTGTTGAATTCTGGCTTATTCTAGAGAGCGACCTTGTAAAGCATGCCCCACACAGAATATTTGTTGAATTGATCTGAAAATGTTACACATAATACTACAGACTGTACCCTAACCAACACATTTTTTTCCACTGAATTTGGATTTATTGTGAATAAATTATGACATTGTTACCCGAAACACTTGTTTTTGACTAGTTTCAGGACTAGCCACATACCCTATTTTCCACGGAGTTTAACTCCAAAAATCCAATGACCCACAAGCTTAATATTTTACCACAGATACTTGGATATGTTTTCTCAATGAAATAGAAATTTCATGGTCTAAATCATTATAGCGAAAATGGTGAGATGACCTGTAAATAACATACCTTAGAAAGCACCATCAAAAGAATTTATCCTTCCTTGCATTTTGGCCTTCTTTTCTTCACCTCCCCTCAGAATTTCGGCTTATATATCCTTGGTTACCTTAGAAAACTATAGATATTCAATATGCTCAAGTGTGATTAAAATGAGAGAGCCTTGCCTCTTATTTATACTCTTCAATTAGCTTCCTTAAAAACATCTTCTAGGTCACTTGGCCCCATTTTCCTTATTTTAGGGTTAACCCACTTCTAATTTCTCCATTAAATTTATTATTGAAATAATTTATTTTATATTCACTTTGAATTATAATACACTCATCACTTCACTTTATTATTTACCTTTTAAAATCTCTTAAACCACTTTGACTACTTTGACCTTTTGGGGATTCTAGATGACATATGAGGGTCCTCCAACTTCATAAGGCCATAACTCTCAAAACGTGAGGAGTTATGTGACGTTACACATACCACCAATAATGGAATGATATGTACTATCCATATAGAATAGTATTATCTAAAAATATATCATAACTCATAACATTATCCATCAAACAAACTTAGGTCCATTACCCAAACCTGGGGTCTCCAACTTCTCATGGCCATAACTCTCTAACCGTGAGGAGTTATATGATGTTCCACATGCCACCGGAAATGGAATGAAAAGCACTATCCATATAGGATCTCATTATTCCATAATTAAGCATGGGTTCTATTACTCCGTAAAGTGTCTTCCCATGAGGGCTTTCACCATGAGGGGACCACTTTGGAGTTCATCCATCTTTACTTCTTATCAACCATGACAAGACAATAATGATTCATCTTTACATCAAACAATATTGGGTCCATTACCCAAACCTTTGTTCTGTGGGGCTTTATTCAAGGGTTGACATCAAGGAAAACCAACCTTAATCAACAATCTTCCCCTTTGGCATTGATGGCAACACTCTGATGAAATACTGAAATCATATCACTCATGCTCCCCCTGGAACCATGCCTTTGTCCTCTGTATCTGATAAATTTTCCTCTGTCCTTTGCATCTGATAAATCCGCTCCCCCTGGAACCATGCCTTTGTCCTCTGCATATGATAAATCTCTCCCCCTTTGTCATCAATGGCAAAGGTATCTTTCCATCTGGGGCTGCTCCCCCTGACTAAATTGTCCTCTTATGGTGCTTCCTCGTGTACATCTAAGACATATAAGATAAGCGTTCAAAAAACATTGATTTTGGAGTAGAAATAACTCCAAGTCTTTGGAGAAGATATTCAAAGGATTCCATTGGAAGTGGTTTTGTAAAGATGGCTTCCACTTCTTCTTTTGTTCCCACATACTCAACTCTGATGTTATTTTATGCAACCCGTTCCCGTAGAAAGTGATACTTGATTGGAATGTGCTTCATCTTGGAGTGCATCACCGAGTTTTTTAAGATATTGATGTCACTTGTATTATCACAATATATTGGAATGGGCTCATCATAATCAACATGTATATTTGTCAAAGTTTGTTTCATCCAAAGAACATGTGTATAACATGTTGTTGCTGCAATATACTCTGCCTCGGCTGTAGATAGAGATATTGATGATTGTTTCTTGCTTATCCATGATACCAAACACTCACCTAAGTAGAACACTGCTCCACTGGTTCTTCATCGATCATCAATACAACCTACTCAATCTACATCTGTGTAGGCAATAAGTGATAGATATTTTCCTTTTGGATACCATAATCCAAACTCTTATGTTCCTTTGATATATCTGAAAATCCTCTTTACTGCTAATACATGTGATTCCTTTGGTGCTGCTTGAAATCATGCCACCTGTCCAACTACTTGCATTACATATGGTCTGGATGTTGTCACATATAGTAGGCTTCCAATCATTGACCTATATTACCTTTGATCTGTAGACTTTGAATCATCATCTTTGCTCAACTTACAACTGGTTTGCATGGGAGTGATAATTGGTTTGCAATCTTCCATTCTGAACCTCTTTAGCATTTCTCTGATATACATGGTTTGAGAAATAAAAATTCCTTGGTTTCTTTTATGTATCTGAAGTCCAAGAAAGAAGGATAGTTCTCCAAGTAACGACATTTCAAATTCATTATGCATGTCTTTTGCAAATTTCTGGCTTAACCTGTCATCATCACTACCAAAAATAATATCATCAACATAAACTTCAATTAATAAAATATTACCTTGACTTACTTTGATGTAGAGGTTGTTGTCTACACTTCCTTTTCTGAACCATGCCTGCTATAGATACTTATCCAGTCTGGAGTACCATGCTCTAAAATCCTGTTTTAGACCATACACGACCTTCTTTAATTTACATACATAGTTTGTGTTCTCTGAAAAATGAAATCCTTCTAGTTGTTCAATGTAGACTTCTTATTCAAGTTCCCCATTCAAAAAAGATGATTTTATGCCTATCTGATATACTTTAACATTTTTGGATCACACATAAGCTAAAAGTAAACGGATTGCTTCCATTCTGGCAACTAGGGAAAATGTCTCTTCAAAGTCGATTCCTTCATTCTGTGCATATCCTTTACATGCCAATCTAGCCTTGTTCCTTGTAATGTGTCCATCTTCGTTAAATTTATTCCTAAAAACCCATTTTGTGTCGATCACATTCTTATTCTTTGGTCTTGGAACCAATTCCCAAGTGTCATTTTTATCTATTGGATCCAATTCTTCATCCATGGCCTTATTCCAAAATTCATCCTTGTTGGCTTCTTCAAAATAGTTTGGTTCAATTGTAGATAAGAGTGCTAGGTGTGTTTTTTCCGGTGAATGAAATTTTCTTCTACTCTCAACTCCTACATCTTTGTTTCCAATAATCTGATCTGAAGGATGATTCTTCTGTACTTGTTTGCTAGGTGTCTTTGGAGATACTTTCTGAACTTTCTCTTCTGCTTCTGTCAGATTCTCTTCATCTTCATCTTCCTCTTCTACTTTTTTTTCATCTTCTTCTTCGAAAAGTTGTTCCATTGATTTGTTTTCTTCTTCCTTTGATTCTGGTCTGCCTGTTTCATCAATTGTTACATTGATGCTTTCCACAACTTTGTTCAATCTTAGATTGTAACACTTGTAAGATTTCCTTGTACCTGAGTAACCAACAAGTATTACTTTGTCCACACGAGAGTCAAAATTTTCCATTCTTCCATCTTCTCTTTTGATGTAGCATTTGCTTCCAAAAACTATGAAATTCTTCACATTTGTTGGTCTTCCTTTCCATAGCTCGTAGGGAGTTTTATCAGTGTTGTTTCTGAGAATTTCTCTGTTTTGAATGTCAACTATTGTATGCACTACCTATGTCCAAAATATATCTTTCAATTTGGAATCAATTAGCATTGTTCAAGCCATTTCTTGTACTGTCATGTTCTTTCTTTCAACAACTCCATTCTGTTGAGGTGTCCTAGCAACAGAGAATTGCATTTTTATTCCATGACTACTATAGTATTCCATAAATTCATTTGAAGTAAACTCTCCTCCATTATCATATCTCAAACATTTGATTCTTGAATCCATCTCATTTTCAACCATTTCCTTGTAGATCTTTAAGTTTTCAAAAGCTTCTGACTTGTCCTTGAGAAATAAAACTACAATCATTCTTGTATAATCATCAACTAATAACATAAAGTATTTTTCACCTTTTAATCCCTTTTTTGTAGTTGGTCCAACTAGATTAGTGTGCACAATTTCCATTGGTCTTGTTGTTGAATATTCCTTTGATTTGAACCTGGTCTTTGTTTTCTTTCCTTATTGACAATGCTTGCATAAAGTGTTGGTTGGTTTTGTGATCTGGGGCATTTCTCTAACTGTTTTTCTTTTGTTGACTTTGACAAGGTTATCAAAATGCATGTGACCCATTCTTCTATGCCATAGCCAACATTCATCTTCCTTTCCTAGACAACACTTTTCATTTCCAATTTCAATTAACACATATATGTTGTTTGAAGTTCCTGCAGCTGTACCGACCAATTTCCCTGAACCTTCTTTTCTTATCTCAAACTTTTCTAAATTGAAAGTAAGTTTATGACCTTGGTTACACATTTGATTCACACTTATAATATCATGTTTCATATCTTCTACCAGTAGAAAATTTTGTGCCTTTTCATTCTTTTTCCCAATTCGAACTGTGCCTTCTCCAATGATTTTGGATGAATTATCATTTCTGAAGGAGACTGATCCATTTTTTTCTTTTCGTAATGTAATAAATTTGTCTTTATAACCTATAATGTGTTTTGAACATCCACTGTCAACATACCAATCATGTTTCTTCTGCTTATCTTGTAGAGCGACTATACATTCTTCATTGTTATATTGATCTTGCTTTCTTATCCATGTCATTTTTTGAGGTTCTTGTCTGTGACTGTTGTTATTCTATTGAGGTTCTTTAGGAGGGATTGTCATTCTGAAATCCTTGGACATGTGCCCAAAATTATTACATTTGTAACATTCCACTTCAGTGCTCAAAGATTCAAACCTATTGTAACTTCTTCTTTGTGTGTCACTAGGTATCCTTGAATAATCCCTTTGTGTATAACTCTCAAAGTTGTTACTGTTCCTGTTGTTATCTTTTCAATTCACATCTTTATGTCCAAAATTATTACATACATAACATAAACCAAAAAATATAGTTTGATACCTAGGAGTTGAAGATCTTCCGAAAGGAGGTCCTCTTATGAATCCTTCTTCTTCTTGAGGCCTATCTGTCTGTTGTTGATTCTGAAATATGGATTTTCTTGGTGGAGGAGTGTCCTTGTAATCTTCCTTGTATATCTTCCTATCCTCTTTGATTGTTTTTGCATAGCTCTTTGGATTTGTTTCTTTCTCTATTGTTTTGGAGCTTGATCCCTTTTCTGTCTGATTGTATCCAATTCTAGACTTGTCAAGATGAGATTTTTGACTGTTGATAATGTCATTTAGAAATTTTGAGCTATTATGCATATTTTTCTTTTGAATATCCTTTCTTAGTGGGACAACCTCTGCTTCCAAGTTTCCAATGATCTTATCCTTTTCTTCTAGTTTTTATTTGAGTGCTTATTCAATTCTTTTATCTTCTTCTATTTGAACCTTCAATTTTGTGATCATTTGTTCTAGTTCTCGAGTGTCCTTTTTCTTGTTTAGTTATGCTTGCAATTTCTTGTTTTTCTTCTTTTCTCTTCTGATAACTTCTATGGCACACATTAATTCTTCTTGATAGTCAACTTTTGCCTCTTCAATTTCTTCTTCGACTTCTTCACATTCTTCTTCAGCTTCTTCATATTCTTCTTAGGAGTCTTCTTTGTCAGAGTCTTTTACTACCATGAATAGAACTCTTTATGTTTCATTGTCACTGAATTCATCTTCATCTGATGATGAGATGTCTTCTTTGGTATATAAGCTTTTCTTGAAAACTTTCTTTGTAGTTATTTTGCCTTTATATGTGTGTTTTCCTCTTGATTAAACTTCGTCATTTATCTTTTTCTTATGAGGACATTTGTTAGCAAAATGACCAATACCATCACAATTAAAACAAATTAAAGGGATCTTACCTCTATACCTACCATTGGTTCCCTTGTTCAGTCTTTTGATGAAGTTGGCCACTTATTCATCATCTTCTAAGGCATCATTGTTGCTTCTATATTCTTATTGTTCCTTTTTATTTTGCTTTGATCTTTTGGATGCCTTGAAGGCTGCTTCTTTTATATCTAGATTTTCCTGCTCAGTTCTCATTTCATATGCTGTGAAGATTCCATGCAGTTCATCCATGCTTATTGAGTCCAGATCCAATCTTTCTTCTAGTGCAGATATCTCAGGGTTGAATCTCATAGGAAAAGATCTTAATATCTTTTGAACAATTACAGATTCTTCAATTTCTTCTCCCAATCCTATGATTGCATTCACTGTTTCATCGATTCGTAAGAAGTAGGTTGTGATATATTCATCTTCCTTCATTTTTAGTTGTTCGAACTAACCTTTGTAAGTCTGAAGCTTTGTTACTTTGATTTTTTTATCTCCTTCATAAATATTTTGAAGCTTGTCCCAAATATCTTTAGCGGATTTATAGTGTGAAACTTTGGTGAATACCGTATCACTGAGACCATTCAAAAGTGCATTTTTGGCTTTAGAATTATTCTCATCGATTTTTACTGCTTTTCTCATTTATTGGTGGAACTGTTGGTGTTCTGTATCCATCTACAATTGATTACCAAACTTGAAATCCCTGTGCCTGTATATATGTCATCATCCTTATGCTCCAAAAAGCATACTTCTATCCATCAAACTATGGTATTCCATTTTTATATGAGTTGGTACTCTCCATGATCTACCTTTTAGTGGTTAAACTAATTTTTGAAGGAACCTTCTCTGATACCAATTGTTGGATTACTGAGAGGGGGGGTGAATGAGTAGTAGAGAAATTTAATCATTTTTAACCATGTAATCCAAGTGTTATATCAATGAAGCATTATCATCCAATAACTGTAGAGTAAATAAGAAATGAACAAATGAAAAAACATACACATACATAGTACACCAGTGTTTTATGTGGAAACCCAAATCAGGAGAAAACCAAGTAATGCTTTGTCTTATATGTCTTGAAGAATTAAATTCATTGGAAGCACCAACTTCCTTTGTTTTCCAGCTACAACTGGACGGAGGCTCCAACCCCCTAGTTTCTCAGGCTACAACCTGAGGGAAGCTCCAACTCCCCAATTCTCTGGTTACAACCAAAAGGAGGCTACAACCCCCTATGTTCTCCAGCTACAATCGGAAGGTGGCTACAACCACCTTTCCTTGCCTTGTCCTGCCACCCTAAAGTAGAAGTATAATGATGGAACCACTGTCAACCTGTCACTGTGAGATATATTGCTATAAACTTGTATCAATAAATCTGAACCACGCATCAACCATGCATCAACCTATACCTCAACCTGTAATCAACCTGTACCATAAACAAGTGCATCCAAACATGTACAAAGTATGTACCAATCATGTTCCAACTACTCATCAACTATGACTCATCAATATGTACCAACATCATCAACTATACACCTCATGTATGTGCCAACTCATTAACTACTTGTCTCAACCATGAACTCAACATGTACCTCAACCAAAAGCCATCATCAACTTCATCATCCAAATCTGATTTGTAGCTCTATAATAGACTTGTTTTATATTATCACATTCTTGCAAACCTTCCTTAACTTCAACAACAAGAGACTAGCATTTTCATCAAACTTTTCTTTAGTCTCACATGCCCAGTTTTGGATTAGTCAACAACCCTAACTTGAAGTAATCATAACTTTGTACCTATAATGTATAAAGATATGAAACTGATACACAATGTTATTCAATGTGTTTTATGCAATTCCTCTAGGTTTCACTACTTGGAACCTCTCATAAAAGGGCATTATAGAAAAAATGGCATGCCTTTCTGAATTATGGCGTATTCTAGAGAGCAACCTTGTAGAGCGGTCCCCACACAGAATATTTGTTGAATTGATATGAAACCATTACACAACATACTAAATATTGTAACCTAACAAACACATTTTGTCTCACTGAATTTGGATATGCTATGAAGAATTTATGACATTTTTACCTGAAACACCTGTTTTTGACTAGTTTCAGGACTAGCCACAAACCCTATTTTCCACGGCCTATAACTCCAAAAATACAATGCCCCAGAAGGTAAATTTTTAACCATAGATACTTGGATATGTTTTCTCAATGGAATAGCAATTTAACGATATGAATCATTATATAAAAAAAATTATTGCAAAAATGGTGAGATGACCTGTAAATAACATACCTTAGAAAGCACCATCAAAAGAATTTATCCTTCCTTGCATTTCAGCCTTGTTTTCTTCACCTTCCCTCAAAATTTCATCTTATATATCCTTGGTTACCTCAGACACCTATATATATTCAATATTCTCAAGTGTGATTAAAATGAGAGAGCCTTTCCTCTGATTTATACTCTCCAAGTAGCTTCCTTAAAAACATCTTCTAGGTCACATGGCCCCACTTTCCTTATTTTAGGGTTAACCCACTTCTAATTTCTCCATTAAATTTATTATTGAAACAATTTATTTTGTATTCACTTTGAATTATAATACACTCATTACTTCACTTTATTATTTACCTTTTAAAATCTCTTAA
>ML788367.1:547471-565497 GCA_009831015.1 Picea engelmannii
CTTCTTATTCTGCCTATTACAATTGTCTTTTGACCAATCCACAAAAGGGGATTTGGTCCTATTACAATAACCGACATGATCAATCCACAATGGGGATTGATCCTATGAATAATATATCAATAATAATAAGAATACTCTTTCCATTTACATTATTTCAACATTCAAAACACTGGTAGTTCTTCGACTCCCAATCCCACTATAATTAATGTCACTCCTTCGACACCTGTAGCCGCTACAGTTGCAGTGTCGAAGGCTTACACTGGTGCTATGGCTCGACCCATAGTTAATGCTTCATCTCTTGCCTCGAACCCTTTTAATGGTTTTGGACACTCACTGAGTTACAATGTTCATATCATACCCATGGCTTCTAGTCTGTTTTCTTATGGTATGCCTAACTTCACCTCACAGTTTTCAACTTCCATCCTAGTTGTTGGCCATAACACTAGCCTTGGACTTAGGGTCACTACAACTCCTTACACTCCTTTCCCATTTAGTGGTTCTCATATTCCCCAAGAAAATCCTAATGTAGGGAGTGTCCCTATTATTAACCCTGGGTATAATCCTTCTACGGCTTGATGGAACAACCCAGATGGTGGACAAGTTCTTCCCTATATCCCTATCCCCTCGGTGCTGATTTCGACCAATAATTTTGGCATGATGAATACACTTCAATCCTCTGGGTTCCCACCTGGAGGAGGTCAGTCTTACACTTTGGGCACTCCCCAACCTGGATCTAATCCAGTTGGGGGAAGTTTTAACAACCCCCGGCTTGGATCTAATCCAACTGGGGGCAATTTTCATAACCCTTATCAGAACATTCATGTTGGAATGATGCCCAATCCATCTTTTATGAATCAGCTTGGAGGAGGGTCTTATAATTCTGGACAATATTTTGGTCCTCACCAGAATCCTAGATGGAACGTAGTTCCTAATGCACACTCTTTCACGGGAGTATGGGGTTAGGTGTCGCAACCCCATATTCCCTTTTTGGCCATGCTTAATCTGCCAGATTTGTCTAAACTATTGAATGACCTAGTGAGTCATGACCCCACATGGCCCCCTGTCCCTACCAAACTTCCATCAAACATTCCAAAGTTTTAAGGTAAGAATGGCGAAGACCCTGGTGATCACATCACCAATTTTCACCTTTGGTGCTCATCAAATTCTCTGAACCATGATTCTATTAGGTTATGATTGTTTCAGCGCACTCTCATTGGAGTGGCATCACAATGGTACATTGAGCTACCTAGGGGGACATATGGGTCATTCCATCATTTGGTGCTAGCCTTTCTCAATCACTTTCAACTGTTCATTCATTATGATGGTAGCCTTGAACTTTTGTCAACTTTACGCTAGGGTACTAACACTCACATATTGGACCATATCCAGGATTGGTGTAGGCGAAGGCAGTTGGTTAAGACTCCTATACCCACGGCCTTTCTTCTAGAATCATTCCTAAAGTCTTTACATGCTCCTGTTTCAAAGGACGTTGCTACTTCCGAGGTCTTCAGCAAGGAAGAATCTATCCTTAGAGCCCATCAATTTGATTTGATATATGCTCAGTCTAGGATGTTATACCACCTTCTTCCAGACACACCATGAACAAATCACTATCCTAGACAAACTCTTGGACCTCATGACGATGGAATTGTAGGGTCCTCCAATGTAAAATCCACAAACTCGGAAACAAAGTCTGTTGGAGGCCCAACTTCCTCTGGATCCTCAAAACCCATCCAATCGGTAGATGTACATTCCATGCAATCGTTGAAAACCCCAAATGGTAACCAACAACTAGATGGGAATAAAAGGAAAGGTCAAAATAATCATAAGGGTGGGAAGAATAATAATAATAAAACCAAGGACAAAGATGATAATGGGAAACATAATGATAATGATGGAGAAGGCAAGAAAGAGAAGCGTAAGGTGAAGTTTCCTTGTAAACTTTGTATTTATGACACCTTACCCACTTGTGCCCCAAACTTATGGAGGCTGCAAGGATTTTAAATCTACTACCCACTGTGCTGATGAATCCATTCCCACACAACCATCACTTAGCCTTAAGTTCTTCAAGCACCGGAAATACATCTGGTGGAAGTCAAAACCCACCATCGCAAGATGGCGATCGTGTTTGCATCAATACGGTTGATGCAAAAATTGATATAGCCACCCACTCTCGAGATTATAGCTCTTCAAAAGCTAGTACCAGCCTAGAAGCTCCTCCTCCACCCCTGGAGATGAACTTACATATCGAGAAACCATAGCCACTGCCTTGTATTCCGAAAGGAGTACTCAAGTGCTCTACCCACAACCTTAATGCTAGAGTCACCCATAACTACTCTATTGTTGAAGATCTGGGCCAAAGGCCTTATGTGATGTCGTCTTTTGAGGTACTCCAGATGTGTCCATCACAGAGGAATGCCTTACTCTTTTCCTTAGGAGCTCTGGAACCCAGTGGCTCGAAAGTCATCAAGTTTGATGTCATGGACATGAAGCCTCAATTACCCTACCATGTGACTTTTCAAATCCAAGTGGAGTATTCCAAGTATACTATCAAATGATTGGTCATTGATGAAGGTGTTGCCACTTGCGTGATGTCCCTGGTTTGTTGGAAAGCTATCAGTTCTCCAAACCTTTCCAAGTCCTCGAACATGTTGACTACATTTGATGGTCATTCTTTTCACCCTCATGGTATTCTACCCACCTTTCCAGTCCAATTAGGTGGGAAGACAGTAGAGGTGGAAGTAAAGGTAGTTCATGCACCTCTCAATTATAACTTGTTACTAGGTCACAATTGGACCTATGCTATGGTCACTGTCATATCATCCATTTTCCATGTACTTTGTTTTCCTCATTAGCGGGAGATCATGAAGATCAAACAATTATCCTTTGCGTACTCTATTCCTAACGCATATGTTGGACCGTCGATCCCTATGATCGACAATCCTCAGCCGAAAACTGAGAATATCAGTGTCAGAATGTATTCTCCCCTCATGGGTACTTTCGACTTCTTAGCACCGATTCACCATGTTTACGCCATGTCTAGTAGGCCTGCTTCAGTAGAGATATCCATTCCTTTCCGCACTTCCTATTTTAGTGATCCTTGGACCCTACCTTCTCCGACTTCATTGATTGAAGGTCAATCGCATGCTGGCATGGCTATGACACTATCGGCAGTGGAGATTGCATATCAAGCTATCCTTGACTCTTCCATCGATCCCTATCCTATTACCTTGCAGACGGACGAGGAGGATCCCATTCTTAGGCCCATATGGGCCACTTCGTCATCTTGTTCACATGATTTCTTAGATGATACTTTTCCTTCAGACAAAGCCATCCTTGAAGTCATGAATTTTTCTGAGAGACCTTGGGATGATATGCATCATCGATATTATTTTCTCCCAAGTCTTGAAAGAATCGAGCAAGATGATTTTCGATCTACCTTGAGTGAGATAGTCAGTCACGCCGTAGTTCCACTTGATATGCATAGTATTTATGATGAAGGAAATATGGAAAGTATTTCTCCTACCATCTCGATTGACATCTCTCATACCCCTGTAAAAATTGAGAACGTAAATATAGGTGCGGATTGTTTGCTGGAAGAGATTCTGATCTACACCAACCTATTCAAAGAATTTCGAGATGCATTCACTTGGTCATATGAAGAGATTCCATGGATCAACCCTCGTATTGTCGAACATGAAATTATAACTTATTCGGATGCTAAACCTGTTTGACAATGTCTTAGAGATGTTAATCCTAGGAAGGCCCCCGCTATTAAGGTAGAAGTGGAGAAGCTACTTAATGTTGGCTTCATCTACCCAGTTCCCTTGACCAAATGGGTATCCAACCCTATTCTTGTGAATAAAAAGCAAGGAACCATCCGTGTGTGTACGGACTTTCGTGACTTGAACAAAGCTTGTCCTAAAGATAACTTCCCCAGGCCTTTCATTGATTAGATTCTTGATGAGTGTGCGGGAAGAGAAATATTTTCCTTTATGGATGGATTTTCAGGATATAACCAAATCCAGATCAAACCTAAGGACCAACATAAGATGGCATTTATATGTCCTTGGGCTAATTTTCCATACTGAAAAATGCCTTTCAGTCTGAAAAATGTCGGAGCAACCTTCCAATGTCCCATGACTTTCTCTTTTCACAATCTCAAGAATATAGTCGAAGCTTACCTCGATGATCTTGCTACTCACTCTCGCAAGAGACTGGATCATGTCACACACCTTTAGTTGGTTTTTGAAAAATGTCGTTAGTATAGAATCTGGTTAAACCCTCACAAATGCATATTTTGCATTAGGTCTGGACGTCTCTTAGGATTTTTAGTTTTCAAGACTGGGATCATGGTAGATCCTCTTAAGGTTGATGCAATACTTCAATTGCCTCCCTTGCACACGATTAGAAAACTTCAAGGTTTACAGGGGAAAGATAACTTTCTGCGTCATTTTATAGTGAATTATTCCAATATCACTAAGGGTTTCATGCACCTACTGAAGAAAGACACCACATTTATTTGGGATGAGCAAGCCTAAGAGTCTTTCAACGCCTTAAAGAAAGCCTTGGTATCAGATCCTCTACTGAAATCTCCTGATTACAATAGAGATTACTTGTTATATATTGTCGCATACGAAGAGACGATTGGTATGGTTCTAGTTCAGGAGGATGATGAGCTCCATGAGCAAGTCATCTACTATCTCAGTCAAAATTTAGTCGGTTCTAAGCTTAATTACTCTCACATTGAAAATCTAGCTTTGGCTGTCATTCACCCAGTCCAATGTTTATGAAACTATATATTGATTTGAAAAACTACTATAGTTGTTAATGTTAATCCATTTCAATACATCCTCACTAGGCATATCATAGGCGGGAAATATAATAAATGGATTTTCATCTTACAAGAATTTGATCTCAACTTTGCTTCAGCCAAGTCCAAGAAGTCATTAGTTTTTGCAGAGTTAATATTCGATTTCCCACGATTAGACGAGGATGTTATCCATGTCGATTCATTTACAGATGAACACATTTTTCTTGTCTCGTCGTGTGACCCCTAGTATGGAGACATTGTTTTATATATTCAAACCTTGAAGTTCGCTCAACATCTCTCACAAGATGATCGACGATGAGTTAGATACCAAGACAAAAAGTGTACCATCGTCGGTGACACTTTGTATTGTCGAGGAATAGATAGTATCTTACATCATTTCTTAACTCACGAGGAAGTCAAGTTAGTCCTAAATGACTTCCACAAAGGGGCTTGTGGTGGTCACCTATCTGGGCTTGCGACAACCCAAAATATCCTGCGAACCGGTTACTTCTGGCCCACCATATTTAAAGATTGCATTGAAGTGATTAAGAAGTGTCACCCCTGGCAGGTGTTCACTCGAAAAATGCACTCGCACCCAACCCCTCTTCACCCAGTCATTATCGTTGGTCCCTTCACCAAGTGGGGGGTATATTTCATTGATTGTAACCCAACTTCAGTTGGGGGGCATCAACACATCAGCATGGTTGTCAAATAATTTACCAAGTGGTTCGAAGCCATGCCTACTATAAAATTCGATGGGAAGACTGTTATAACCCTAATTTTCACCAGACATACTTACCTGGCATTAGGCCATCTCATATTCCTTCTTTGCCAAAACACTACTGAACAACTCTTCTTAAAAACCCCTTTCATAAAGACCCACGCGCCCTGCTCCATTACTGCATGCATGTACATGCTATCTGACCCAAGATAGCCCACGTGTACCTACAAAAGCATGGAAAAAGGAAAGTTGTTGATGGAACACACAGCTTTGGGTAAGTTAACAAAACCTTTCGGCCATGCATGGCTGGTCACTCGACCAAATACCTAGCTTCTTCTAGCCTATAAAATAAGGGTTAGGGGTCCCATTTGAAAAGAGGAGAATCATAGTAAAGAAACTATACCCGATTAAGCATTCCCTTTGTCCCAAACTTTAGCCATCCTTGTGCAAAGAGAAGTATAGATAAAATCAGTTGGAAGACAGTGAAAGAGGAGCCTAGGACCAGGATCGAGGAGCAGTAGCTGACTTTATCATTGTAAGGTATTATTGTGAAGTTAATAAAAAAATTGCTTTTCCCGTCTCGCCATATGAGATTGTCATTATTGGAATATTGATTGTATGATTGATTAAATCTCTAACCCATTAGTTCATAGATCAAATGCATGTGGAGTTCTTCTTTTGTCTTTAGTGAATGCAGGTCAGCATTGGGAGGAGAGTTGCAGTCAAAGAACGACCAAGCACGAAAAGGGATCGACATCAAACACGAAAAATAAGGTATGTCAACTTAATCTCTTGAGCCTTGTATTTACATATGAGTACTGGGATTTAGGTATGAGATGATGGTAAAAAGTAATAATATTTAGGTCATTTCTACATGCATGATAAAACCCTTAGTGCTAGTCCATAGGAGGGATTTCCCACCCACAATAGAATTGGCGACCATATTGGGAATCTCTAGGGTTTCTGGGAATGTTTTTTCTTGGGTATTTTTAAGAACTGTTTTCATTTCTTGTTTTTAAAGTTTCTGCAAAAGTCTGAGCTAATAGAGATTCTGGTCTTCCATACCAGTTATCTTTGTTTCTGTGCTTCACTGTATTTTTTTTTCGAGACCCACAGAGGTACATGCAGCCTGTATAAGGTCTGCATGCGTGTACCCGTGCCCTACCTTCCCACAGCCCGCATGTACACACTAGCTGAGGAAGTGTCAGTTGTGTGTATGATTCCAGAAAATTTCTTTTAGAGAGGTAGTCATCCTCTCCCCTATTAGAAACAATCCTTCTCAGGGGTTTTCTAGAACTCTTTCTAGTCTTGGTTGTTTGCAGTCTATAACTTAGGTTTCACCTCAGATTGGTTTGTTCTATGAATTTTTCCTTGAATGGTTTTCCTTTTTTTTGTTAAAGTAAGTGTCTGAGTCTTCAAGAGATCCTAGTTCTCAATACCAGTAGTCTCTTCCTGGGATGGATTTCTTGGCCTTTCATTTCTCCTAAGAGTTTCAGAGATACATGCGGCCTGTATAAGGCCATCACGCGTGTACATGCGCCCTGACCTTACATAGCTCACGTGAAAATGCTTGCTGTTGAACTGTCAACAAGCGTGCCTATGGAGAAAAATTTTGTTTAAGGAAAGGCAATCATCCTTTCCTTTGACAAGATTTATACCTCTTAGGTTTTTGGGTCTTTGTCATAGTGGTCAGTAACTTAGGTTTGATCACAGAAATAACTTTATTTTTCATTAAAAAAATTTCCTTAAAATTTTCTTTTTATAGGGCTTTTAGACAAGTGTGAGAGTCTAGTTTTAATTTTCTTGTATGTTATTTTTAAAGTGACTCTTTGTGATCTACGATTAGGCTAGAATTTTTCTTGGTTTTTACTTGTTGATATTTTTCCTTTTTTCTTTGTGAGCATTCAGATAAAAAAAAAATCTTTTATTTCTTTGTTTGGTTAAATAGTATTGTTTTGCATTAGTAACTGGGGAAAAGTCTTTGCTTTCATAAGTTCTTGAATTTTTACTTAGATCATAAGTAGCTCATAGTCAAGTGAAATATCTCTTTGAGTTTTCTGTTCAAAGATCTTAGAAAATTTTTAGTTTGAAAAGTTGTTTAAGATTTGAGTCAAGAGAAGTTATTTTGTTTCCAGTTTTCTGTTTATTTTTCTTTCATCTTTCAAACATCACTAATTTCACTTTCATATGTTTGATTTAAGACAAGCCACAAAAATTAATGCTAAATCTAAAATTCATTAGAATTTTTATGTTTGTAGGGTCAACCAACTAGTTTAGGGTTAGGTCCTTGAATTAGGTTGGAGAGGAAACTCTTCAAGGCAATTAAATCAAACATTGGAGTCTGAGTTAGGGAGTGTCAAAGTATAGTATCGTGAAAGTTATCTGGGACCCCCCTCTAATGCAGGGGATAAAAACGAGGTCACATGCAGAAAGGTAGTGGAGATAACCCTTCCAAAGTTGGACCAATCGTAGTGGAGAACACATATAGAGGGATTGTCTTGGGATTCCGTCGATTGCATTTGCCACAGAGCTTCGTGGGTCTCGAATCCATTCGAGGTCCTTAGTTATCTTCCAAACCACTTGCCTTCAATACCCTTGACAAGTTCTGGGCTCGATACCCTGCTCATTGTGGTCTACCCGACTTTCGATTGTACCCACCTGGTGACTGTTTGCGCGTTGGCAACCTAGTTGCCTATCTTTTTAGAAACATACACAGGTGACTGCGGGGACATAAAGTGATACCTAGGATAGACATTGGGCCACACTTTGCAAAGTATATCCAAAGGGTTCTTTTGTGTTTTAGTTTCACTTGCACCGGTAAGTTTCTCTAGTGTTAGTTGTTGTAACTATTCTTCCAATTAAGCCCTAAAAATGACTCTCACACTTGATTAAAAGCCCTAAATTTTTTATTTTTTATGACAACTTTTAAATGAGAAAAAGCAAGATAAGGCTAAGATTAATCCTAAGATATTGACTGCTAAGACAGAGATTCAAGAACCTGAGAGGTATAACTCTTATTAAATCATTGTTGAACAAATCTTTAAAAAACCTCTTTTATAAAGGCCCACACACCCTACTCCATTACTACATGCATGTACACGCTAGCTGACCTAAAACAACCCGCCTGGATAAACAAAAGCATGAAAAAAGGAAAGTTGCCAACAAACACACATAGCTTTGGGTGAGTTAACTGAAACTCTCGTCCATGCATGGTCGAGGGTTCGTCCAAATACCTAGCTTCTTCTAGCCTATAAAAGAAGGGTTAGGGGTCCTATTTGGAGGAGGAAAAAGATAGTAAAGAAGCTCTACCCAATTGCATATTCCCATTTCCCCAACCCTTTAGCCATCCTTGTGAAAGAAGAGATACAACGCAAAGAAGTTGGAGGACATTTGAAGAGGAGTCCAGGATCAGGATTCATGGAGCAGTGGCCGATCTCGACATTTGTAAGTTGACTCATTCAAAGTTAATAATAAAGAAATTCTTTTCCCGTCCCACTATGTGAATTCTTCATAGTTCAGTAAATATATGTTTGAATCTCTAACCCATTAGTCTGTAGGTAAAATGCATGTGTAGTTTGTTGCTTGTTTTGTACATAGGTCAATCTTGAGAGGATAGCTGCCAACAAGAATTCAAGCGTGAGGAAGGACCGACATCGAACATCCATAACAAGGTATGTTGGTCTAACCATGTATTTGCTGAAAAGGAATGGGGTTTAAGTCTGGGGACGAAGGTAGAAAGCAGATTTCTTTCGGTCATATCTGCATGCATAATATAACCCTATTTTCTAGTCCATAAGTGGATTTCCCTCACAACATAATTGGTGACCATACTGGGGAAGTCTCTAGGCTTCCTGGGAGTATTTTTGGGTAGTTTTAAAAGACTGGTTTTCTTGCCTATTTTTTAGTTTTTGTAAAGTCTGAGCTAGCAGAGAGTCTGGTTTCCCATACCAGCTGTCTCTGTTATTTGCTTGACTATGTTTTTTTGAAACCCACAGAGGTACACGCGACCTGCATAAGGTCTGCACATGTGTGCATGTTCCCTACTCTCTTACAACCCGTGTGCGAATGCTAGCTGAAGAAGTAGCAGTAGCATGTAGATTCCAGAAAATTTTTGAGGCAGTCATCCTCTTCCCTATTATAATCAGTCAATTTCAGAGGTTTTCTAGAACTATGTATAAGTCTTGGTTGTTTTCAATCTTATCTCAGATTGGTTTGTTTTACGAATTTTTTCCTTTCATTATTTGTTTTTTCTGTTAAAAAGAGTGTCTAAGCCTTCAAGGGATCTTAATTCTCAATATCAGTGGTCTCTTCCTAGTTTGGATTGTCTGTGTTTATTTTGTTTCATATTTTTAGGTATACACGTAGCTTGTATAATGCCAGCACGCGTGTACACACCCTCTGGTTTTACATAGCTCATGTGCACACGCTTGTTGTTGGATTGTCAGTGGTGTGCTTGTGCAGGATAGTTTTTGTTGAGGGTAAGGCAGTCATCCTTTCCCAGAGGGTGCTTCCATTTTCAAGTTGCACTTGTACCGGTAAGTTGTAAAAAAAAAATTAGGGCTTTTAAACAAGTGTGAGAGAAAACAAGGGATGCCCAGAACTACTCCGTGGTGGAAGATTTATCACAAACCACTTGTGCGATGTCCGCTTTGGAGGTCCTCCAAAGCTACCCTTCCCAGAGGAAATCCTTGTTAACCACTCTAGGATCTACCGAGACTTGTAATCTGGGTACAATCATGTTGGATACAACCAACTTAAAATCTCGTCTACCTTACTGTGTAGCATTTCACATAGTAGTGTCTTATCCCACGAAAACTTTTACTCAGAATATTTTCTGCATGGTGGTTTATGAGGGTGCCTCGACATGCGTTATGTCATTGGCATGTTGGAAGGCCATTGGATAGCATGTTTTGCTCCATCACCTACTCTCCTCACCTCTTTCTATAGTCGTTCGTTCCGACCACATGGTATCGTTCCTTCTTTCCCTGTGCAATTAGGAGGGAAGACCATGTGTGTCGAAGTAGAGGTAGTCGATGCTCTCCTTGATTATAACCTCTTGTTAGGAAGGAGTTGGACTTATGCCATGCAAGCTGTGGTTGCTACAATTTTATGGGTCTTGTTGTTTCCACACGAGGGTCGGATAGTGACCATCGATCAATTGTATTTCTCCAGACCTGACCCTGCATTGGAGGCATCCACGGTCTCGATGATGATAATCCTCAACCAGGTGTCATCAACATAGGGGTTGGTTTGTGCCCATATTTGATGGGTGCCTTCGATTACCTGTCACCTCAAGGCGATATCAATTTTATATCCAATCACCATAAGGTTGATATTTTTCAAGTTTCGTCGTTCCACACGACTTACTTCGCCGATCCATGGATACTTCCTTCCCCATCGACCACGATGGATGGGACAGGGAACCTGGGCATGTCCATGCCCTTGTCTGTAGCTAAATTAGCATACTCTTTAGTCCAGCAAACTTCAGCCCACACTGATCCAACTCCTGCAGAAGAGTTCGATCCACTTCTAGAGCCTATTTGGGCTCAGGGTTCTCTCCCTCACACCGATTCATTAGACTTAGTCTTTCCCTCTGATGAAGCAATAATTGAAGAAATGACTAGTCTGAATAAACCCTGGGAATATCTTCATCACAAATCATACTTCCTCCCAGAGTTAAGCTGAATTGAAGTAGGAGAATTCATCGTGACTATGACAGGAGATCAGTCTTGTCCTATTAATCCCTTAGCTACACATGAGGTTTATGCTGAGGGTAATATGGAAACTATCGCTGAAACCTTACCGATCAATATCTCCCGAAACCTTGGCATCGTGGAGAATGTCTTTGTTAGAGCTGATTGCTCCCCCGAAGAGATTCAAATCTACACAGATCTTTTCAAATAATTGTGCGAGGTATTTGCCTGGTCTTATGAGGAAATGCTAGGTATCGATCCAAAAATAGTTGAATATGAAATCACAACGTTTACTGATGCCAAGCCTATTCGAAAGAAGCTTCATCCAGTTAATCCTAAGAAACCAGCAGCCATTAAGGTTGAGGTTGAGAAATTGCTAAAAGCCAGGTTTATCTATCCTATCCATTTGACCCAATGGGTGTCAAATCCTGTGCCGGTCAATAAAAAACAAGGCATGATTTGTGTTTGTACTGACTTCCATGATTTGAACAAGGCATGTCCCAAAGACAATTTTCCCACACCTTTCATCGACCAGATCATTGATGAATGTGCAGGTTGTGAATCCTTTTCTTTCATGGATGATTTTTTGAGATATAATCAAATACAAATAAAATATGAAGTTCAACACAAAACGATATTAATTTTTCCTTGGGGTACATTCGCATATTGTAAGATGCCTTTTGGTCTTAAAAATGCTGGAGCAACTTTTCAGCGGGCCATGTCCTTTTCTTTTCATGACCTCAAGCATATATTCGAGGCCTGTTTAGATGATTTAGCATCTCGATCTCACAAGAGAACGGATCATCCCACACACCTCTGACTTATCTTCAAATGTTGTCACTACTTTCGGATTCACTTGAATCCAAACAAGTGCAGCTTTTGTGTAACGTCAAGATGATTGTTAGGTTTCATAGTGTCAACAACAGGGATCATGGTCGATCCTCTCAAGGTTGAGTCAATAATTCAGTTTCCCCCCCCACACACAATCCTTCAACTTCAGAGTCTACAGAGCAAGGAAAATTTTCTAAGACATTTTATCGCTAACTGCACCGAGATCACCAAGGGCTTTATGCGCTTACTTAAAAAGGACATTCCTTTTTGTTGGGACGATGATGCTCAATGCTCTTTCGTCGCATTGAAACATGCACTCACAACTGCCCCTGTGCTCCAGCCACCTAACTATAACAAAGATTTCTTATTATATATGGTTGTAGCAGAGTCAACCATTGGCATGGTATTAGTTCAAGAAGATGATTTGTTCATTGAATATGTCATCTATTACCTAAGTCGAGGCCTCGTAGGACCAGAACTCAATTATTCTCATATCGAAAAACTTGCGTTGGTAGTAGTCCATGTTGTTCAACGGTTCTGTCATTATGTTCTATTTCGCAAGCCCAATGTCATTGTTGTCATGAATCCATTTTAGTACATGTTGACATGACGGGTAATAGGTGGAAAAATCAGTAGATGGATAGTCATCCTCCAAGATTTTGACTTAGATTTGATTTCAGTGAAGTCCAAAAAGTCACTAGTCTTCGCAGAACTTATTTCAGAACTTTTGGTTGAGTGAGGTGATCTTGTGCCCAAAGAGTCACCTATCAGAGGAGATCTATTTTTTATCACCTCTTTGGATCCCTGGTATGGAGATATACTTATCTATCTACAGACTTTGAAGTGCCCCACCACTACTTCTCGTGATGAGTGTCAATGCATATGCCATCAGGCTAAGAATTATCTCATACTCGATGATACATTGTATCGAAGAGGTGTAGACTACATCCTACGTAGATGTCTCACTCATGAGGAAGTAGTTATTTTTCTTAACGATTTCCATACCAGAGCTTGTCGCGGTCATTCGTCTGGGTTGGAAACAACCCAAAAGATTCTACGAGAAGGTTACTTCTGGCTGACACTTATCAAAGATTGTATCGAATCGGTCAAGAAGTGCCACCCATGCCAAATCTTCTCTTAGAAGATGAGGGCTCATCCCATTCCCATGTTTCCTATCATCACATTTGGTCCCTTCACCAAGTGGGGATTGATTACACTACATGCAACCCTCCTTCAACAAGGGGGCACCCCAATATCATTATAGTTGTAGACTACTTCACAAAGTGGGTTGAAGCTATGCCAACATTTAAAGATGAAGGAGAGACTGCAACTCTCTTTTTATTCAATCAAATAATAGCAAGGTTTGGCATCCCAAGGGAGATCTTCACTGACCATGGCAGTCACTTTTAGAACCAGATGATGAATGAGTTGAAATCAAATCTTGGGTTAGGGCAAGAACATTCATCACCCTACTACCCCCAAGCAAATGGGTAGGTGGAAGGTGTAAACAAAACTCTTAAGACTATTCTACAGTGAACTATCAACTCTGCCAAGTCAAATTGGCATTTGATGTTATACTCGACATTATGGGCTTACCAAACATCTGTTAAGACTGCAACTAATTTCTCACCTTTTCAACTCGTTTATGGGCTGGAGGCAGTCTTGCCCATCGAATTTCATATCCCGTCTCTAAAATTGGCAGTACAATTATTGCCAGACACTTCTCCACTTGAAGAACGGTTAGTATACCTTGAGAAGCTCAATGAGTAGCGTTGTGATGTGGCCCTGGCCAATGAGGCTGACAAACATAAGGTTAAGTTTCAGTATGATAGGTCTGTTCATCCTTAGATTTTCTCTGAAGGCGACCTTGTCCTGGTCTATGATCAAGATAAGGACCCTCTGGGGGCAGGAAAATTCAAACCCATGTGGTTTGGACCTTTCATCATAAAATAGGTTTTAAAAAAGGGTGCTTATCATCTTGTTGATTTTGAAGGGAATGCTTTGGTGGAGACTAGAAATGGGATCTACCTCAAGAAGTATTACTCATAGGCAGGTCACTGTGGGTAACTTTTGTAACATATGTATAGTCTTTGTACTATTACTTTTTAGTTTCTTTTAGTGTTATGGACGTGTCGTTGATGTTATCTTTTGTCACTGTGGCATATGTCAAGTGATTCTGAAGTGTTCATTGGGTATGCAAATGGTGCTAGTCAGCACACTCGGAGGCTTGCCTCCACAGCTTGGGTAATCTTTACACCTCAAGGTCAATTATTATCTTTCAGAGGTATATGCCTAGGAGACAATAAAAATAATGTTGTTGAGTATAGTGCAGTTATTGAGTTGCTTCATGATGCTTTTTCACTGGGTATCTCTCATCTCCAGGTCTATCTCGATACTCAACTAGTTGTGTCTCATTTAAACAGAGTATACCAGGTTCATGATCCAACTTTACACCGACGATTCCTTAGGGTACATCTCTTAGAACGAAACTTTGATTATATTACATATTTTCATGTTCCTAGGAGATTAAACCAAGCTACAAATACTCTAGCTAATCAAATTTTAGATTGGCATCTTGCACACATATGAAAGAACATTAACATAAACATGTAAATAATTTTTTTTGCACACATGATCCATAAGACACAAAAGACCAAAAAAAAAAACCCATGTATAATATCATAAAGTCACTAGAGTACACCAATGGACACAAGCGCCTCAAAAATAGGACCAATAACGAGTCACAGGGCTTATGCCCTCAAAAAATATATACAAGTAGTGCTCGTGGCACGTCAAAATGTCTAGCTAAAGTCAGGGCCTGTGGGCCCTATTATACTGATCCACAACGTTGGCTAAACGCCAAAACAACCAGACCCAGGTCCGTGGTGCCCCCACTACATGAGGCTACATAGATGATGGCAGGTCCTCAATCTCTACCATCGGGACCGTGCGAGTGAGCGCAGTAAAGTTACGCTTGAATCATCTCAATACCCTCTCAGCCTCCCTGGCTGGAAGATCTCCTGCTATTGTTGGTCCCTTTGCGATGGCAGGTACGGCCCTTGGCTGAGGACGATGCATGTTGTTGGAAAAATATTTAACAGACAGCGAATGGAAAATATTTAACACGCATTGAATGCTTGTCATTGATGGCAAGTGGCATAAGTATAGGAAGAATGTACAGAGGGTTGATGGCACGAGTACATGAAGTTTGTAACAGATAGGCAAACAGAATATAAGTTCAGGAAGATCGAATGATCAAAGGCAACACAACCAGGAAAACAAAAGATAAGTTCAGGTTGATCGAATAATCGAAGGCCCATAAAGCTTGAGAAGCATTTCTGATCGTTGGATCCATTCAAAACTCCCGAAGCATTTCTGATCATTGGATCAAGAAGAACCCTCACGTCCTTTAAGGAACAAGGAGAAGCGGTCATAATCGCGATATGAAAAATCATGACTTAATCTGAGTCGTTAGATCAAGGTTGAATCTGGACCATTGATCTCAGTTCATGTCGGAGTTTCGGGCATCAAGAGTTGAAGAGGTCAAAAAATATTAACATCAAGAATCACGAAATCGTGACTTAATCTGAGCCGTCAAATCAAGGTTGAATCTGGACCGTTGATTCTAGTCCATGTCGGGGTTTTTAGGATCGCGTGTTGGAGATGTCAAAGAAACAATGCAACAAGAATGTCGATTTCGTGATATGTGAAATTGCAATTCAATTACAGCCATTGAAATCAAGCTCAGATATGGACTGTTGATCTAACTCCATGTCAGAGTTTCAGGGATCAAGAGTTGGAGATGTCAAATTTTATTAACATCAAGAATCCCGATATCGCGATATGTGAAATCATGATTCAATCACAGCCATTGAATAGAGATCAGATCTAGACCATTGATCATACTTCATATAGGAGTTTCACGAATCGCGACATGGAGAAGCAAAGAACCCAATGCATCAAGAATGTCGAAATCGCGAAATCACGATTCAATCATAGCCGTTGAATCAAGACCATATTTGGACCATGGAATCATAGGACATGTGGCAAGTGATCAAAATTTCGCTAACTTGGGGTCAACGGAGCATAGTGTCGAAAATCACGAAATGAGAAATCGCGAAAGCGCTTTTTGCCTAGGCGCTTGGTTATGACCATAGTCAAATTGGGGAAGGAGCTAGTGTAGAAAAATCCTGTATCGAAACTTCAGAGATCGTGAAATGAAGTGTTGAGACACTCAGCAAAGGCTTGCCAAAATGCCGAAACCTGACTTAAAGGGAATGTCAATGAAGTTCATCCAATGGAGCAGATAAATTGGAATATGATTAGAAGGTTAATATTCTCTCTTAGAGGTAACTTCCTAGTTACGAATTTATTAGCAAAATGGACTCATGATTGAAAATTAGTTAGTGTTTCAGTTGGCATTTCAGTTGCTTAGACAACTGTCGTCTATTTGCCTAAGTAGTTGGGAAGTTGAACTGGCGTGTAGGCGTGTATAAAAGATGATGAGATAGACTATGGTTGGTTGGTTGTTTTGTATGAGAAAAGAATGGAACCGTAAGAAAATAAAAATGAGAGAATGCGCAGGAGGATATGTGCAGTGTGAGATGAAACGCAGAGAAGAATAACCAAACAAGTTGAAGAAGAGAAGAATGAGAGAACAAGTTGATGCAGAGCATACCTGCTGAACATATAGAGGAAGAGAAGAGCAGCAGAACAGTGTGTAGAAGACTAGATTTACAGAACAAAGAAAGATTGGTAAGAACTGATTTATCTGTAAAGTTGACTGTACATTTAGACATTCATATTCAAGGGAGGTTGGGAGGTGCTTGGGAGGACTGTTGTCCTCAGAGGTTCAAGTGGGAGCTTGAACACAGGAAGTTGTAGCTTCCATCTGGTTACAGCCAGAGAAACCAGGGTGGCATGGTGGTGCAAGGGAGAACAAGTGTTCTATGTTATATAGGTTGGAGCCTGTGTAACTAGAAGTTGGTGCTTCCATCTAGTTGGTGCTGGAACATATAGGGAGTTGGTGCTTCCTTCTAGTGGGTGCTAGAGAAACCAAGGAGTTGGTGCTTCCTTCTAGTGGGTGCTAGAGAAACCAGAGAGTTGGTGCTCTCAAACAAGTTGCATCTTGTAAAACAGAGGTAGTATCCTCACATTGAGTTGGTGCTCAATTAAAGATGATGTAAAAAACTTAGAATACTACATATCATTTTGAAGGAGAAGAGTTTTTCTCCCTTTATGGGTTTCCTCGTGAAAATCTATCTCTGTGTATACTTTATGTGTGACTGATGCTCTTTGATTTTACTGTCCATATGTTGTATATTGTTGATGATCACTTGAAGAAAGATTAATAATGTTTTAATAGACTTAAAATTATTTAAACATAGTTACAACTGATTCAACCCCCCCACCCCCTCTCAGTTGTTTTAGTAATTTCAACAATTGGTATCAGAGCGGGTTCCTTTTATTCAAAGGTAGATCTGTAAGCTTAAACATGAAAAGTCATGAAGGGACTTCAGCCTCTAAGCCCCCTCTGTTTGATGGAACAATTTTTTCCTTCTGAAAGAATAGAATGAGAACATATTTAATGGCCTTGGGTGTTGATGTTTGGGATGTAGTAGAGACTGGATATACAAAGCCTGTTGTGCTAGCCTCCAAGGATGATAAGTTAGAGTTTAGTTTTAATGCTAAGGGGATGAATGTTATCTTGAATGGACTGGCTAAAGCTGAGTTTGTAAAGGTGATGCATCTTGATACTGCCAAAGCAATGTGGGATAAACTTATTAACAGTTATGAAGGAAATGAGAAAGTAAAATATGCCAAAATTCAAACATACAGATTGAAATTTGAACAACTAAAGATGAATGAAGATGAAACAATTAGCAAGTATTTTTTAAGAGTTGAAGAACTTGTAAATGCCATGAAGGGTCTTGGTGAGAAGTTTGATGATTCACTCTTAGTTTAGAAG